>JAMPIV010017641.1:57500-230000 GCA_024509875.1 Oreohelix idahoensis
CTTACTTAGCCACACAATACTTTTTGTAGACACGCCACTGATTGACAATGTGTGCGTAAAACCGGAAATAAACTGTTTTATGTTCAAGAAGTGCAATTTCACGCAAAAATCATGCCAATTGCTTGATAAACCAAAAATGTGCAAATGAGGTCGCATAATTTACTGTAGACATTTCAATATGTGTGTGTGTGATGTGTGCTGGCAAGTAGGATTTTATATTATATCGCAAAGAAACAAAAATTGAAACCAATGGCCGCATTTTAATGAAAAATTTAATTCATAGGGTCTATACCATTTCAAATTCACACACAAAATTTCACTTATTTGCGTTATATATTCGCTGAGATATAGCATTTTGAAGTTGGGCAAAGCTAGTGAAACGTGCTTTTTTTTATAACATCATATGTAGGTTTTAAAGATAATTTTGTCCTGTTTAGTATTAATTATGATAAGGTACTGTAAATCTGTGTAACCGTTATTGTACAGTTATTTTAATTTAATTTTATTTTATTGTTATCTTATTATTTCAGTAATATTCAAGATACATGTGAGAATAAATGGATTCACTATGGAAGACGAGAGAAAGGAAGGGCAGAATGTTGGACGGGCCTGCGTGCCCAATTCTAAACCCTTTAAAAATAAAGATCGTTCGTTCTCTATTTCATTTGAAGAATTCTAAAACACGCACTGCCATGTAATGCTGTCAGATGGTTTCCTCAAAATAATGTTTTTTCAACTGCCAACATCTTTTCCTTATATGTTGTTCTACCTGTATTTAGTTGTTTTGCACCAGTTCCACATTTGCGATCTTCTCATGCCATAACAATATTTCTGTTCTGAGCTAATACCTATTTATGAAATATAGTTAACGACATGATTTTGTTAACTTCAGATTTTTGGATGAAAATACTTCTTTCTTATTGTTTAACTTTTCTAGCTGGAATGTGGCATTTCCTATTTTCTATTGCTTTTTTCCTATTCATCTACGCATTTCCTTTCGGTGCATCTGGAAAGAAGAAATAATGACAATATTCCTCCAATATGATCGTTCCCTGTATTTCTCATTAGAAACATTAGAAAGGTAGTCATAGATATAGCCGTAGAGGAATTATGTGAGAGACTTCATTATACTAGGTCCAGCTTTGTGAAGTGGGGTGACCAGCTCCCTTCCTTGCTATCTTTGCCTTCCCTAACTCAGGAGAAAGGTCAAGTGCCCATTTACAGATAGGTACACAGGAGCGGGACAGCACGGTGTTTTGAACCCGGTACCTTAACCGTGAAAGGCCCCGTGCCCTAACCATTCTGGTAATCGGACGCTCACTAACAACAGAGGCTGGGCTAAAACTTTCATCTTTAAACCTCCATTTTTTTAAAAATACGTGTGTATAATTTTGTGGGCGGAAACACACATGCTATGTCGTATACATAATGCAAGATTATGCAAGCAGAAGACGCTTGAAAAGGCAGATCAGCGACGGCTGCACCAATTATGTTGTTGAGTGCATAGCTCAACGTATGTCAGGAAAATCTGTACCAAAGATGACATGTATCATACATGACTTCATTGGTTTATCATTCTTCACACTCATTTGCTTTTTCTCTCTCTTTTTTTTTTAAAAATCTTGTTTATTTAACTCGGCTTTTTCGAAAAAGTGATAATCCACATATTACTACTTTTCTAAGCGAAAGGTCCTCTAACAAACATTGATAAATTCCCGCCACCTTTTCGAAAAAATAGGGAAAAGACACGCATTGCACTGTGAAAGTTTTATTGAACACTCTTTAAAATAGCACAGTAGCCTTCCAATTTTTATGTCATGGCGGGATGATCATGTCATGATAATTTTGACTACAAAGATCCAATGAAGTTGAAATAGAATGGAAATGAATGTAATAACAACAGGAGAATTCGCGCTGTCATCACGGCATGCGGCAGAAAGAACACCACTTAATTATTTCTCGCCATTTGTTGGCGGGTTACTTGCTCGTTAGTTAATAAATGACATCTTCACACCAGCGCTTGGTTATCAATGTCAGACATGGTCACTGTCCAAACCCAAGGATAAGAAGATCATGACGTGGATGACATGGCACATTGTCACTATCTAAATTCAATGAAGGAAGATCATGACGTTGAGAGATGACCGATGGTCACTGTCCACACCTAACGAAGAAGGATCATCACGTGAATAGGATGACCGATGGTCACTATCTAAACTCAAGAACAGGAAGATCATGACGTGGAAGAGATGACCGATGTTCACGATCTTAACCCAAGGAAGATCATGACGTAATGAGATGGCCCACGGTCACTACCTAAACCCAGGGAAGATCATGACGTAGATGAGATGGCCCGCGGTCACTTTCTAAACCCAAGAAAGATCATGAGGTAGGTGAGATGACTCATGGTCACTATCTATACCCAAGGAAGATCATGACGTAGATGAGATAACCCATGGTCACTTTCTAAACCCAAGGTATATCATGACGTAGATGTGTGATGGCCTATGGCCACTATCACAACCCAAGGAAGATCATGACGTAGATGTGTGATGGCCTATGGCCACTATCACAACCCAAGGAAGATCATGACGTAGATGAGATGACCCATGGCCACTATCAAAACCCAAAGAAGATCATGAAGTAGATGAGATGACCCATGGCCACTATCAAAACCCAAGGAAGATCATGACGTAGATGATATGGCCCATGGTCACTATCTAAACCCAAGGAAGACCATGACTCAAAAGAAATGACCGATGGTCACTATCTAAACCTAAGGAAGATCATGATGTGGATGAGATGGCCCATGGTCACTATTTAAACCCAATAACAGGAAGATCATGACGTAGATGACATGGACCATGGTTACTATCTAAACCCAAGGAAGATTACGACATAGATGACATGGCCCATGAAAGCTGCTTGTTAATTTCATGGAAAATTAAAAGATGAAAAATGACGTCTGAAAGTTTGGAAACAGCATCGTGGGGCAGCTACATAGAGAGACAGGTAATAGAATGATTTTTTCATCGGGTGTGGCTGATTGTAACAATATCTGAAAGTGAGAGAAGTAACAGTACAATAAAGCAATTACGTAAACTTCTGGCGTGACTGTCTCCCCTGCTCCGCAGTATTGGTCAAATAATGGCCAAACTTAGAGTATAATGTTTGAGGATCTTCAAAGGTATAAACCTTCACTCAAAATTATTCTTGGCAAAAACAAAACTATAAGAATTGTGACGACATGTTGATCGCGTTCATTTACGCCTCTTCTTTCTCTCCTTTAATATCCATTTATTTCTTTATTTTTCCGCATATAAAATTGTGCCGAGCCACTCCTTGGATTTGTTTACATTTTTACATTTCGATTCACGCCAGGTCAAGGCGTAACTGACCATCCCGAAAGATTAATTGAATTACTAAACGTGATAATAACACAGTGATTCCAGGTAAGACGAACTTGAATTACGGGTTTAGTTGAATAACCACATCTGTCTAGACAGGCAAACGGATTTGTATCGCTCCAGCGTTAAGTCAAGCGATCGGGAGTGTCTGATAAGCTATGTACTCAGACCTCCGAAATTACCTGTGATAATAAGTGCAGATAATCTCAATCTTGAGAGACATTAGAAAAAGTATGATAATAGTGAACATGACCGATTATCAACGGAAATAACAGCTCCTTATATGGAAAGTGACTGTTTTAATTTTACAAACGTATGAGTCATGCAGAAAATTCCAAGAGGAACGTTATTATAACAAGCACTTTGAATGCTATTGGCTGGCATTTGGGATGCGAATATATATTCGTTCTGATTTAAAATTTTGTCGGAAACGCCATGCGGAAGCTTGGACCGACAGCTGCAATATAACGTTGCACATTTTAGACATACGACACGACATTCCAGAATCGTCAAAGTAGACAGCTCGGACTTAAGCCAGGAAAGGATAGAAGTAAGGATTATGAATATATATGACCGGACAAAACGTATTAGAGCATCTGCTGAATTATCAGTAGAAAATCGTCAATATTAATACAGAAACCGGATTCTACAGGACCACTCACAAGTCACAGAGGGATTTCCAATAGAAATAATACTCCAGAAACGTGTTCGAGGCATTTGTATCAAGTTGCCAAGACTATTCAACTCAGCAAGAAATCTAGAGTTCCCGAAAGTTTTTGGGTTCGTGGTACGAGTCTGCAAGACCATTTGTGGTACCAGTTTATGATAACAGTTTGGAAGACAAATCTATGATCATAGTTTGTAGTCGACACGAGACGCCTACCTTCAGCGGCCTGTGAAGATACTCTCAATTGACCCCAGGAGTGGTTACCCCAGCACTCGCGTTTTTGGGAGAGCCCTCGCCACAGACATCGTAGATCAACGGAGCAGTCAGCAGCCAACTGAAACACTCCATTAATTTGACAGCTAAGTTAAACTTATCAGGCCAGAACCAAATGAACACTTTAATTATACATTTCCAGCGAAGTTTCAGTGAAGAAACCAATATTAACTTATCAATCATTTATTTATTTTACCTTTGATCAAGTGTAATTGATCATTAAATTTGTTATATGTTATTTTTTCAAGTGCCAGTGGAACAAGAGTTGAGAAGAAGACGCTGACGACGGATAGGACACACATTGAGGAAACCTGTTGATATCATTACTGGGCAGATCTTGTTCTGTAATCCACCTGGAAAGAGAGGCAGAGGTAGACCAAAAAACACATGCAAAAGAGAACTGGATACAGAGGTGTAAATGATGAGGGAAACATGGAACGGACTGGAGCGGATGGCACGGGACAGGAGGGCTTGGCATGTGTTTGTTCAGGACCTATGCTCCTTGGGGAGCTAAAGGGTATTGATTGATTGATTGATTGATATTGTTTCACAAATTCATATTTGATTTAATTATTACAGAGAGAAGTGCACACTTATGAACTAGTGTTTTCCATAGATCAACGAACTAATAAAGTAGCATTTTACTGTTAAATCAGTTGGAGGGCTTGTACGAGCTAATAAGAAATTACAGAATAATCCTTCACAAAAGGCGGCAGGCAGATAAAAAGTTAACATTGCTAAGACTCATTCAGCATTGTTCCTGATTTCTGAATATCTTGTGAATTCTTCCTCGAGGTAGAACCATCATCATCCTTCAATCTGCATCTCTGCCAAGAGTAATCTTGTGCGAAGGTAGATCCCTGTGAAGACCCACAATCGATACTCTAGGTTTTGGCCATTGTTGGACCATCACTGCAAAGCTGGGGAGGCAACCCGTGACAAGTACAATGAAGCAGCTACATGGGCAAAAATATCATAGTTTTCGTCATCTTGTGTCGGTGGCTGTAGCAATATATGAAAGTGGGAGAAATAACAGTACAACGAAGCAGCTTTATAGAATGGTTTCGTCATCTCGTGCGGGTAATTATAACAACATTTGAAAGTGGAAGAAACAGCAGTACAGTGAAGCAGCTTCATAGAAAATCGAATGGTTTCGTCATCTCGTGAGGGTAGTTATAACAACATATGAAAGTGGGAGAAACAGCAGTTCAATAAAGGAGCAACATAGGCAGACAATATAATGGTTTCGTTATCTCGTGTGGGTAATTATAACAACATATGAAACAACCAGTTTACTTCCTTATTCATTCATTATTTTCATTTTGATCGTCGTTTCTGTCAGTTTCATAAGATTTGTCATAAGACTAAACGAAAAGATTTAAGTTAACATACAATTTAACTTTCCTTTGCCACATTAGTTTTGGCAATTTATTCTAGAGCATGCATTTCCTCTCCCTCTTTCACGGGTTTGACATTTCTTGTTTATCACATTATTCTTGTCTCCTCTTTTCATTTCTTCTTCTTCCTCGTTCGCCCTGAAAAGGACGTTGTTTGCGCTGTGTCTGTTTACAGCGGAGCTGCGATATCTGCGCCTTTCGGCCGGCACATCCGACTTCAGCACGGCATTTTTTGGGACCGGGTTTGCCTTCCCTCTTCGATCCCTACTCTCTCAGCCAGACTGCAGTGATGCAGCCTGTTTCCAGGACCACCACGTGGAGGTGGAGTAGGGTCTTGATCAGCTCTGGTTCGCTGACGCAAGCAGTCAAGCTATGAGTCGCTGACTACATTCTCTATTGCTGCATCTTTGAGTCCCCTCTTTTCATTTAATGGATATGTTTAAAAAATAACTGGCTTGTTTGATTGGCTACAGACTTCAAAAGCTCTTTCACGACTTCACTTCCTCTGCTGTTATCGTAGTCTTAAGTTTAACAACCACAAATTTAGAAAATTACCTCAGCAGAGATTTCTGTCAACGATATAGAATATATCCCAGAAATAAACTGTAGAGTCCACCAATCTACTTTTCTTAAGAAAGGCTATTTTTCAGAAGATGTATTTTGGGGTGACGGCGGTGTATGAGTGTGTTCTTGTCTGAGGATTCACTACTTTCCACAGCTAACCCAAAATAATACACGTTTTGTCTGAGAAATTAGCTACTGTCCACAGAATACTCAAAATAATACCACACGTTTTTATCTGAGTAATTAACTACTTTCCACAGAATACCCAAAATAATGCCACGTTTTGTTTAATTAACTACTTTCCACAAAATACCCAAAATAATACCACAAGTTGTGTCTGAGTAATTAACTACTTTCCATAGAATACCTACAATAATACCACAAGTTTTGTCTGAGCAATTAACTACTTTTCACAGATAACCCAAAATAATACCACAAGTTTTGTCTGACAAGTTCACTACTTTCCACAAATAGCCTAACACAATGCCACAAGTTCGTCTAAGAAGTTCACTGCTGTTTAAATAATTATCATGTTTTTATCTGACACGTCCAGTAATTTTCACATGTAGTCCAAAATAATACCACAAATTTTCTCTGAGAAGTTCATTTTTTTCTACAGAAAGTCGAAGCTATTACCACTTGTTTAACTTAGAAGTTCACTAATTGTCTCACTCTAACTGTTTTTCTGAGATGTTCACCATTTTCAGAGACATTCCAAGTGTTAGTGTCTGAGAAGTTCGCTAACTTTTACTAAATTTCGAAGTGTTTTTCTTAGATGTTGTCTAATTTTCTATTCTTGTACTCTTTTGTACAAGCTAATTCCACATGTTTGTCTGAGAAGTTCACTAATTTTCACAGAAGTTCAAAATGTTTTTCTTAGAAGTTCACTACTGATTGCCGATACTCCAAGTGTTCGTCTAAAGTTGACTAATTTCACAGATAGTCCAATTGTTAGTCTGAAATCAAAAATGTTGACAGATAGTCCAAGTGTTAGTCTAAAGTTGACTTTCACAGATAGTCCAAGTGTTAGTCTAAAAAGTTGACTATTTTCATAGATAGTCCAATTGTTAGTCTGAAGTTGACTTTTTTCACAGATACTCCAAGTGTTAGTCTGAAGCTGACTATTTTCATAGATACTCCAAGTGTAAGTCTGAAGTTGACTATTTTCACGGATACTCCAAATGTAAGTCCGAAGTTGACTATTTTTACGGATACTCCACGAGTTAGTCTGAAATTGACTATCTTCACAGATACTCCAAGTGTTAGTCTAAAGTTGACTATTTTCACGGATACTCCAAGTGTTAGTCTGAACTTGACTATTTTCACAGATAGTCCAAGTGTTAGTCTGAAGTTGACTGTTTACTCAGATAGTCCAAGTGTTAGTCTAAAGTTGACTATTTACACAGATAGTCCAAGTGTTAGTCTGAAGTTGACAGTTTTTTTTTTTTTTTTTGCAGATTGTCCAAGTGTTAGTCTAAAGTTGACTATTTACATAAGTCAAAATTTTAGTCTAAAGTTGACTTTTTTTTACAGATAGTCGAATTGTTAGTCTAAAGTTGACTATTTACACAGATAGTCCAAGTGTTAGTCTAAAGTTGACTACTTTCAGAGATAGTCCAAGTGGTAGTCTGAAGTTGACTATTTACACAGATAGTCCAAGCGAATTCCAAGACTTAATAAATGACAGGACACGTTGAAGGAAACGTAAAAACAAGGGTTTGGGGGAGGGGGGTATTTCTTTGCTAATGTAGTTAAACGTAAAAATGAGCCCTGTACGCGTCCATTGAGGCATATTGGGAATATAATGTTAGGCCCATATTTTCTTGACCATCAACACATCATGCTCTGGTATCTAATTCATGAGGCTGGGTCGTTTGCGATCTAAAAAATTGCACCTCAACTAGGTATCAAACCATGGACCACCGAGCTAAGATGCCAGTGCACTAACCACCGCGCTACCGCGCTGAGCTAATGTAACGCTGGTTTAATGGCTTTGTTCCAGGAATGTTTCGGCATTTCCCAGGTAGAGAAGTCGGAGTTTTGAAGAGATCGGTGGTCTCTTAAATGAGATTAATTCGCTTTCAGAGTTGTTCATCCGGTGAAGCAGAAAACTGCGGTAGCAGTAATGCAATTACCAAATCTCCTCTCTTCTATTAGATGCTAATTATAGATGTGACGTAAAGAGATACGGTAACACAGCAATGTCCATGGCACACACATACACACATGGAGACGAGAAGTGAGTGAGAGATAGTGAGAAAATCATCATGGTTTTTCATTTTGCTTCTAACGGTGTATCGGACCACAACTGCAGTTTAGTCCCTAGGATGCCTGTACCAAAAAATATTCGTGCTTTCTCGCGGCACTGGTTTCTGTAGCACATGTTTCACAAGATGATGTTGTCAACCCCGGCATAGCCAACCCCGGCACAACCAACCCTGGCACAGCCAACCCTGGCACAGCCAACCCCGGCACAACCTCACATTAGTCGCCTCGTACGAGATGCCTAAGGAAGCAGTTGGGCTATTCTGTTTTTGTCTGCTCAGAGATTCTCCGGAAACTGCCGAGCAGTGATAGAATAATCGATCAATATTAGGCATCTCCGGAAACTGCCGAGCAGTGATAGAATAATCGATCAATATTAGGCAGTGTTATATGAAGAATTCTTTTATGGAAACAAAACAGCGTGAGTGATACACATGCCCCCTTCTCTATATTCAACTCTAGTGGTTTAGTGATCCAGAATCCAGTAACGTCCCTAAGCGTATATAAGCGTACATCCATTATGAAATAAGTAGATTTTTTTTCTTAAGCAGCGGCACTTGGGCTTTCAGCCCTTCGGCCCAGTGACATGTCATTGCAAGGCTGGGGAACCTGTGGACTTCCCTTCCAACCCGGTCAGGAGCTTCGCTTCTTCCCATCCACAGAGGGTTTATCTCAGAAGCCGTTCAGGTTATTCAGTCAAAATCCCAGTCAATAACACTGCTTCAAATGCACACGCCCGGGCTTAAACCTTGAACACCTGATCGTCAGCGCAATGTGGTAACCATTACACCAGCGCGGCTCCCATTATAAGTAGATAAATAAAGACACCCTAATGAAAGATGTTCACTATATCTTTAGAAAAATAATGCCACAACTAGAGAAGAATTTTTAGTTCCTTAACTCTTTGACTCCGAAATTATTGTGCACCCTGTGCCGTATTTTTAATTCCTGATAGACTACCTCGTACAAACAATTCTTAGAGGGTTGTTTTGGCACGGGTATCAAATCTGACCAGCGCTCTGAGCGCTGTTTCGGAGTCAAAGAATCAACAATGTATGATCTCGACATTGTAAAAGATAAATGGGTACCACCACAGCCACATTCCTTTGAGCTCCCCATTTGTATCATGGAGCCTGCCCTACAACCTGCCCCCCCCCCCCCTCTTTGCAGGAAGCCTGCACTAAGAATTCACACGCTCTTGCAGCAGTGATTTCAGTAGCAATATGTTTGACATGATGAGGTTGCCGTTTCAATGTACAACCTCATATTAGTCGCCTTCTACGACACGCATGAGGGATCCTATTCCTTCTTGGTCTCAAAATATACCCCATGAGCTACATGTGAACTACACGTGAACTGCACGTGAACTACACTTGAACTACACGGGGGCATAAATGGAAATTTAATTAGAAAATACCATGGACAGCCAAAAAGAGTAATGTGGATGTCCTGAAAGAGGCCAATGCGAAAAGGAAATTTATTTCACAAGTTAGAAAGAAGCAATCCACTTTTTTGGGGGGGCATGTTATGAGAAGAAGAAAGCTGGAATATATCGTAAAAACAGGTCAGATTGAAGGAAAAAGAGATAGGGGAAAACCAAGAGAGCAAATACATCGTGGCATGGAAAGAAGTCAACAACAGAATTGATAAATTGTACTCGAGACAGGAAGTTGTGAAGAGACATGGTCTCTTACGCCACTAGGCATGGTACTTGAAGAAGAAGAAGAAGAACACGAAGAGAACCTGCATGTTCCACTTTCTGGAACGGTCCGGCGTGACAACAGCGGCCATATTGTTATTAAACAGGTGACTATGGTAACGTTCGTGGCTTGTACAATTTTCTTTAATGTTTTTATGTACCGGTATTTAGATTAGATCTCATTTACTTTCCTTTTGTTGGTGTCTGTGTTAGTTTATCACTGATGGAAACCTTGTGTTCGAAACATAGGCAATTCATTTGAACTTTTTCCTAATAAAAGTTTACACTGAGTCTTTCCATTTACGTTTGAACTGGGGCGGTACATCTGTCAAATCATGTAGCAAGGCAGAGATGCGTGTTTGCTTGGGTGACGTTCTCAGACAAACCGTTTATACAGCTTTTGATCTCCAAAAGCATATATAAAGGACTCTTACGGAGGACAACTGTTGCCATTTTTGATATGATCAAAAAAAAAAACCCCATAAAAGAGGTTTTGATGAGCTGGCGACCTGTCACGTAAATCTATTGCTGTATAAACCACTACTGTTGACGCATGCATGAGCTTGGTGAAGGATTTTTAGAGAATTATGCTTGTAATACTTGTCGCATGTTACGCATTGCCTAGTTAAATGTTTGAAGACCGAAAAGTGGGACACCAGTGTTCTGGCCTGAACAAACGAATGCAGGGGTATTTTCCTGTGTGTATCTAGGGCAGCCAATCAGAGAAGGGGTTTCCCACGGTCAGATAGAATGACTTAGGCGAGTGTATAAGGAAGAATAAATCGTCCGAAATCATGGTTAGAATTAGACATCGGGAAGGAGAACGGAATGACAGACAAGGATGAGAATGGTCTCCTTTTGACGGGAATATCTTCATTTATGTATAGGTACAAGGAAATCAGAAGGGAGTAAGTAGTTGTGAAGGATTTCGCAAGAATAGTGTCCGTGCATTGAGAAATCCTGTGTTTTTCCTATTTATAATTCAATATAAAATCGTTAACACGACAGATATGGGAAAACAACATATGGATAAAAAGGTCAACTCATGGAGAACGGAAATATATAACTCCAAAGGCTTGAACTGGGAAAGGTGAAATGCACGAGACCAAGGTTTGAAACACCTCTAGCACAAACCCCCCGTAGTTACAACTATTTTGGGAAGTTTGCTGGAGTTGCGAGCCTTGTTTCCTATACGTCCGTTAGCTCCCTATATAAGGGCGGTCGTAAATGATTTCAAATTCACTTGTACAGCGAAGCAAGACAGAAGGACAACGGCCGGAGAGAGAGGAACGTGCAGAGGCAAATATCTTGTTATTTGCAGCCAGGCAGTTCTGTTACTCCACTAAAACCAGTCTTTACTGATCTTAATTAGATCCTGCGAGGGTATGTAAAGTTACTATGTAAAATAATACAGTAATTACAACTTTATTTCAGGATTTGTTTAATCTATATGTTATGAAAGTATCATGTATATTAATTGGAAGCGACTAACTTTTAACACATCTTTGAACCTCAGCTGAGGTCACTTCTACTTAACTTGTTCCTATTTAAAGAAACTGAAAATGTTTAACAAAAGGTGACGTTAGAGATGTTATCAATCTGTCTTGTAGGTACTTGTGAAGAAACTTGTAAGAGTCAGACTATAACCTGGGAAGACGATATAGCTGTCGATTATGGCTACTTGAGAAGATCATCACAGACCTCTTACATGCAGCTAAGCATAAAAATAAAAAATACCTACAGAAACACTTGTTCTTAATGACTGTCATGTTAATTTTTATTTATTTTTGTCGGTTTTAATATCTGATGTTATAGAATGTAATTTAGGCCAATCCTATTCTCGTTTCACATGTGCCATTATGTTTTAATGTGTCCATGACTTCAAAAATTTTTCACTTCTTCCAGTATAAAGGTCAGTCCGGATAAGCAGAAGTCACTGGGACCATCTAAAACACTTCTGCTTATCCGAAATTTTACTTATCCGAAATTATGCTTATCAGGAGTTTGCTCACATTTGGAAATTTAAGGTCAGAATAAGAGAGAAAGTAAAAAGTATAATTATTTTAACCCTTTATTTATAACTGTTTTATTATTTGATTAGCATTCTTGCATCTTTTCCAGTTTTCAATAGCAAATTAAAAGCATAAAGTATAACATCATATCCTTTGTTTGTACCATAGGCGCTAATAACAAAATATTTAAAACTACATATCCTATAATCATACACCGTGCACACATTTTTAATCCATGGCATAATCCATAGCAGCATCAGCTAGCGTACATCAAAATCTCAGCATCGGATCTTAGAAACAGTAACCACAGAAAACAAATACTGAAACTAAATTGCAGTTTTGCCAGCATCAGCATGCCATGGCTGTAGCGTGAGGTTTTTATTGGCTCTAGGATCAGTATAGTACTGACAATACAGAAGTAGAATTTCTGCAGAATATGTTGAAGTCCCAGTGTATGAGAGAACTACTGGTATCACAAATTAGTTACGGCTGTGAATGATCTGATCTCAAAAAATTAGTAGAGAGGAGACAGTCATAAAATGCCACCCCGCTGTGTAACTAACTGTGATATTAAAAAACAAGGAAACAGATTTTACTTAACAATTATAAAATTGACAAGTCGTTCAAATACAATTTCCTTATTATTTATTCAGTATATACACTATCTACTCTTGTGCTGAAGGGTGGATGTTGAAAAATGGAATGCAATGGAGTTGTAAGTTTACATATGATTTACAAATATATATTTATATATATTTATATAGATTACAAGTCTTCCAAGTATAGGAACAAAAATTATATCAGCTGTGCTGTTAATCAATTATAGTAAATGTATCAGCTGTGCGGTTAATTAAGTATATAAAAGTTATCAGCTATGCTGTTAATCTTGTCTCTTGCTACGCTAACTCATTTTTTCGTCCTTGACCGTTAAATGCTCACAATTGCTGACAGAAATGGTACTAATGTGTACTCATCTCTTGAAACAGTTCTGTCTTTAATTTCTTGCACACAACACCCGCTGATGATCGTTTTGTTAGCCCACCCAAGACTGAGAGGGACTAAAGATGTAGCTCCTGTGCAATCAATGAGCTCCTGCGAAGTTCCAGGCAGCTGGATTGACTGGACATACGACCTCAGGTTGGATGACACGAATAAAACCCTCTAAGATTTATACAAGCTAGATTTTGACTCGACTAGTGAAGCAGTTCTGCCCGGTCAATGCAGGTAAGCATAAATCAATCTTGACAGCCTTCTCTTCTCCAGTATGTCATCTAGCTGGCTTCGTGTTGGTGTGTGTGAGTTTGAATACAACTCGCTCATATATATAGGCAGATGCAGGTAACTTTTACTGCTTAAGGAATGCTTTTGATTGGGTCTTGGCGTGGCAAGCTGATTGGTTATATGCGGTTTTGTACAATCCGTGACCGAGGCCGACTTCCGAAAAACAGGGCTTATGCCTAATTTTATTCTGTCTGCCGCCATATTGGGAGACAAGATGGCCGTGACCGCGTCCCGAAATTTTAGGCTTAAGTTTTTCCTGGCGTATACTTCGTGTATGGGGCAAATTTGTATCTCGACATAGAGTATTAGCTAAGAAGTGGGTTTACACACACGTTTTACGACAATGCACACAATTTTTTTTATCATGAATATGTATAACATCATGCTGGCCTCATAAAGATTTAAAAAAAAAATCATAACTATCAATTAAATCAAGAAAGTAAAGCATTATACGAGGTAGTAACATTCACAGGCAACTGGTAACGTCAACTTAAAGGGATAAAGAAGAACTGGAAAGACACTGGAAGGCTTGGTACACATTTGTTGCTGGAATCTGGGTAGAGAAATGAAGGGTAATGATGACTGAATTCATGGACACACACGCACGCACGCACCCACCCACCCACCCACTTCCATAAAAATTAAAACAAAAAACTTCTTGTGATCTTGCTTTGAATGTTTGTATTCGTCATATGTCAGTCAAAACTAGGACTTGCACTCATAAAGTAAAGGTTTCCTATGACAATATCATAAAGTTCCATAACACATGTGCTATCAACAATACATGATACAAGTAAATGCGATAGTATCTGGCTTGGCAATTTGTGTACTCTCCTAGCGTTTACTACATTAACACTAATAGCAAGAGTCAAAACGAATGTACGAGTTATTTGCCCATTTCACAGAGTCTTTCAATGTCACTTTGATCAGAGTGGCTTATTACAAATCGTTCTTAGCCGTCTTTCTTTCATCGTTGAGTCTGGCGCCCTATTTCCGTTCACAACCATTTGTAGACTAGTAGACCTGAGAGAAATGAAGTCTGCAGCCCGATCATCATTTAAAGATCGCCTACTCATTAAAAACAAAACAAAAACACCACACGCGGCCACAGATACTTAAAATTGTAACTTGATCTTCTGAAGAGGTGCGTAGACAAAACTTCCGCTTAAGCGAGTCCTTATCTGAGTTGGGACTGAAGAACTGCCTCGACTTATCCAGTTTGCAGATGTCGACTATTTTTCCGGAATTTTTATTTTTTTTATTTTTTTTAGCAAAGCCAAAGAAGACTTTTGGCCGGGACCTGTAAAATTGCTTCGACTTAACCGAGATTCGACTTAAGCGAGTTCCTTTTAAGTAAAATTCACCATATTTCAATTTGATCTTATGTTTCATACTGGTATCTCATCTGTTTTAGTACTTACTACATTCACACCAATTTAAGAACCGCAAAATACATCATCATCATCAGTTGCCATCTCCACAACGAAGGTTGGCTGTAATGGATCTCCAACGTGTTCTGTCTCTTGTCTTGATGGTGCACTCTGATAGACTCTTTCCTGTCCATCTCTTGATGTTATCTTCCCACTTATAGCGCTGTCTTCCCCTTGCACGTTTACCTTCACCTCTCCCTTCTATTATAGTCTTCTGCAAGGTGTTATGCCTTTTTATGTGGCCAAAGCACTTTAGCTGCCGAACTTTGATCTCTCTCATTAGTTCTCTTTTCATACCTAGATTTTCTAGGACCTCCTTATTTGTTTTCATCTCTTTCCATGAGATACGCCCCATTCTTCTATATATCCACATTTCAAGAGCCTCAATTCTTTCTTCCAAATGCTTATTCATCGTCCATGTTTCTGCACCATACATAAATGCAGAATATATATAACACTTTATGATTCTCAGGTTTAATTTGTGAGATAACTGTTTAGATGTCAGTATATGTTTCATGTTGTTGAATGTAGCTTTGGCCATTCCTATTCTCTTCTAGATTTCTGTTTCACATCTGCCATCTTCTGTTATTATATGACCAAGATATATGTAGCTCTTGACCTGTTCCAGGATTTTCCCATTTACGCTTATCTTTAATGTGGGTTTATCGTCTGTTTTGCTAATTATCATAGTTTTTGTTTTCTCAATATTAATGTCGAGTCCATATTTATGACTTATACTGTTCACTTGCTTCACTTGTTCTTGTAACTCCTGTTCGCTTTCAGCTAACAACACGGTATCATCTGCATATCTAAGGTTGTTTATTGACCTTCTACTGATGTTCAGTCCTGGTATTTCCTGTATCTGTTTGAAAATTGTTTCGGTGTATATATTAAATAGGCAGGGGGGACAGCACACAGCCTTGACTGACGGTGAATAATTCCTTCCAGATCTTACTGTGGCAGTTTGCTCCCAATAAAGGTTACTGAGTATTCTTATATCTTTTCCATCAATACCTATGTCTTCGAGGCATTCAATTATGTTCTCATGATGGACTCTGTCAAAAGCCTTCTTATAGTCAATGAAGCACATGTACATACTTTTTTGGACCTCTGTATATTTTTCTGCTAATATTCGTAGGCAAAATATTACCTCTCTTGTTCCACTGTTCCGTCTAAAACCAAACTGTTCTTCTTGGATTTCGCTGTCTACCTTCCTTTTTATTCTTTCCTGTATGATTTTGAGCAGTATCTTAATTTCATGACTCATCAGGCTGATTGTTCTGAAGTCTGAACATTCTGTTGCATTAGTTTTTTTGGGCAATGTTATAAAACCTGATGTCTTCATGTCGTGTGGTATATATCCTGTATTGTATATATCGTTGCATAGATCAGTGATTGTATCTATACCAAAGCTCTCCAGAGCTTCTATCATTTCAATTTTTATGTTATTCGTGCCTGCTGATTTTCCTTTTTGTATCATATGAATGGCATTCTCTACTTCTGATCTGAGAATGTTTGGCCCTTCATTATTCTTCTTCTTCTTCTTCGTTCGTCCTGAAAAGGACGGTGGTTGCGTTGTGTCTGTTTGCGCCTAAGCTGTGATATCTGCACCTTTCGGTCGACACATCCGACTTCTGCACGGCATTTTTTAAGGACCGGGTTTGCCTTCCCATTTCGATCCATGCTCGCTCAGCCAGCCTGCACTGCTGC
This sequence comes from Oreohelix idahoensis, assembly GCA_024509875.1. Taxonomy (NCBI): domain Eukaryota; kingdom Metazoa; phylum Mollusca; class Gastropoda; order Stylommatophora; family Oreohelicidae; genus Oreohelix; species Oreohelix idahoensis. Next base: position 74,206 of record JAMPIV010017641.1, read on the forward strand.
AGACTGTTTCCAGGACCACCACGTGGAAGTGGAGCACGGTCTTGACCAGCTCTGGTTCGCTAGTCCTGACGCAGGCAGTCAAGCTATGAGTCGCTGACTGCATTCACTATTGCTGCATCTTGGGGTCCCTGGCCCTTCATTAGCATCTGGTGATTTACCTCTGTTGTCCTCGAACAGTTCTTTTACGTATTCTGCCCATCTGTTTGATATGTCTTTCTCATCAAGTAATATTACACCATTTTTGTTCTTGATATAGCTTCCTCCTTGTGCAAACCGCGACCTATTTGATAATTTCTCTATTTCTTCATGCAAATCTCTTGTCATGTGCTTTGCTTCCAAGTCTTCTATTTCCTTGTATTTTGTTTCTATCCACCGTTCTTTTGCTTGTCTACACATAGTACGAATGTCATTGTCTATTGTTTTATATTCTGGAGTGTTTTTTGCTTTCTTTCTTTCTGCTATTTTACTCAAGATGTCATCTGTCATCCAAATTTGATTTTTCTTAGGTTCCTTTTTAGGTAAATTTGCATTTGCTGATTGTATGCTTGTTTTTAAGCATTCCACTTTTGTGGTTACTTTTTCTTCTGGGTTTTCTCTTCTATACTGCTTCATGCTTTCTGTCAGTAACTGTTGATATTTATTTTTGACGTCGATTAGATATGTTTGTTTTATATCTGGTTCTTTCAGTGCTGATATTTCTATCTGGTGTTCCTCTGTCTTCTGTTTCCTGTTTTTTTCAGCTTGATATTTACTTTGATGACGACCGGATTGTGATACAAAAAATACATAATAAACAACTACAAACAGCAGTGGGTGGGTGGGTGGACCTCTGAGTGTACTATATTCAAAAATGTCTCAGCCAAACCTCAGATATAGCATCAACAACTTAAGCCGCAGAGACCAGAGTACAGTCTTCAGGTTGAGAACAAGACATGTACCCCTCAACAAGCATTTTCACAGAGTGACCTCAGATCATTCACCACACTACAATCATTGTAACGGACTGGAGGAAGAAACAGTAGAGCACCATCTCCTGAAATTCCTGGCACACAAGATCTGCTGAAGCAATTGCTACCACAAAACCCCTCCATCACCAACACTCTGTATGGAGATTCAATGCAACTGAAAAAGGCATGTACATTACATTACCTTGAAGAAGGGGAAAAGAGTGAATACTCGTAACCTAGGGAATAGGAAAAGTCAAAATGTCAAGCACTACTTATTATATTTCTTAATTTTCTCAGCATCATTGCCCAGTCCTTATTCATGGTTTCCGTAGTTCCTGTGCTTCACTAGTTCTTGCAAATCTTATTGGTTATGAAATAACAAAACTGTATCCTCTGTAAATGGATGCTTATGTATTGATCTTTCACGGCTGATTATTGAAGCATTCCTTCTGTCTGTTCGGAAATTTTTTTTTACCTTTAATGATGTTAATTGGCAATGTGACAATACGGAACCTCGTCAGTCTCACAAAGGTGAGGTTGACCATTGATAAGTTATAGACTACGCGGTTATTGACTCTACACTTGTTATAGACTACACAGATGTTATAGACTACACAGATGTTATAGACTACACAGATGTTATAGACTATACAGATGTTATAGACTACACGAAGGTTATTGATTAAACGGACCTCTTTGACTATACACTTGTTATAGACTGTAAGAGGGAAGAGTGGAGCAAGTTAGGTCAGAACTAGACGAACTACCAGCAGCAAGTCATTGTCAGCCTTGGTAGAGAGTGCAGAACTTGAGCCAATGAGAGAGCAGAGCTGGAAATTGATCAGCTGATTAATGATCAAGCTAGGGATGATGAAGACATTATGTACACTGATGGGTCTGTAATCCGTGGTGAGAAATCGGGGTGGGGCTTCTCTCCTAGAGTAAAGGGCAGAATTCTCGCTGAACATAGCGGGGCTTACATGACAACAACCTCAAGCATGGGAATTGAGATAGAGGCAGCTACTGCAGCATTAAGGTGGCTGTCTGAAACTTCATTAACAAGGGCAGTAATTATATCAGACTCACATTCTATGCTTCGGAAGGTCCAAAGTGGATGGCTACGTCATGAATGGAAAACCTCAAGCCTCGAATCTTCAAGAGCTGTTGTGGATTATACTGTTCTGGTCATGCAAGGGTACGCGACAATGAGGCAGCTGAAAAATTATCTTCAAGAGCACCCATTGTAGGGACACTGATTATGGCTAAGAGAGAGATACTGGGGACAATTAATGATCGCCTATTAGAGAATGACACTGCAATCGATTAACGATCAAGGCTAATATTGCTGGAATTTGGCATCAAACGTAAGACCAGCAAGGATGGACTTTGAGAGGATGCATCCGGCATGTATAGAACCAGTGCGCAACAGAAACAATTAGCATTCATACCCTTCGACATTTTCTGCGGAAGACCGAGCACCTAAGGGTTTGCCCGGAGTGCTATGATGCCGATGCTGATTAACAATAATAATAACAATAGACTGTTGAAATATGACATACAACAACAGATGTAATAATACTACGCAGATTTACTGTAATACGCAGATGTGATAGACTATATCGTTTTTAATTAATCGTTTTGTTTCAAAATTAATTTAAGTGATTGACACAAACTTAATGAATAAATTGATTTAGAGTAAATTATTGATTATTTCCAGACACGAGTACATTAAAATAAATGACACAAGATTTAATTTAATACACTGTAACACAGATTTTTATTAAACAATTCGCTCCAGGCGTAAGATTGCCTCATCAATTTCTATTAATGGCATTACATGTTAGGATCGGCATGATTAAAATGTTTTTTTTTTCTTTTAGAAATGAGAAAATATGTATCTCTTTCTTTATTTACCCTTCTTTCATTTTCTCTCTTTATTTCCTCTGTGTGCGTGTGCATGGGTCTCTATTATTTCTCTTGTTCATTAAATATTCATTGACGTCGCACCGATACGCCCCGAGTGGTGTCTTTAACAAACCGTTAAATTCAGGTCTTTGTGACTAATGTCATCAATGTTTATAACAACAAGAGTGAGTTTCCCAAAACTAAAACCAATGTAGAATCAATATGTTCCAAACCAAATGTAGAATCAATATGTTCCAAACCAAATGTAGAATCAATATGTTCCAAACCAAATATATTACAAATAAAAGAATGAATATAATTCAAATTAGGAACTATGTGAATAAGAATATTATCATAATCGATTCAAAGACAGCGACACATAATCTCTAACACAAGTATAGATTGAGCACTCCGAATACATACCGCACATGTGGACAAATAGTGCGAAATTACAATTTTTTTTTAAGTTGGTAGTGTTCACGAATAACCGAGAACAGTGTTACGAGAAGAGGCATTCTAGTTATTTGTTGTTTTTGTTGTAGTTTAACTAGGGCTGCTGAGCTTCTTGCTCTTTAGCAACAAATACCAAGTTGAAGACTCCTTGGTATTATCTGCACTGTAGATCTAGGCTTTTCCTGTGGCTTTTCTGCCATTCCGAAATGTGCTGAGTTGAAGTTATGAGCTCCAGTTTCTCCAGCTTGGCTTGCAATTAAAGTATCTTAAGGATCGTCACATCTGTTCCCAAGTTAGGAGAATGAAGCGCATGGCATACTGTGCATTCACCGCTATCCAAGGGGGCTCTCCAACTATGCAGAGCTAAAATACTGTGCTCTGGTTCTGGACTCTCCCAGAGAATTGTCACGTCCTGCACAGAGCCACTTCTCAGCTCCCTCTGCCTATCACTGGGTCCATAGTGAGATCGTCTTGCATGTAGTCAACCAGGTCAACGCCAAAGAATCACGTCTGGGGCTCAAGTAACTTGTCCAAGCTTAGTGTGCAATACTGGGTTCTCAACAAATTTCACCACAGGGAATCCCTGGAAATGTGTGGATGATTTCAAGAGTCAATGAGGGTGTAATTAGCCTCACAGACAGACGTTCACTTCCACATATGTATATTGTAGCATTGTGCATAGCTGGTGGTCATATAAAGATGACTCCAGATATGCCTCCACGCATGCATTCTAGTTATCAGAAATAGTTCCACCCCCCCTTTTTTTGTAAGACATGTGTTTCGGCCCCATCTCCTTTTCACTTGGGTCATCATGACTCCCAAGTGTCAGACTCTTGTTGATCTTCTGCCTTGATTTGTTCAGGTGTCGTAGATTGCCGAACAACTCAGTAAGTTATCTTTACTGTGGCGAGGGCAAGAATATTCTCTGGGGATGTTTTTTTTTCGGCTTTCACGATTCACATTTTAAGATAGACTACGTTTTCTACATTGGAAGATCTGGAATATGCAGATGACATTGCACTACTACCACATTCACATCAACACATCCAGGAAAAAACAGATAGACTTAATAAGTTTAGCTAGCAGGTGGGCTTGAACATCAATTTAAAGAAGTCAGAGGTCATGACGCTCAATGTGAGCAACCCTGAGCCCATATCAGTAAGGAATCAGCAACTGGTACAGACAGACACCTTCACGTACCTAGGATGCATAGTAACACCAGACGGCGGGGCAGGCAAAGACATCAACATCAGAATGAATAAGGCAAGAACAGCCTTTTTTAGCCTAAACAACATCTGGAACTCCTCTCAATACAGCACAAGCACAAAAATAAGATTATATCAGAGCTGTGTGCTTTCTGTGCTTCTCTATGATGCTGAATGCTGGAGAGTTACAGAGAAGGAAATGTCAAAATTGTCCTCTTTTCACACAACATGCCTACGAAAAATTCACCGAATCTTTTGGCCGAATACCATCACCAATTAAGATCTGCTTACTCTGAGCAAGCAAGAGGACATGCACACCATCATAGCTGGCAGACGCTGGAGCTGGGTTGGCCATGTCCTCAGAAGAGACCCCGATGCCATCACAAGAACGGCTATGCTTTGGACCCCTGAAGAAAAACGAAAGAGAGGCCGACCAAAAACAACCTGGCGGAAGACTGTGGAGGCTGAGATGCAAAGAATGAACCAGAGTTGGGGCACTGTACGAAGGATGGCCACCGACCGAGCAAAGTGGAATCAATTTGTTGTTGCCCTACAAGACGCCACTAGGCGTGATGGCCACTGACTGCTTTGACGGTCGGCGGCTAAGGATCAAAGAAGAAAAGAAGATTTTTTTTAGTGCCCTAGATCTTCTTCTTTCTTTATTTATTTTCATTTCGTTCCTTGTGTTTCTGTGCACTTTGAGAATTTCGATGACTGTAATGGTGTTACGGTGCAAGTTGAGGGTTTGGACAACTGTAATGATGTTACGGTGCAAGTTGAGGGTCTAGATGACTATAATGGTGTTATGGTGCAAGTTGAGGGTCTAGATGACTATAATGATATTATGGTGCAAGTTGAGGGTCTAGATGACTGTAATGGTGTTACAGTGCAAGTTGAGGGTTTGGATGACTATAATGGAGTTACGGTGCAAGTTGAAGGTTTGGATGACTGTAATGGTGTTTCTGTGCAAGTTGAGGTTTGGATGACTATAATGGTGTTCACAAAATATAGCAAAATGTAGACACTGCCAAAACCCGTCTGAGACAGTAGAACACCATCTACTACTGTGCCTTGCACTCCAGGGAATGAGACAACTCTACATACCACACAACCCATTCATAGACAATACACTTTATGGCAGCCCAAAACAGCTTACACAAACTGGGCAGTACCACATAATGGCATCAAGTTCCCACAGAGCTAACGCTAAATGACAGTGGATCAAAGTCATGTCAAGTCAAGTCATAATGGTGTTATGGGGCAAGTTGCGGGTCTACATGACTATAATGGTGTTATGGTGCAAGTTGAGGGTCTAGATGACTATAATGGTGTTATGGTGCAAGTTGAGGGTCTAGATGACTGTAATGGTGTTATGGTGCAAGTTGAGGGTCTAGATGACTATAATGGTGTTATGGTGCAAGTTGAGGGTCTAGATGACTATAATAGTGTTATGGTGCAGGCTGAGGGTCCAGATGACTATAATGGTGTTATGGTGCAAGCTGAGGGTCTAGGTGACTATAATGGTGTTATGGTGCAAGCTGAGGGTCTAGATGACTATAATGGTGTTATGGTGCAAGTTGAGGGTCTAGATGACTATAATGGTGTTATGGTGCAAGTTGAGGGTCTAGATGACTATAATGGTGTTATGGTGCAAGTTGAGGGTCTAGATGACAATAATGGTGTTATGGTGCAAGTTGAGGGTCTAGATGACTATAATGGTATTATGGTGCAAGTTGAGGGTCTAGATGACTATAATGGTGGTATGGTGCAAGTTGAGGGTCTAGATGGCTATAATGGTGTTATGGTGCAAGTTGAGGGTCTAGATGACTATAATGGTGGTATGGTGCACGTTGAGGGTCTAGGTGACTATAATGGTGTTATGGTGCAAGTTGAGAGTTTAGATGACTATAATGGTGTTATGGTGCAAGCTGAGGGTCTAGGTGACTATAATGGTGTTATGGTGCAAGTTGAGAGTCTAGATGACTATAATTGTGTTATGGTGCAAGTTGAGGGTCTAGATGACTATAATGGTGTTATGGTGCAAGTTGAGTGTCTAGATGACTATAATGGTGTTATGGTGCAAGTTGAGGATCTAGATGACAATAATGGTGTTATGGTGCAAGTTGAGGGTCTAGATGACTATAATGGTATTATGGTGCAAGTTGAGGGTCTAGATGGCTATAATGGTGTTATGGTGCAAGTTGAGGGTCTAGATGACAGTATTGGTGTTATGGTGCAAGTTGAGGGTCTAGATGACTATAATGGTGTTATGGTGCAAGCTGAGGGTCTAGATGACTATAGTGGTGTTATGGTGCAAGTTGAGAGTGTAGCCGGGGCAGGTGTTCCTTAGGACTGGAATGGCACCATATTACCATCATGTGGCAGTGCCGGTATATGCAGTATTTTCAGTTTACTTTACAGAGAGCAGATGTTTAACTGGCCTAATCACTAGAGATTTAGATTTCTCTCTTAAATTTGTGTTACCAGGTTCGATTTTCTTCTCTTAGGTGTTGATGTAGCGAATTTAATTGAAATGGATAGATTTCTTATCTAGATCTCAAAACTGTAGTAATTCACCTTTTCAACAGCGTTCGATTTCATGCAAAACTTTTAATATCTTTCAGCATGAAACTTAAAATTTCAACAAAGTCTGGAATTCAGAACATTTTTACAATAATAAGCATAATAAAGTTCTATCATCTCATCAGATGCTTTCATCGATGCAAAAATCCCTTTTTGCATCTTTGTCTCATAGGCCTACTCAATTGTCAAATATGGCGAACCTTCTCATTCCACCATGTTCCTTCCTTTAAGTTACTGTCTTATTTTAGGTTCGACGACATTTACCCATCTCTTCAGATTTGTCCTTGATTTCTTTATCATCATAAGCATTCCTTGAGTTAAATGCTTTCCAACACAAGAATATTTTTTACTCTACGTGGTTTGAGGTGTAAGACTATTTTTTGCAAATTGACTCAAATCCTTGAACCTAGTTCTGCTGCGACTAGGGTTGGGAGCTCTATTCAAAATACATATTGAAGGATTTTCACTACTTACGCCAGTGAGAAATATAAAACCACTCAATGTCCTGAAATACACATTTTATAATAAATGTTGAAGTTTGATTTCCTCAAATTAAGAAATATGTAGAGCTGGACCAGATACGACCTCTTGAGTTGCGCTCTTTCATTCTACTGCCAAAATGGCGTCGTTGTTCCACTTTCCCCGGGGTAAATCTGAGCTATCCGATTGGTCAGGGGAAATCACCCAATTATTAGAAATGGCGTGTAGAAGCGACTCTACCCTAAATATGTGACACTATTTATTATTTTCTGTTTCTCATAAAATATAAAATTATGGGGTGGTCTGTGCTTCCTCTGTCTTGTAAGAATATAGTCTGTTTCCAAAGGAACAACTATGTACACGGCCACAAGAGTCTAGATGACTATAATGGTGTTATCGTGCAAGCTGAGAGTTTGGATGGCTGTAATGGAGTTATAGTGCAAGTCAAGGGTGTTTCTGACAGCGATAGTGCTATGGTACAATAAAAGGGTTCAGATAACTGTAATTAAGTTATGGTTCTAGTCGGGGCTGTGAATGACTGTGATGGTGTTATGGTAAGATCTGGTGATGGGGATTAATGTTATGACGACTTCACTGCATATATCAACAGTTCCATGAGGATCATTGCCTTTTCCCCCCAGTAATATTACTACGATGATCTCGAATCTATTAATGCGTTCTACTGACTAGTTTTAAAAGTCCCCCGGGTAACTTCAGAATCTGAACAGACGTAGAAGAGAGATCAAGAAATGAAACTTAACGCGCACAAATGCAGAGAGTAAATGGAGAGTCTTTGCTAGTAATCTATGTACCCAAAGATATACACAGGTGAAGGTAAAAGTAGTTTCATAGAAGATCTAACCGTACGGGAGTGAAGTGTTAGAGACTACAACATACTAGATCCACCTTTTATGAAGTGGAGTGGTCAGTTCCCTTCCTCGCTGCCTTTACTTTCCTGAGCTCAAGAGCCGAGAGTCAGGTTCCCATTTACAGCTGGGTAGACGGGAGCGTGACGCTACTATGTTTGGATCCTGCATGTGAGGATAAATGGATTCAGTATTGGAGACGAGAGAAAGGAAGGACATAATGTTTGACGAGTCTGCATGCCCAATTCTAAATCCTTTGAAGAGAAAGTGTGCTCAAGATAATGATTCTGGAACCCAGTAACTATGCCGCGAAAGGAAAGTGCTACCCAAATATATAGAACGACTTAACTGAGCCGCAGGACATTTGTTAGTTGACATAAAAGGTATAAAGGTATAAGTGAGAGAAAAATATGCTCTACAGTTTCATTTTCAATCTGTCATCTCTTTTGTTCAACAACATAACTCAACATTCCACAGTTCTCCACACAACAGAGAGCCCTACCTGACGAAAGGGTCACATGCGTTGTCCAAGCCCTGTGTCCGGCTCGGTAGGTTCTTCGCTTTGATAAGTGTCACAAGAAACTTCTCCGTCTCGAGTTCATACTCAGTGGCGAACCAAACTCGCCCGATGTGGGCTGGGGGAATATCGTAGTGGTCATCTTCATCCGCCACTTTGTACAGAGAAGGATCTATGCTTCCAAGGGCGTACGCTCCTGCAAAAGTAAAGCTGTAGTTAATAAGGTATCAGTTTTCAGAGAACTTCGGTTTTGTCACGATTAGATTTCATTTTAAAATATGTTATTCTTTGTAACTCCATATTAAAAAAAGTGTCTATCATCATCATCGTCATCATCATCATCTACCGTTGTACAGCATAGAACCACAACTGCAGTTAGTCATCTAGTGGGATGCTTGTATATGACACTCAGTTGCTCTTGCAGCTATTTTGTTTGACATAATCAGGTTGCCAACCTCATGCACAACCCCATTGTCGTGAAATATTCTAATCCACATATATAAATTAAAAGGTAAATATAAAGCCTAACAAATAAATTCTAATAAAGAAAAGAGCAATGGTAAAATAACAGTGCTGTCACAATAACTGTACTCGAAATCCCCTGTGTTTTATGCTTCGTCTGCAAATTGTAACGCTTTCACGTTGATAGTAAAAGCCTACTATATTATTACCCGCTTTCTTCAATGAAACATGTACTAAACTTGAGATACGCAAGCTGAAACAATGACCTAAATTTAATATTTCATTCATCCTATACACAGCGTAACTAAAAGACAGATAAAGCAGGATAGAGAGAAGGGAGAGGCAGAAAGCCGAACGCATGCAAAATTAAACACGCGTCTCGCTATTAATGCCACCCCAACAAGCGTAACGCGATACACAATTACTACTATCACGCGTGTAAGGCCACATGCACTAACTTTTTCGGACGGACAGTGATAAAAACACTACCCTTCCCAGAGTTAGGTTTTTAAATCCTGAAAAAACTCTTATTAGAAAAGATGACAATAGATGGGTTTACGTTTGAAAACATTACAGTACCCAGACAGCACATCTTCGAAACAGGAGGTAGAAGAAATTGCATATTTTGAACGCAGCCACTTAGCTCTTTAAATTTGTATATTTGGGTTCCTTAGGGCTTGCTGACAAAGAATATGTAAAACGTTACGCAAATAGTCTAGGAATTAACAAGTTATAACCAAAATAAAATAGTGGGGATGCCTGACAGCATGAAATCATTTCTGCTCATAAAATTTTTTTATAACGTGTTTAAAAAAAAAACCTTGCGTACGGAAATAGCCTACCATGTAAACTCCAAATTGATTGGAGCGCAACAAATATAAGACTAAACACGATTGGTCGGACTATAAATACTATCTTTGGTTGTTAGGGGAGACGTAGGAAGGTAAAATTTTTTCAAACACTTGTCGAAACGTGGCTCCATTGGCCAGACTCGCTGATATAATCACTTAGGAGCGTTAGTTCGAGACCACTAGTTCAAATAAGCTTGATAAAGCAACAGTGCGTTGAAGCCAGCTCATATTTTTGCTAAATAAAAGCCTGGAACATAAGCAGATGGGAATTTGTGCCAGTATTTGTGCCAGAATTCATTGCTAGTCAACGTATCTGTGTTTATTCTATGAATTGTGGTAAGCTTGAAACATTCAGTATCTTTTAATGAAAATTGAATGTGAATTGTTAATTTATGCCTGTATATATGTGTAGTTCAGTAGCAAACATGATGTAAAGCCTATAATGCTCCAGCCTGAACAGAAGGTGTCGGAGGAAAGTAAAACGGCATGGAATGGCCAAACAGTACACTGACACCTAGATGATTGACTAGAAAGAAATAATGCTGGAAGTGCAGAGGCGTAGTAACCATTAAGGAGGTTAATACTGGTATAAAGTATTTCAGATGAAGCTGACAGTTGGCCTAACGCTCTGAACTCAATGTTTGTGATGTATTGTGCTCAGTGTAAAAAAGAGAGTATAAATTAGTTATGACGTAGAAGGTACATCCTTCTTGTTTTCAGGGACCGTGGTCTTGATGGTATTGAGCAGCACCTGGTCAGAGCTTTGCTGAATCCAGAGTCGGACAGCATACTCCTTGGTCCATTTAGCTATCAGTGAGGTGTCTCCAGAGCCCAGGGGAGAAATCGAGCAGAGGAGTCTTTTCCTGCCGCCATCACGCAAGATAAGCTGATGTGGCCAGCTGAGCTCAAAATTATGTACCCCATCTTAAAATAACATTGTAACATAAACTTAAGAGGGGAAGTAAATTGTTTTAATATCAGGAACTGAGAACATCTCCAATACTAGTTCCAATAAAGACAAACTATTGAAGTCATGATGACAAATACCAACAGAGCTTGAACAAAACAAAACCAGTATTACCTCATATTACTACTACACAACTGACACACATAGAATACTTTTAATAATATATGTCACTACAATATTCATATTGATAAATTCTGTACATATAACTTGTAATTAAAATTGATTGTGATTCCTGGTTCCCTTTGTATTTGAATCAGGACACATATTCATTCATGACAGCAATGAATACATATTGTTATTTGAAAAGTTATCAGTGACTCCTTTAAGATATCCTTGTAGAGTGTTTTATGTATGTGAGTGTCACAGTGTTGTCAAGTGTAGTGGAATAAATTAAATTGTTTATCTGTCTGTTGTTGTTTTGACTTACACTTCATCATACACATACCCTAGACATATAACGTAGTCATCACACTATTCCAGAATAATTCTGACTGAGGTATACATATGTGGCAGCAAGTAAGGTTATATATAATACACTACTCTTATTAGATATATATACCTTCACAGCTGATCTCAGTCAGTACACTAAGTCCCCTATAAATATTTATAACATCCCACCTCACCACATATATTGGGGTCTCGCTCTTGGGATTTTGAATCTTTCCCTATTACAAATATTGGGGGTAATTCACTTCAGGGAATATAAGAATTAAAAGGTATCCTTGGGTGGAATTAAATAAGGTTGAGCTCACGGTGCCTGTGTTGTCCATTAGATATATATTTAGAGATTGAATTGTTGGTTAGACATTGTATAAATTTACCTGATAGACAATGGCGGACCTGGCCAAGTTTCGATCTCCTGCTGTTCAGACTGCAAAAGAGTTAGGATTAGATGGGCAAGTTATGGTTGCCTATGTCACTACGGAATGTGACAAATTTATTGAACGCGAAGAAAGAAGATTAGAAAAAGAGGCCGAAAGAAAGTTAGAGGCTGAAAGGGAAATTAAGAAGTTACAATTTGAGGCTGAGACTAAGAGGTTGCAGATTGAGGCTGAGGCTAAGAAATTGGAGGCAGAAAGAGAAGACAAAAGATTGGCTGCAGAAAGGGAAGAGAAGAAATTAGCTGCAGAAAGGGAAGAGAAGAAATTAGCTGCAGAAAGGGAAGCAGAAGAAAGAAGATTGACTGCAGAGAGGGAAGCAGAAAAGGAGGAGAAGAGATTACAAAGGGAACATGAGTTACGACTAAGGGAGTTTGAGTTTCAGGGCCATGCTCCTGAAAATGGTGCCAGTCCCTTTGCCTCTGATGCCACTGCTAGCCAAGGAGCCTCAACCTCAGCTATGAATTTTCATTTAGATCATTTTGTTGAGAAAGACGATGATATAGAGAGCTACCTAAATAGGTATGAACTATTAGCTACCACGTATGGGTTAGAGAGAGAAAGGTGGAGCTTAAAGTTATCTCAAGGACTTCGTGGGGCAGCTTATGAAGTTTTTGCAAAAATGAGCAGAGGTGATCAGGAAAATTATGACATGCTAAAGCAGGCTCTTTTGTTAAGATATGAAAAGAATGCAGAATTTTATAGGAAAAAAATTAGGAATGCTAAACTACTGTCAGGTGAAACCTATCACCAGTTCTCTGCACGAATAGAGACATACTTGGAGAAATGGACTTCTCTGGGGAAAACCCAAGATCTTAAGGAAATGGTCCTTATAGAGCAGCTAAGAGAGTCCATGGCTCCAGACCTGAGAAAGTTTCTCATGGAACAAGGTGCAGAGAGGCTGGGTGAGTTGCTAAATGTTGCTGAAAGGTATCAAGCAGCTCAAGCAGAGGTAACAGGTAATAAAAGAAACAAGTGGATAACTTTAGGGCACCACAGGACTTTAATAAATTTGATCCTAGGGATCAAAACAAAGGTAAGCACCAGTTTGATAGGCTACGGTATGAAAATAAAAATAAATTCCCACAATTCGATGAAAGGAAATATGATGAAAGAAAATCTTTCAACCAAGGAAAAAGGTGGTGTAAGAATTGTCAGATGGACAATCATGACACTGACCGTTGCAGAAGGAAACCTGTGTATATGGCAACCCTTCAGGTCAGGTCGACCTCAAGACAGGAGGAGGATATTATGTTAGATACCACTCCAGAAGAGATGAGGAAGGCACAGGCTGGGGATAAAACACTCAAGCCTTGTTTCAGAAAATTGTCAACTTGTCATACAACTCCAGGCAAGGGAGATTTTTACATGAAAAACAAGTTGATGTATAGGAAGACTGGAGCTAGATCCAAAGGTCAGGGACAACTGGTACTTCCTAAAAGATATAGGGCAGACTTAATAAGGAGCCTACATGTGAAACCAGATGGGGACCATGAGAAGATAGGTACCATCATTCAAAAGGTGGCTCACAATTATTATTGGCCCAAAGCAAGATGGGACATTGAGAATTTTGTAGAAAGGTGTAGCATAGCACATGAGGGAACACCCACAAGTGGGAACATTGATCAGGACCAGGACACGCCACGGGGCAAAATTAGGCCTGATAATAAAAAGAAAAATAGATTTGATAAAGTGGACCAAATGGAATGGGAAGCCCCTTTTCACGGACAAGCTTCACTTAACTGTTTTACAATGGCCACTATGCGGAGAGTGCAAAAAGATGTCTTACCCCAGGATAAGCCGACTATCCCTCAATCGGACTTAAACAAACTGGAGGAAGAGGATGTAGAGAGGAAATCTCTCATCAAGAATTTTAAGTGGGGAGAAAGCCCCAAAAGAAGAATTGGTAGCGGTCGTTTTATGCATGATAATTCTGGGAAGAAAAATCATCACTATAGAGCTTCGAGTGGAAGAGACCATACCGGTGCATGGACAAATAGGTCCACAAAATTAAAGGTCCACATGTAGCTTTGTTAAGAACGTGGACTGATGAAAAGGCAGAGGAAAACATTACATCTTCATACCAATATGTGAATGAGCTGACCACTCGTTTAAAAACTGGCTGGAAACTTGCCAATGAAAATTTGAAACAAGCCAGGAAGAAACATGCTGCCTATTATAACAGGAAGGCGAAAGACAGAAATTTGGCTGTGGGAGAGAAAGTACTGCTTCTTTTGCCCGGGAGTCAGAATAAGTTACAAATTGGATGGCAGGGTCCATATACAGTTCTAGAGAAGGTGTCTAGAACAAATTATAAGATAGATAAGAAAGGAAAGAAAAAATCTATCATGTGAATCTCCTGAAGAAATATTTGGAAAGAGAACATCAAGAAGAGACACACTTGTTGACCTTGTCCATCGCCATGGAGATGAAAAAGGAACCACTTTCATCATTTGAATATCCATTACACCCCTGTGAGACAGCAGCACAGGTGAAAATCAGTACACATTTAACGAAAACTCAGAAAGAGAGAGTGCAACAGGTTCTAAATAATCATGCAGAGGTGTTAACAGACCGACCAGGGCATACAAACCTATTGGAATAGGATATGAAACTGATAGACCCCACACCTGTCTGTATGAAACCATATTCGATTCCGTTTGCTAAGGAGAAAGCTTTGAAGGAAGAGATAGACTATCTATTGAAGGAGGGAATTATTTCACACAGTGAATCCTCATATAGTTCCGGTGTTGTACTCTTAAGGAAGCCCTCTGGAGAACATAGACTCTGTATAGATTACAGGAGACTGAATGCTATTACAGAAGGACAGGTGGATCCATTGCCGGATACAAATCAGCTGTTTGCCAGACTAAATAAAGCTAAATATTTCTCAAAAGTGGATCTGAGTAAAGGATACTATCAGATTCCAGTAAAGCCTGAGTTAGACCATACCTAGCTTTTAGTACCTCAGAAGGACACTATGAGTTTAATAGATTGCCATTTGGATTGAAGAATGCGCCTAGTGTCTTCTCTAGAATGATGAGAAAATTGTTGGATGTAAACATTTCGGAGGAACGTAATGAATCCCTGAGTTGCCTCTTTGATTGAGGATATTCCGAATGTTTCATACAGGATAATAAGAAGATTATGGGATCCACTACGAAAACTCTGCTATCACCAGGTATATGTTATCTCCTCATAACATACATTTTGAGGGAAATATAATGTTCTCTGGACATGTCATTGCGCGGACTCAGAGAAGAGAAATGGTGAATACGGGTTGCGAAGCAGCATTAAGACAAGCACTCACACTTGCGGCTGTTCAGTAACATAACCGAAATATATTATTGGTTGTAGAAGTCTGAGGCAGATTTCAAGAGTAGTGCCTACTCTGAATGGACCCAACTACATAAAACCATGATAGCACCACAGCAGAGGAAAGTCAAGTTGACTTACATTTATCTATGTGTATGTAGAATAAAGGACTGACATATAATGTCTGTTTTAAGAGGGGAGGTGTCGTGAAATATTCTAATCCACATATATAAATTAAAAGGTAAATATAAAGCCTAACAAATAAATTCTAATAAAGAAAAGAGCAATGGTAAAATAACAGTGCTGTCACAATAACTGTACTCGAAATCCCCTGTGTTTTATGCTTCGTCTGCAAATTGTAACGCTTTCACGTTGATAGTAAAAGCCTACTATATTATTACCCGCTTTCTTCAATGAAACATGTACTAAACTTGAGATACGCAAGCTGAAACAATGACCTAAATTTAATATTTCATTCATCCTATACACAGCGTAACTAAAAGACAGATAAAGCAGGATAGAGAGAAGGGAGAGGCAGAAAGCCGAAACGCATTAAACGCAAAAAATTAAACACGCGTCTCGCTATTAATGCCACCCCAACAAGCGTAACGCGATACACAATTACTACTATCACGCGTGTAAGGCCACATGCACTAACTTTTTCGGACGGACAGTGATAAAAACACTACCCTTCCCAGAGTTAGGTTTTTAAATCCTGAAAAAACTCTTATTAGAAAAGATGACAATAGATGGGTTTACGTTTGAAAACATTACAGTACCCAGACAGCACATCTTCGAAACAGGAGGTAGAAGAAATTGCATATTTTGAACGCAGCCACTTAGCTCTTTTAAATTTGTATATTTGGGTTCCTTAGGGCTTGCTGACAAAGAATATGTAAAACGTTACGCAAATAGTCTAGGAATTAACAAGTTATAACCAAAATAAAATAGTGGGGATGCCTGACAGCATGAAATCATTTCTGCTCATAAAATTTTTTTATAACGTGTTTAAAAAAAAAAACCTTGCGTACGGAAATAGCCTACCATGTAAACTCCAAATTGATTGGAGCGCAACAAATATAAGACTAAACACGATTGGTCGGACTATAAATACTATCTTTGGTTGTTAGGGGAGACGTAGGAAGGTAAAATTTTTTCAAACACTTGTCGAAACGTGGCTCCATTGGCCAGACTCGCTGATATAATCACTTAGGAGCGTTAGTTCGAGACCACTAGTTCAAATAAGCTTGATAAAGCAACAGTGCGTTGAAGCCAGCTCATATTTTTGCTAAATAAAAGCCTGGAACATAAGCAGATGGGAATTTGTGCCAGTATTTGTGCCAGAATTCATTGCTAGTCAACGTATCTGTGTTTATTCTATGAATTGTGGTAAGCTTGAAACATTCAGTATCTTTTAATGAAAATTGAATGTGAATTGTTAATTTATGCCTGTATATATGTGTAGTTCAGTAGCAAACATGATGTAAAGCCTATAATGCTCCAGCCTGAACAGAAGGTGTCGGAGGAAAGTAAAACGGCATGGAATGGCCAAACAGTACACTGACACCTAGATGATTGACTAGAAAGAAATAATGCTGGAAGTGCAGAGGCGTAGTAACCATTAAGGAGGTTAATACTGGTATAAAGTATTTCAGATGAAGCTGACAGTTGGCCTAACGCTCTGAACTCAATGTTTGTGATGTATTGTGCTCAGTGTAAAAAGAGAGTATAAATTAGTTATGACGTAGAAGGTACATCCTTCTTGTTTTCAGGGACCGTGGTCTTGATGGTATTGAGCAGCACCTGGTCAGAGCTTTGCTGAATCCAGAGTCGGACAGCATACTCCTTGGTCCATTTAGCTATCAGTGAGGTGTCTCCAGAGCCCAGGGGAGAAATCGAGCAGAGGAGTCTTTTCCTGCCGCCATCACGCAAGATAAGCTGATGTGACCAGCTGAGCTCAAAATTATGTACCCCCATCTTAAAATAACATTGTAACATAAACTTAAGAGGGGAAGTAAATTGTTTTAATATCAGGAACTGAGAACATCTCCAATACTAGTTCCAATAAAGACAAACTATTGAAGTCATGATGACAAATACCAACAGAGCTTGAACAAAACAAAACCAGTATTACCTCATATTACTACTACACAACTGACACACATAGAATACTTTTAATAATATATGTCACTACAATATTCATATTGATAAATTCTGTACATATAACTTGTAATTAAAATTGATTGTGATTCCTGGTTCCCTTTGTATTTGAATCAGGACACATATTCATTCATGACAGCAATGAATACATATTGTTATTTGAAAAGTTATCAGTGACTCCTTTAAGATATCCTTGTAGAGTGTTTTATGTATGTGTTGTCAAGTGTAGTGGAATAAATTAAATTGTTTATCTGTCTGTTGTTGTTTTGACTTACACTTCATCATACACATACCCTAGACATATAACGTAGTCATCACACTATTCCAGAATAATTCTGACTGAGGTATACATATGTGGCAGCAAGTAAGGTTATATATAATACACTACTCTTATTAGATATATATACCTTCACAGCTGATCTCAGTCAGTACACTAAGTCCCCTATAAATATTTATAACATCCCACCTCACCACACCCATATTAGTCGCCTCGTGAGACATACCGGTACCAGTCTTTAGTAACCATGAAATAGGCGCCCAGGATTGTAGGACAAGGAAACTTGGTTGTTTATCATAAAGTGTATTCTTCTTCTTTCTTCTTGTATCCTTAGCCCCTGACTGACAAAGCAGTCAGTGGCCATCACGCATAGTGGCGTCTTGTAGGGCAGCAACAAACTGTCCCCATTTTTCTCGGTCAGTGGCCATCCTTAGTGCCGTGCCCCCCACCTCTTGTTCATGCATTGTATCTCAGTCTTAACAGTTCTCCGCCAGGTTGTCTTTGGTCTGCCTCTCCCTCGCCATCCCCTTGTGGTCCACAGCACAGCAGCTCTTGTGATGGTGTCAGGGTTCCTTCTGAGGACTTGGCCAACCCATTTCCAGCGTCTTCCCGCAATGATGGTGTACATAAAGTGTATATTTAAGCTAACATCCTTTGGATGTTTTCCCTGTTCATAGTTGCTTGCTAAACATTCATAGTAGTTCATTCTTTTACACATTTTTTATTTTGTCATTTTAGATAGATGAAGGTGGATGATCAGATAAAAGAGAAGGAGGGGAGTATAAGATAGAGGAGGATGATAAAAAGAATAAAGACAAAGATAAGAAGATGTAGCAGGATAAGATGTAGGAGGATAAACAGAAGTAGAAGAAGAAAGATAAGAGGAGGAAAGTGACGAACGAGGACGATAATAAGGTGGAGAATAAGAAGTAGAGGAAGGAGGAGAAGTAAAAGAAGGAAGTAAAAAAATGAGAAGAAGAAGGAGAATAAAAGGTAGACGACATCGAAGGATAAGAAGGAGGAGGAGAGGGGATGAGGGGATAAGACAGAAGAGGGAAAAGGACGTAGAATGAACAGGAATATTAAAACGAAGAGAATAGAACGTAAAAGAAGAAGAAGTAGAAGATTTAGAAGTAAAATATTTAGAAGTAGAAGATTTAAAAGTAGAAGATTTAGAAGTAGAAGATTTAGAAGTAGAAGATTTAGAAGTAGAAGATTTAGAAGTAGAAGATTTAGAAGTAGAAGATTTAGAAGTAGAAGATTTAGAAGTAGAAGATTTAGAAGAAGAAGATTTAGAAGTAGAAGATTTAGAAGTAGAAGATTTAGAAGTAGAAGATTTAGAAGTAGAAGATTTAGAAGTAGAAGATTTAGAAGTAGAAGATTTAGAAGTAGAAGATTTAGAAGTAGAAGATTTAGAAGAAGAAGATTTAGAAGTAGAAGATTTAGAAGAAGAAGATTTAGAAGTAGAAGATTTAGAAGAAGAAGATTTAGAAGTAGAAGATTTAGAAGAAGAAGATTTAGAAGTAGAAGATTTAGAAGAAGAAGATTTAGAAGTAGAAGATTTAAAAGTAGAAGATTTAGAAGTAGAAGATATAGAAGTAAAAGATTTAGAAGTAGAAGATTTAGAAGTAAAAGATTTAGAAGTAGAAGATTTAGAAGAAGAAGATTTAGAAGTAGAAGATTTAAAAGTAGAAGATTTAGAAGTAGAAGATTTAGAAGTAAAAGATTTAGAAGTAAAAGATTTAGAAGTAGAAGATTTAGAAGTAAAAGATTTAGAAGTAGAAGATTTAGAAGTAGAAGATTTAGAAGTAGAAGATTTAGAAGTAGAAGATTTAGAAGTAAAAAAATTAAATGCAGAAGAATTAGAAGAATAAAAAGTGGAAGAATTAGAAGTAGAAGAATAAAAAATAAAAGATTTTAGAAGTAGAGGAATAAGAAGTAGAAGAATAAGAAATAGAAGAATTCGAAGAATTAGAGGTAGAAGTATTCGACGTAGAATACTTAGAATTAGAAGATTTAAAATTAAAAGAATTAGAAGTAAAAGAGTTAGAAGTAGAAGAATTAGAGGTAGAAGAATTAGAAGCATAAGAATTAGAAGTAGACGATTTAAAAGTAGAAGATTTAGAAGTAGAAGAATTAGAAAAAGAAGAATTAGAAATAGAAGAATTAGAAATAGAAGAATTAGAAGCTGAAGAATTAGAAGTACAAGAATTAGAAGTTGATGAATTAGAAGTGGAAGAATAAGAAGTACATCAGTGTAAATGTGGCACTGATAAAATGACTGCTGAACATTTACTTCAAAATTGCCCAACATATGAGGGACACATTTGGCCATCACCAGTACCATTTTCAGAAAAACTCTATGGAGATGCAAATAGCCTGAAGCTGAACAGTGCTTTTTTATTTGTGTCACGTAGACAGAAATTTATTTTGCCATTTTAATGTTTTGTTTTCCTAATCATTTGTATTCTCATTTTCTTTCATTTTCTCCTTCTCAAACCCCACCCGAGGTGTTTACGTTCAGGCTTTCAGTGGAAATCCCCCACTGGTCAGAAACGGTCAGCGCAGCGGTAATATTACATCAAACGCACCTGGCGCTTGCCTGATCAGAAAAATTTCTCTTTTGCGTAAAGTGTTTGAACGAGCGAAAGGGTCCCGGTGTTTGGCCTTCAGAACGCTGCTAGTGATCATAATATTATGCATCCTTGAAACAGGGGGAGATAAACCCGCTGCTAGTCTTTGTTGTTTGCCCTTAGATGAGCAAAGAGCACATATATTATGATTGTCTCTCTGGGGGAATTTTCGCAAAGTTGTTGCTTCTGAAAACCTGTGTATTACCCGGTATTACGCATTACGCCAATACATCTGTAGAATCAGGTTAGGCAGGTGTCCGGGGGGGAGCGTCCTTTGTAGCTATAAGATTTGAAATTTTACTACGTCAAACACACTCGTAGAAGATTCCTGGCCCGAGATAGACCATTATGGAAATAAGGCAAACATTAACACAGAACTAAATGTTTTTGGCCTATTTCTTGGCATTTTCTCGGGGTGAGTAAACATATCTTATAATTATTATGATATATTCATGTTAGCTTTTTATATATATCTGTTAGGAAAGTGAATTCATTTCTGAGGACTTCTCCTAGTAATTTTATTCAGTGATAAGGTAGCGCGGTCTACAGCCTAGTAAGGGGGCTTAAGCTGTTTTTGGTTTATCATGGGTTAAATGTTAAACTTACAATAACAGATATTAGGCGTAGAATCAGTCCACGAATGCTTACCATTGGGTTAAGAGTCAGCAAAATAAACTGTCATTTCTGTAAGAATAATGCCAGGTGTGGATTGTTCACTTAAAAACTGAATAGTGAGATGCAGGTAATAACTCTGGATTATAGGAAATAGTCACTTATTCCTTTTTGATAGATATTTTTTAGTGGCAAGGGAGAATCATTTTATGCTTACTTGTGTGGCTAGGCACTAGTCTATAACTTTCACAGAAAGCAGTCACCAGGCATAGATATAATTATATCTTATGATTCAGCCACAATTGTATTATTATAGCAAGAACATTGCATTCTCTTTGTACTCATTGTGTGGAATATTAATATATTTTCCCAAAGGGACATATTACTTATTTTGTAATGTCACATGCTGTAATCTGTTTATGTAAATTCATTTAATGTTGTAAGATGAATAAGCATATCCATTTAACTGTAACTACTGGTTAGGTTTCCTGTATATTGAGATTGGGAGAAGAGGAGTAGATTGTTGCTGTCAGAACAGTTACTGACAGGTACCTGGGTGTGCAAAAGATATTAAGTCTATGCGGGTGCGTGTTGATAATTGATATTTTTAAGGAACAGGAGACATGGTTAACGACAGCCCTAAACTATCATAGCAATAACTACAATAAATTTAATCCCATAGTGGAGCGAAACTTTCTGTATAAAGTTAGTGTGATTTATTATTTGCTTGATGTAAAAGGGTGTCTCTTTTCGGTCTCAGTTTCAGGGGGATACCGAATTGCTAGTCTAGTTTCCAGTCAGACGAAGAATGTCACCGTCTCTTCGATCTAGAGGGATTCTGAGGATATCTAGCCCCACGAGTGTCACAGCCATACCTGGAACAACAACCTTTTGTCAACGCCATTTCCCTCTCACGGGAGTTCAGCTCACGCATTGTGAAATGAGCCAACGCAACAATCTGAAACGTCTATGGCAGTAGTAGTTTCCTACTCGCCTATTGGATTACCAGTCAGGGCATTGCGGCTTCCAAAATCTCAAAACCGCCCAGCATGCCTATAGCAGAATTCCATATCACCCGCCTTTTTGTGCCTAAACGGGGCACACAGCCAAGCCACAGTCAACCAGCCAAAACCGGATTTAAAGCCAATTCTAGCGCCGGATAAGCACGCCTTGGGATCAATTGTCCTCACGTGACTTCGTCCCATGGTTTATTTCTGGGTCTATGTAGAACTTCGCACTTAGGAGCGGCCAGCAAAGATATACAGCGTCTTCCAGCCCCTCACGCAAATTAGCGTCACCAATGTTTAGTGCCAACAAGGAAAGTTTTTTACAGGCCAAGTCCATCACCCATGGAGTATATCTTTACGTAAAAAGACACTTTCCGGAGCTATTACATTTGGTCCCACGTAAGCGGACGGACTGACACGCAGCTTATTCATTTTGGTAAACCAGAGGTAAATACAGAGTTCCAGCCCCTCGCGCAATTAGGGGTCACCAAAGATAGCGCCTACATTGGATTTACAGGTCAAGTCCATCACCCATGGAGTATATCTTTACGTAAAGACATTGGAGCTATCCCATTTGGTCCCACGAAAGCGGACGGACTGTAGCTCAGTTTTGTTTATTTGGTCAGCAGGAGATAGACAGTCTTCCAGTTCCCATCGCGAAATCAGGGGTGCCACCAACAATAGCGACTACAGTGGATTTATACAGGTCAAGTCCATTCCCCATGGAGTATATTTTTACGTAAAAGACACTGTCGGAAGCATTGTACTTGGTCCCACCGAAAACGGACAGACTGTCAGACAGTTTATTTCATCTCTCTGTGTTCTACAGGTTTTATGAATGGTGATCTCTGTGTGTGTGGTTGTTGGTGTATATGATTATTGATGAATATTTGATTATTGATGCAATTTTATGTTGTTGTGATGATATGCATTATTTTCATGCTTTTCTTCTTTAATAAATTTTACACATTTATTAATGCGCTGTTCACGACCTTTCCATCCATATTTGTATTTTTAGCTCTTTACTATAATCTCTATGTATGATAAGAGAAAAGAGAGAGAGCAGGAGGTGCTGAGACAGACATAAGTGAGTTGAGGCCTGGAGAGAGTGATCCTTTGAATAAATCTTCTTCCAGGTTGTCTCAAGTCCATCCCCTATTTACACCTTATCTAAAGTGTAATCTATAACTCTGTCAGTCCACTATCCCTTGTCGGTTTCACTACTATTGTCCAACTCGACAAATACTCTACACTCTAACTCAACCACGACAAATGGTTTGGCTCGTCCGAGATTCTAGAACCCATCAACCACAACAAATGGGGTCTCGCCGCGGAATTTGAACTACATCTGCAGCAATCGCAACAGATGAGGTTGCAGTCTGGTAGGAATCTCTCACAAGATTCTATTCTGATTCTTAGAGTTTAGTGTTCGGCAGATTATAGGAATTTCTTTCCCCTAGACATATCGAACTATTTCTTTTGGGAGGAAGTCTGAACAGCGTTTTACTCCACAGCAATCATAAATATTAAGTTACATTTATTGTTCATGCTACACATGAGACAGCTGGTAAAGGTTGATGGTACCACTGCTGAGTTTTCGGTTGACAAATCTGACGACTATTGTTGTAAAAGTCAGAAAATTTTTTTTAAGGGTTAATTTTTTTCAGGAGTAGCTCTTTAATCTGAGATAAGAAGCTACAGACAGTCAGTTACTAGCTTGCATTTGTACCAAGGGAGGGTGTTCATTCGAATGATAGTAACCAATCCTCCCAATAGCTAAGTACTGACAGAAGTTGGATACGATTTTGTTTATGATTATAGGATGTTCTAGGACATGTAATGGACATTGATGGAAAAGATAAATTACTGTCATTTAGTTCGTGTTTCACGCACTTTAAAAAGGGGGGCTATCTTGTCACGTAGACAGAAATTTATTTTGCCATTTTAATGTTTTGTTTTCCTAATCATTTGTATTCTCATTTTCTTTCATTTTCTCCTTCTCAAACCCCACCCGAGGTGTTTACGTTCAGGCTTTCAGTGGAAATCCCCCACTGGTCAGAAACGGTCAGCGCAGCGGTAATATTACATCAAACGCACCTGGCGCTTGCCTGATCAGAAAAATTTCTCTTTTGCGTAAAGTGTTTGAACGAGCGAAAGGGTCCCGGTGTTTGGCCTTCAGAACGCTGCTAGTGATCATAATATTATGCATCCTTGAAACAGGGGGAGATAAACTCGCTGCTAGTCTTTGTTGTTTGCCCTTAGATGAGCAAAGAGCACATATATTATGATTGTCTCTCTGGGGGAATTTTCGCAAAGTTGTTGCTTCTGAAAACCTGTGTATTACCCGGTATTACGCATTACGCCAATACATCTGTAGAATCAGGTTAGGCAGGTGTCCGGGGGGGAGCGTCCTTTGTAGCTATAAGATTTGAAATTTTACTACGTCAAACACACTCGTAGAAGATTCCTGGCCCGAGATAGACCATTATGGAAATAAGGCAAACATTAACACAGAACTAAATGTTTTTGGCCTATTTCTTGGCATTTTCTCGGGGTGAGTAAACATATCTTATAATTATTATGATATATTCATGTTAGCTTTTTATATATATCTGTTAGGAAAGTGAATTCATTTCTGAGGACTTCTCCTAGTAATTTTATTCAGTGATAAGGTAGCGCGGTCTACAGCCTAGTAAGGGGGCTTAAGCTGTTTTTGGTTTATCATGGGTTAAATGTTAAACTTACAATAACAGATATTAGGCGTAGAATCAGTCCACGAATGCTTACCATTGGGTTAAGAGTCAGCAAAATAAACTGTCATTTCTGTAAGATAATGCCAGGTGTGGATTGTTCACTTAAAAACTGAATAGTGAGATGCAGGTAATAACTCTGGATTATAGGAAATAGTCACTTATTCCTTTTTGATAGATATTTTTAGTGGCAAGGGAGAATCATTTTATGCTTACTTGTGTGGCTAGGCACTAGTCTATAACTTTCACAGAAAGCAGTCACCAGGCATAGATATAATTATATCTTATGATTCAGCCACAATTGTATTATTATAGCAAGAACATTGCATTCTCTTTGTACTCATTGTGTGGAATATTAATATATTTTCCCAAAGGGACATATTACTTATTTTGTAATGTCACATGCTGTAATCTGTTTATGTAAATTCATTTAATGTTGTAAGATGAATAAGCATATCCATTTAACTGTAACTACTGGTTAGGTTTCCTGTATATTGAGATTGGGAGAAGAGGAGTAGATTGTTGCTGTCAGAACAGTTACTGACAGGTACCTGGGTGTGCAAAAGATATTAAGTCTATGCGGGTGCGTGTTGATAATTGATATTTTTAAGGAACAGGAGACATGGTTAACGACAGCCCTAAACTATCATAGCAATAACTACAATAAATTTAATCCCATAGTGGAGCGAAACTTTCTGTATAAAGTTAGTGTGATTTATTATTTGCTTGATGTAAAAGGGTGTCTCTTTTCGGTCTCAGTTTCAGGGGGATACCGAATTGCTAGTCTAGTTTCCAGTCAGACGAAGAATGTCACCGTCTCTTCGATCTAGAGGGATTCTGAGGATATCTAGCCCCACGAGTGTCACAGCCATACCTGGAACAACAACCTTCTGTCAACGCCATTTCCCTCTCACGGGAGTTCAGCTCACGCATTGTGAAATGAGCCAACGCAACAATCTGAAACGTCTATGGCAGTAGTAGTTTCCTACTCGCCTATTGGATTACCAGTCAGGGCATTGCGGCTTCCAAAATCTCAAAACCGCCCAGCATGCCTATAGCAGAATTCCATATCACCCGCCTTTTTTGTGCCTAAACGGGGCACTCAGCCAAGCCACAGTCAACCAGCCAAAACCGGATTTAAAGCCAATTCTAGCGACGGATAAGCACGCCTTGGGATCAATTGTCCTCACGTGACTTCGTCCCATGGTTTATTTCTGGGTCTATGTAGAACTTCGCACTTAGGAGCGGCCAGCAAAGATATACAGCGTCTTCCAGCCCCTCACGCAAATTAGCGTCACCAATGTTTAGTGCCAACAAGGAAAGTTTTTTACAGGCCAAGTCCATCACCCATGGAGTATATCTTTACGTAAAAAGACACTTTCCGGAGCTATTACATTTGGTCCCACGTAAGCGGACGGACTGACACGCAGCTTATTCATTTTGGTAAACCAGAGGTAAATACAGAGTTCCAGCCCCTCGCGCAATTAGGGGTCACCAAAGATAGCGCCTACATTGGATTTACAGGTCAAGTCCATCACCCATGGAGTATATCTTTACGTAAAGACATTGGAGCTATCCCATTTGGTCCCACGAAAGCGGACGGACTGTAGCTCAGTTTTGTTTATTTGGTCAGCAGGAGATAGACAGTCTTCCAGTTCCCATCGCGAAATCAGGGGTGCCACCAACAATAGCGACTACAGTGGATTTATACAGGTCAAGTCCATTCCCCATGGAGTATATTTTTACGTAAAAGACACTGTCGGAAGCATTGTACTTGGTCCCACCGAAAACGGACAGACTGTCAGACAGTTTATTTCATCTCTCTGTGTTCTACAGGTTTTATGAATGGTGATCTGTGTGTGTGTGGTTGTTGGTGTATATGATTATTGATGAATATTTGATTATTGATGCAATTTTATGTTGTTGTGATGATATGCATTATTTTCATGCTTTTCTTCTTTAATAAATTTTACACATTTATTAATGCGCTGTTCACGACCTTTCCATCCATATTTGTATTTTTAGCTCTTTACTATAATCTCTATGTATGATAAGAGAAAAGAGAGAGAGCAGGAGGTGCTGAGACAGACATAAGTGAGTTGAGGCCTGGAGAGAGTGATCCTTTGAACAAATCTTCTTCCAGGTTGTCTCAAGTCCATCCCCTATTTACACCTTATCTAAAGTGTAATCTATAACTCTGTCAGTCCACTATCCCTTGTCGGTTTCACTACTATTGTCCAACTCGACAAATACTCTACACTCTAACTCAACCACGACAATTTGACAATATTCAAGTAGACATTCTAAGAGTGTATGAAGAAGAAGAAGAAGAATTAGAAGTAGAAGAATAGGAAGTAGAAGGATAAGAATTAGAATCACAAGAAGTAGAAGAAAGCCAATGCTTGTCTGAAATCCCAAGAAGCAACAATATTAACTCTTTGACTCCGGAACAACGCTCACAGCTTTGGTCAGATTTGGCACCCGTGCCAAAACAACTCTCAGAGCGTTGTTTTTAGTCTATCACGAATTAAAATTACGGCACATGGTGGAAAATAATTGGGGAGTGAAAGAGTTAATGACTGAAGAGAATCGATCGACAGATGGACAGAATACATAAGTTAGCTCTGTGGTGATGAAGGATCAGAAGGACCAGCTGTAAATCTGAACATGACTACGCTCTTTAACTAGGGACAGCAAAGGCAGCGAGGAAAGCATCTGGTCACCCCAAGTCATGAAGCTGGACGTGGCGAAGTCTCTAACACTTCACTCCACCACGGTAGTATCTGCGATGGTACGGTCTAAATAATGAGCAGTAAAAAGAATTAGCACCGAACAGGCAGGTTTCAGCAGATAAAACGTGGTGTTAGGCAGGGATATGTGGTTTTATTTTTAATCTGTTTAATCTGTATAGTGAAAGTATAATTAGATCTAGAGAGGATATACCAGGAATATCAGTTGTCGAGCGTAATGTGTCAACTATTTAAGATACACAACAAAGAGGTATCGGAAATGACTGCTTCAGTAGTGACAAAAAGTTTGTAAAAAAAAAAAAAGTCAGCCTAAATATCAGAAAGTCAGAATTAACTGTCATCTCTAAGAAAAGGGCTTCTCAGGTATGCGCCATTAATGTAAATAAGACAGTTTTGAAACAAATCAATAAATTAAAATACTTAGAAACGTTAATAAGACCAGATGGAAGATGTACCTCAGAGATTAAGACAGGGGTCGGTAACTAGTCGATCCCGATCTGCCAGTAGATCTCAGTGGATGATTTGGTAGATCTTTAGGAGACTGTTGTGTGTTTGTGTGTGTGTGGGGGGGAGAGAAAGACTTTCTAAACAAGTGAAATGTCGGACTCGACCTCTCCCGTCACTATTTAAAATCGCTGTGTCCCCGGGATCAAAGGTACTTTTTCAGCATCCCCAGTGAAAACTCTCGAGCTGGCTACTAAATATATTCGTGACCTGCATGAGATAGGAACGCGATCTTTTCTTTGTAAGGTTTATCATTCTCTTCCCCCCCCCCCCCCCACGCCCTTAAAATCTACACACAAAAACACACACACACACAAATATATACAAATACATATGGTAGATCTTTCGAGGGCTCAGTGTTACTAAAGTAGAACCCAAAAGCTCATAGGTTGCCGACTCCCGGATTAAAAGAAGTGTAGCCCGGAGAAAGTCAGCAGTCTTTAAAATGAAAACAATGTTGTGACACAATTTTTGACAATGAAAGTAAGAAAGAGTGTTCTTCATTGTTATATAGAACCCATCCTGTCATACGGAAGTAATTCACCGACGATTACTAAGCGAGCAAGAACGTGTCTGGAGACCACAGACATACGGTTTTACAGAACAACGTTAAGACACGTAAATAGAGCAATGAGGAAGCTCTGAACGATTCCAGTGCACAAAGATATCTCATTACTCATATTAGAAGGAAGCGATTCACTGTCTTTGGACACTTTATGAAAAGAGAAAAGCTGTAACATATTGTCAAAGCATGAAAGATTTGAGGAAAAAAGTCTAGAGCTCGACAATGAGATAAGACAGTAGACCAGGGGTCGGCAACAGATCCCTCTTGATCTACCGGTAGATCCCAGGACATCATTTGGTAGATCACAAGCTGACGAAGGTAGATCACAAGCTGACGAAGGTAGATCACCAGCTGACGAAGGTAGATCACTAGCTGACGAAGGTAGATCACCAGCTGACGAAGAGAGCGAGAGCGGGAGGGGGAGGGGGAGGAATAATTTTTAACGTAGGTAAATGTTGGACTATCCATCTCCCACAAGCACTTAATAGCGCGGCGCCCCCAGGTTAAAAGCTACTTTCACCCATGTCCAGGGAAAACCCCACAAGTTAGCTTATTAAAATTCACATTATTTTTTAACTGCATAGGAGAAAAAATAAAAACGATTTTTGTCTTTCAAGTGAAGTTAATTGTCGGTAAAATATTTAGTTTTAATCCTCCCCCCGCTATGATTATAAATGTAATCCATCTTATTCCTCTTGGACTGCCCTCTGTTGTCTGGCGCATCACCCAATCTATGACAATGTTCCCCCGCTATGATTATAAATGTAGTCCACAAGCAGATACTGCCGTAAGGGAGTGAAGTGTTTAAGACTTCCCTATTTTTAACGTAGGTAAATTTTGTACTATCTTCTCTCCCCACAAGCACTTAATAGCACAAGCACTAAATAGCACTTAAAAGCGTTATCATAGCATAAACGACATCTGGTGGCCAGTTCCTTTCCACGCTGTCTTTCCCTTCCCTAAGTCAGGTGCAAAGTCAGATACCCATTTCTAGCTGGGTAGACTGAAGCATGTCGATACCGTGAGTCGAACCTGGCACCTTTACCGCGAGAGATCAGCGCTCTAACCCCTCTGCCAATCGGACGATCTGATGATACAAGTGCAAAAAGTAAATCGTGTCGTAGAGGTAAAAGTTACATTTAGGTTGGATTTATTCCACAATCCAGATCGTCTGATACTTGACTTGAGGATCCACTGTCACTGAGCGTCAGCTCTTGGTGACCTTGATGCCATTATGAGTAACTGCGCTGTTCGTATGAGTTGTTCTGGGCTGCTATAAAATGTATTGTCTATGGATGGGTTGTGTGGTAGGAGTTGTCTCATTCCCTGGAGTGCAGGGCACTGTAGTAGATGGTGTTCTACTGTCTCCAACGGGTTAGGGCAGTGTCTACACTTTGCTATATTTCGTTAATATATTCTGTTTCCGTGGCCATTTAGTGTAGAATGACCTGTTCTCAATCTAAAAATGTTAGTTTGATATCTTCGTTCGATATGGTTGATAGCATCTTCCTTATTTGGGGCTGTTAAGTGTATAAAAAGTCTGATACCTTAAAACAGACAAGATTTTATCACGGTAGATCATTAGAGTGCTCAGCAAGTTTTTAAAGTAGATCCCTACAGCTTCTAGGTTACCTACCCACGCAGCAGACAGTTTATAATCGTGGTATCGAAAGAAGTCAATAACACAAATGATAAATACTACTGGGGGTAA
Organism: Oreohelix idahoensis; assembly: GCA_024509875.1. NCBI lineage: Eukaryota > Metazoa > Mollusca > Gastropoda > Stylommatophora > Oreohelicidae > Oreohelix > Oreohelix idahoensis. Next base: position 104,604 of record JAMPIV010017641.1, read on the forward strand.
GAAGATGTGGGGGACACATCATCATCTACGCCAGTAAGAACGTATATGAAGAAAAAAAAAGGTACGTCAAAGGTGTTTCCAGTAAACTGACGTATTTTCCTGTAGGGCAGAGAAATATACGTATTTTATTCGATCCTCCAGGACACAGAGATTTTTCATGACAGTCAAAGCTCGCAAACAGTTGTGCTGTTTGAAGAATCAATGAAGTTATTTGTCGTGTAAACTGCTGAACAGCTCGCTTCCATCAGCCTTGCTTGTAGAGAGAATAGAACAAACGTGCGTGGACGATAGTCGTCGTCTGTGGTTTCTGTGGTCTCATGTGGTTGTACCAGAGACTTTAGTCAGGGAACGATAAATTTGGCTTAGCGGTTTTGGTAACGAGCACAGAAGAGGAAAGAAATGGTGATGAAGATGACATAAAGATGGAAGAACTGAAGGCAGCACTGGAGAAAATCAAGATGGGCAAAGCAGCAGGACATGATGGTATAACACCAGAAATGGTTAAGTACGAGGGGCGTTCAGTAAGTAATGTACCACATCGTTTTTCTCAGCTAATAATGAAGATAGAAGCATGAAATTTTGCATACTTCAAATATGGCATGTGCCAATTGTGTGCACCAAATTGCACTGCCAACGGCCAAATAATACGGCTGCCTTAAACCGTTGAAATGGAGCGTGTTAGCAACTTGCGTTATAAGCAGCGAATTGTGATAGAATTTCTCGTTGCAGAGAAGGAAACTGTTGTGAACATTCACAAGCGTCTATGTGATGTGTATGGAAGTTTTGCAGTCGACAGGAGTACAGTCAGTCGCTGGGTTTAGAGAATCAAAGAATCAGGAAGCGGAGATACGGAGCTGCTTGATCGGCCGCGCTGTGGACGTCCTGCCACAGCCACCAACGCAGAAATGTTGAAATGCGCTGAGGGCATTATTCTTACTGACAGGCGAATCACTACTCAACAATTGGCCTTACAGCTGTCAGTCAGCATTGCTAGTGCAAATGCAGTTATAAAAACTCTCGCATTTTCTAAGGTTTGCGCAAGATGGGTTCCTCGAAGTCTCACAAATGACCACAGATTGCAAAGGAAAGCAATTTCTTCTGAATTGTTGGAGCGTTTCAATGCTGATGAAGAGAACTTTTTGGCTAAGATCGTTACAGGTGACGAAATCTGGGCACATCATTTTGAACCTGAGACAAAAAGACAGTCAATGGAGTGGCATCATCCGCAATCACCACGAAGAAAGAAATTCAAGACAATTCCTTCAGCTGGAAAGGTCATGATCACTGTCTTTTGGGACATTAAAGGTGTGATTCTTGTGGACGTTATGCCAAGAGGAGAGACAATCAATTCGCAAGCTTACATTAAGACATTGAAAAAACTCAATTAACGTTTTCGCAGAGTTCGGCCGCACAAGAATCTAACAGACCTGCTTCTCCTTCACGACAATGCGCGACCTCACACAAGTCTGGCAACACGGGAAGCAATCACCGAATTGGGTTGGACTGCACTACCCCATCCACCCTATACTCCCGATTTGGTACCCTCTGATTTTCATCTATTTGGTCCTCTTAAAGATGCACTCCGTGGGACAAGGTTTGAAGATGATGAAGGAGTGATTCATGCAGCGAAGAAATGGCTACATGATCAAGACAAAATCTGGTACAGGCTAGGAATACATGCACTTGTTTTGCGCTGGCATAAAGCCGTACAAGTTGATGGGGATTATGTTGAATAATACCGATGTTTACTTTACATATCCATGTATATTGTATATAAATTTCATGCTTTTTGAATAAACAGCTCATGAGAAAAACGATGTGGTGCATTACTTTCTGAACACCCCTCGTACATGGGAGCATCAAGCGACCTATTACTCTTAAGGGTCCTACAGGCAGCGTGGTGCAACAAGACCATACCAAAGGACTGGGAGATTGCCATCATAACACCAATTTTCAAAAAGGGTGACAATCGACAATGTGGAAACCATAGAGGCATATCCCTTCTCAGTGTCCCTGGTAAAATCTACCCTAGAATCCTAGAGCAGAGACTCCGACACCTAGCTGAGCCACAATTGGATGAGGTCCAGTGCGGATTCCGAGCAAACCGAAGTACTCAAGACCTAATCTTCACACTCAGACAGCTGAGTGAAAAGGCCCTTGAGTATAAGAGTGAGATCCATCTTTGTTTTATAGATTTGGAAAAGGCATTTGACAGGGTCCCCTGGAGCAAACTTTGGGACTGTTTGGCAAGGAAGAACATTCCATCACCTCTTATTCATGCTATACAGAGCTTCTACAAGTCTTGCAGAAATTATGCGAGGACAGCAAACCATAAGTCAGAAGAGTTCAGGACCAACACTGGTGTAAGACAAAGTGATATCCTGTCACCTTATCTTTTCATACTCCTCATGGACGATGTTATCAAGTCATGTAAGGAGAGAACAAGAAAGTATTCAGTGGGGTACTGGAAGATGAGATAGGTATGTATTTCAGAGCTGGCATTTGCTGATGATGTTGCCCTGATTGCTAGATCAGAGGCACATCTCCAATACAACCTGCAAGTCTGGAAGAAAGAGCTGGAGAAGAGAGAGATGGTCATAAGCAGCTCTAAAACAAAATCCATGGTGATATCACGAGAAGAAAGAAGACATCAGATTAAGCTAGGAGAACAGGTCCTGGAGCAGGTCAACCACTTTAAATATCTCGGAGCTATTATAGACCGAAAGGGAGGCATCAAAGAAGAGTTGGCCACTCGAAAAGCAGCAGCTGGGAGACTTTTTCAGGCCATAAATCGAGGATTCCTCAGCAAGAGAGAGGTTGGTAAGAAAACGAAGATGGCTGTATACCGTTCTACCTATGTCCCAGTCTTGACATATGGATGCGAGTCATGGGCAATGACTACAACCCATAAAAGCCAGATCCAAACCTCAGAAATGAGGTATCTGAGGACGGTGGTTGAAGTAACAAGAAGAGACATGGTCCGCAACCAGACGATACGTCAAGGCCTAAAATCCCACCCCCTGCAGACCCAAGTAGAACAGTCCCAACTAAGATGGTTTGGCCATGTCTGCAGAATGGGAGAAGATCGGCTACCACGACAAGCATGGGAAACAAAGAGCCAGGGATCCAGACCCCTAGGACGACCCAGAGTCCGCTGGGAGGACAACATTAGACAATCTTTGAAGGACCGAGGACTAGAATGGAATCAGGCCAGGAGGAAGACAGCCGATAGGATAGTCTGGCACTCTCTCTTCCAAACCTCTACACCTCACGGTAGAAGGCGAACTACTAAGTAGTATGTTTTGGTAACTGAGCAATTTTGAAATATTTCGGTCCTTGTGGAAATATATTCTCTGAATAGTTTAACTTTTTATTTATTCTGAATTATGCTGTTGCTTGGTTTAAAATAAATTGGAGTTTTTTATTGTTTTTTTTTAAAATGTTAAACATCAGACAATTTTCATAAAAAGTCAAAGCAATGTCATACTATCTCGATTCCAAGCTAATCTTCAAAGACACATCTCGTGACAGCGAACTAAACATTTATCCGATCCACAGAAGCAGACATTTCCTTGTTAATGATCCTTGAGAAAGGACCATACAAATCTTGCTTCTGATGAAAGACTAGACGTATAGATTTGAGTGTCCTCGGTTATTTTGAAACTGCAGAAAGGTTGTAGAATTGATGGTAGAGTGTTCTTGGTTATTTTGTTGCTGAAGAAAGGTTAGTAGAGTTGACTGAAGAGTGTTCTTCATTATTTTGTTACTAGAGAAAGGTTAGTAGATCTGATAAAAGAGAGTCCATGATTATTTTGTTACTGAAGAAAGGTTAGTAGAGTTGACTGAAGAGTATTCTTGATCAGTTACTGAATAAAGGTTAGTACAGTTGACTGAAGAGTGTTCAAGAAGGACAACTTACAGAACCTATTAGGATTAGAACGGGAGTAAGACAGGGAATCCTCTTGTCTCTATTTCTTTTCTTACTAGCAATAGTTTAGGTTACGAAAACATCGACATCACACAACAGAAGTGGAATCCAGTGGAATCTGACTAAAGAGCTTGATGATCTGGATTTTGCAGATGACGTGGCTCTTCTGTCCCATAACCATAATCAGATGCAAGAGAAAATGAAAATTTTCTATGAGAGGTCACAACAAGTGGGCCTGAAAATACACAGGGAAAAGACAAAGATTATCAGAATAAATGCAAGAAATGATAACAAGGTTGAACTTGAAGAAACATCACTAAAAGATGTAGAATCGTACATATATCTTGGCAGTAATATAGACAAAGTTGGAAGCACAGACAATGATTCAATACCATAATTCCCGCCGTAAGTACTTTGATCGGTCGGTCGGTCAGTCACATTTTGCACACCGTCATTTGCGCACTTTTTCTATTTTCGAGAGAGTACATTAACTTTCAACCACAGCTAAGGGGGTGCAACTGTGGTTGAAAGTTAGACAATAATTATATTGTTTCCCCTTATATGTACTCTCCCGAAAACAGAAAAAGTACGCAAATGAAGGTGTGCATGAACAGTTTGATTATGGAAAGAAGCTAACAACACAATTGATAAACAGTACATGAACTGGAATTTCGTCAAACTTCAAACGTTGTTCTCATAGGCAGTAAGTCGACCAAGGCAAGATTTTAAAAGATGCACGAACAATTACGAGACATGTTGTCATAAAAGAAATGTTAGTTATTTAGTCAATTTACGGTCCATTAGATCATTATCACTGCTCCACATGTCATTTAGGTAAGGTTAATCCATGTCTTCATATTTAATACATCCATATAATTTTCACTACAAATATCTAATGACGGTCGCCTGCAATGAAATGACCACAGTAGTGATAGTACCGTCTGTAATACATGTAACAGAAACAACACACTATACTTAATAACCTGTCAATGTTGACAGGTTATTGCTAGTGTCAAAATAAGAATACAAAAAGCAAAAAGAGCTTTCATTGCATTTAAAAACATATGGAGAACAAGAGAAATCAAGTCCAACGCGTAAATAAGAATCTTCAATTCAAATGTCCTATTGTATGGCTCTGGGACCGAAGGCGCACCAACAGTGATAAATGCAGTGAGCGACCCATAGCTTGACTGCTTGCGTCAGGGTCAGCGAACCCGAGCTGACCAAGACCCTACTACACCTGCAAGTGGTGGTCCTGGAAACAGACTGCATCACTGCAGTCTGGCTGAAAGAGTAGGGATCGAAGTGGGAAGGCTAATCCGGTCCCCAAAAATGCCGTGCTGAAGTCGGATGTGTCGGCCGAAAGGTGCAACTATCGCAGCTTCGCTGTAAACGGACACAACGCAACCAGCGTCCTTTTCGGGACGAAGAAGAAGAAGAAGAAGAAAAAAGTATGGCTCTAAGACATTGTGGCCGTGCGTGTTGATGTGTTCGTATAGAGGTTCAGATCACTGCCCTAACCAGTGGATAGTATGTGTGAGCAGACAACGTAAACACTTTGATGAAACAATGTGATGAATGCACCGCTAGACAAGACGTACAGATGGTTGATGATTTCTAAACTCTGTTGACACACTGTATTCCAACAGCAGTAAAACCAAACTTCAAGGTTTATTTACATTCAGTAGAATCCGCTTCACTCTTCTGCGGATTTATCTCATAGATTTTACATTCAACTTGATATACTTCCAGTTCGTACATTTTCTCAATCAGCGACATCTGTCAATCATATATTCTCGCACATTTCTGTCACTGCTCTGCTCTCGTCTAGTTTCTCCACTGTCGTGTCGTCTGGGTGATCTTCTAAGAAAGTTAGTTTATCTTTATAACGTTTCACCTAGTGACCTTCTGGTGTATCTTGCTAGAAGACTGGCCTAAAACTGCCAGGGATGTTGATTTTCTACCAGAGTCTACCTGATCATTACATCTGTTTTATCTAAAAGTCTACCTTGAAATCAAAACTGCAATCATACCTGCTCACCATGAACCTCTGTCTGTCTTGCAGTATGTCTTGCGAAAACCCCTCTTGCTCCAAAATCTTGAAAACCCACACAGCTTGAGAAAAACCTTGATTAACTACATCTAGTTTTCGCTCAAGCATTTTCACTATCAACATGGCATATGAGCACTTGGGGAAATAGATAGCAGTGCATAATTCTGTAGTCACAGAAAGCTTCCCGACTCAGGCTTGCTATCTCGTTTGCACCCCTCCAAGGTCCTCGCCATGAACAACTTTAACACTTGGGAGAAAACCCTTTACCCTACCTACGCCTAGCGCGTCTCAATCTCAACTGCTCTAACCTTCCAACCTCGAATAATAATTACGATTATTTGTCATGGAGAGTTCACCTACTCCACGCACTAATTCCCGTGCCGAACTAGCTTAGTTCGCACTATTTTCAAAACAACTCACTTATAACCATCCAGGGACATACCGGCGTCTCCCTTTGTTTAATAATACTAAAAGTCCCCGTCTCTTTTTTACTACCATAACTTACACCGTGCTTATGCAAAACTGTTAAACCATTTTTAGGAACTGATCTTAGAACCTAAATCCCAGATTTATGTTTATATCCCCTTGTCTCACATCCGAGACCCATTCTACAACACGCTCCCTGTCACAACATAAAGAGCAACAAAACAACAACCAAAAAGCTACAGACTTTTATAAACGGGTGCTTGCGTAGAAAAGAAGGACTGAAATGGTCTGACAAAGTCACAAATGTGGAATTGATGACAAGAACCAGACAAGTGCCAGTGGAACAAGCGCTGAGAAGAAGACACTAGCGATGGACAGGACACACATTGAGGAAACCTGTTGATAGCATTACAAGGCAGCCCTTGTTCTGGAATCCACAGGGAAAGAGAGGCAGAGGTAGACCAAAAAACACACGGAAAAGAGAACTGGATACAGAGGTGAAAATGATGAGAAAACATGGAAAGAACTTGAGCGGATGGCACAGGACAAGAAGACTTGGCATGTGTAATTGACTGAAGAGTGTTCTTGATTAGTTACTGAATAAAGGTTAGTAGATTTGACTGAAGAGTGTTCTTGATTAGTTACTGAATAAAGGTTAGTAGAGTTCACTGAATATCGTGGTTGAGTAAAGTGTAGAGTATTTGTCGAGTTGGACAATAGTAGTGAAATCGACAAGGGATAGTGGACTGACAGAGTTATAGATTACACACACAGAAAGGTGTAAATAGGAGATGGACTTGAGACAACCTGGAAAAAGATTTATCAAAGTGATCTCTCTCTCCAAGCCTCAACTCACTTTTACTGTCTAAGCATCTCCTGCTCTCACTCTTTTCTCTTATCAAACATAGAGATTATAGTAAAGAGCTAAAACAAGTTAATTATGGATGAAAAGGGTCGGGAACAGCACATTAATAAATGTGTAAACTTTATTAAAGAAGAAAAGCATGGAATTAATGCATATCATCATACACAGCATAAATTACATCAATAATCAAAATATTCATCAGTAGTCATCAATAATGCAAATACACACCCACAAACACACACACCACCAACACTCAAAAAACCTGTAGAACACAGAGAAAATAACTAAGCTGTCCGACAGTGGGTCCACTTTCGTGGGACCAAAGGCGCTAGCTCCAGAAAGTGTCTTATATGTAAATATCCTTCCAAGTGAATGAAGTGAAATACAAAACTTTCCTTGTCGGGCTAAACGTTGGTGACCCCTAATTGCGCGAGGGAAAACTGGAAGACGCTGTTTATCTCCTGCTGACCAAATAAACGAACTGAGCGACAGCCTGTCCGCTTTTTTCGTGGGACCAAATGTGCTAGCTCCAGAAAGTGTCTTACGGATAAATATCCTTCAAGATGCATGAAGTGAAATACACAACTTTCCTTGTAGGGGCTATACGTTGGTGACCGCTACTTGCGTGAGGGGGGCGGGAACTCGGTCCATAAATGGCTGCTCATACGTGCGAGGTTTAAGTATCCAGAAAATACACCAGAAGAAGTCACTTGAGGACACGGAGTCCCAGGCACTCTTATCCGGCGCTAGGCTCTGCTTGGCTGTAAATCCTGTTTAAACTGGTTTGGCTGTGGTTTGGGCTGAGTGCCCCGTTTAGGCATACAAAGGCAGGTGATATGGAATTCTGCCATAGATGTGCTGGGCGGTTTTGATATTCTGGAAGCGGCAATGCTCTGACTGGTAATCCAATAGGCGAGTAGGGAACTACTACTGCATTTGGTGATTCCAGATTTAGCGTGGGCTCCGTTGCACTGCGTGAGCGTAACTTGGCGTTGACAAAAGGGGTTTTGATTCAGGAACGGGGTTGACGACTCGTGACGCTAGCGGTATTCAGAAACCCTATAGATCGAAGAGGACATGTCGTTCTTCGCCTGACTGGAGTCTGCTCTAGCGATTCGGTCTCCCTGAAACTGAGACCCAAAAAAAAGACACCCTTAACTTCAAGCAACGACAAAATCAATCTAATGTTTTATAACCTAGTCATGCTCCGCTCCTTCCATTCTATCAATTATAGCTTGTGCCCGCATAGGCTTAATATCTTGTGTACACCCATGTAACTGTCATTAACTGTTCTGACAGCAACAATCTACTCCTCTTCTCCCAATCTCAACATACAGGAAACCTAACCTGTAGTTACAGTTAAATGAATATGCTTATTTATCTTACAACATTAAATCTGTGGACTGATTCTACGCCTAGTGAGTGTCTGTTATTGTAAGTCTATCATTTAACCCATTATAAACCAAAACAGAGTAAACACCACTTAACTAAGGCCGTAGACAGCGCTACATTATCACTGAACTAAATTACTAGAAGAAGTCCTCAAAAATGAAGTCACTTTCCTAACAGATATATGTAAAAGCTAACATGAATATATCATATTATAATAAGATATGTCAACTCACCCCGAAAATGACTAGAACATAGGCAAACACATTCTAGTACTGTGTTAAAGTTTGCCTTATCTCATGATGGTCATCTACGGGCCAGGAATATTCACGAGTGTCTTTGATTTATTAAACCCATCTATTCTTATAGATTACAAAGGACGATTCCCCCCCCCCCCTGGACACCTGGCCTGCATATTTCTACAGATGTATCGGCGTAATGCGTAATCAAGAGAGTAAGACAAAGGTTATTCTAGAGACATCAGAAGTCAACAACCGCAAGAAAATTCCTTCAGGTAGAGAAATGCATAATATTATGAGAGCTCTTGCGTTCTAAGGGGCAAAACCCGGAGACTGACCGCGATTGTTATCTCCCCCTGAAACAGATCAAACTCGTTACCCAGTCCTCAAAGGGTACCAGCCGCTCGTGATCAAACGTTTTAAAGCGACCAGAGAAATTCCCCTGGACGGACCAGGTGCGTGTATGTAATATTACCGCTACGCTGACCGTTTCTGACCAGTGGGGGATTTATACTGAAAGCCAGAACGTAACCAAACGCGGGTGGGGTTTGAGAAGGTGAAAAATGAAAGATAGAAAAGAAGAATACCAATGTCTAGGAAAACAGAACATTAAAAGAGTTAATAACATATGGAACGAAATGGTAAAATAAATTATCGGTCACGTGACACTGAAGAGTGCTCTTGATTAGTTACTGAATAAAGGTTAGTAGATTTGATTGAAGAGTGTTCTTGATTAGTTACTGAATATCAGTTAGTAGAGTTGACTGAAAAGTGTTCTTGATTATTTTTTTAGTGAAGAAAGTTTAGTAGAGCAGACTGTAGAAGTTTCTTGATTATTGTGTTACTGGATAAATATTAGTAGAGCTGAATGAAGAGTGTTCTTCATTTTTTGTTACTGAATAAAGGTTAGTAGAGTTGACTGAAGAGTGTTCTTGATTAGTTACTGAATAAAGGTTAGTAGAGCAGACAGTAGAGTGTTCTTGATTATTGTGTTACTGAATAAAGGTTAGTAGAGTTGATTAAAGAGTGTTCTTGATTAGTTATGGAATAAAGGTTAGTAGAGCAGTCTTTAGAGTGTTCTTGATTATTGTGTTACTGAAGAAAGGTTAATAGAGTTGATTGAAGAGTGTTCTTGATTAGTTACCGAGTAAATGTTAGTAGAGCTGATAGAAGAGAGTCCATGATTATCTTGTAACTGAAGAATGGTTAGTAGAGTTGACAGAAGAATGTCCATGGCTATTTTAATACTGAAGAAAGGTTAAGGGGAGGAGCTACAGGGCATTTTAAGTCAAAACAGCAGAAACTTGAAAATTTGGGATTAGTGTCACATAGGGAGTTATGTTCTATAAATTGTCTACATTTTCCTCTTTCTTCCACTCAGGTCCTCTATTTTTCTGTCACTCTTTACCCTTTTTCATATATGTAATTTTTTCGCATTCGTTAGCTTGCGAATAATATTTTCTTTTCCCATTCGATAGTTTACCGTCTTTCTTTCTCATGCTGACTGAAACTGGATTACATAGATGTCAGTCAGACGTGAAGTGCAATTTAGTTGCAGTCCATCTCAGACATCGAGCCGACTTGGGTCTGCACCTTCAGATGACACGACACTCCTGAGTTAGATTCTCAACGTAAACGCGTGAGAATGCTAGGAGAGAGCCGACATCCGTCTGCATTTTCAACGGTCAACAAGTAGTTGCATCGGCCGAACGCTTAAGCAGGAGCGAATATTTACACCTTATAGTCGCAGTTTCAGACATCTGTCGTCTGGAAATCTCAGCTGACACGGCTCACTGTTGGCCCGGTCAGCGTGAGGTGCGAAGTAGTATAAGTGTCAGTTATGTAAGACGTCTAGTAATGGTAATGTTAAACGTAAGGTGTTTTACACGGGAAAGGGGAGATGATTTCGGAGTTTGAGAAAAAGTGGGATTGTTTGCCCCTGTTTCCAAATATCCACCTAGGAGCTGAAATCTGATTTCATTTGAGTCTCCAACATCTCCAGTAGACGGAACCCACGTGCTTAGCGAATGAAGCTTGTATAGCAAATTTCATAGTTCTCGTCAGATTTGTGACGAGCTTCTAAATACCTATCTAGTGAATTATCCTAGTCGTGGCGTTACCGTAGTGCTGTGGTGAGATTAATATAATAGGTCTCTAGTATTTTGTGAAGTGATTTAGTGTTAAAATCGCCGATCTCATTTTAAACTAGTTCTGTGTCCCGAGTGCTTAATTTATAGTTTGTATTATTTTCTAGTGACGTGTTTCAGTGGATAGCAGAATAAATTATATCTTAGCTTACTAAACAATAATGTAGCTATAATGAAGTTAAATTTTACTGCTAAGAAATCAGACGAGATCATATTTTTCTAAGCTAATTTACAAATGCTAGAAACCTCATGAGATGTTGACGGAACACGCACGTGTTCCTAAATTCATGGGGATTGATGATTTTTTTTTTAAGATATAACTTACTTTACGGGAAATTTAAATGATAAGTCAAGCAGTACACTTGCGGTTTAATAATGTAAGTTATAGTGGGTACATATTGTAAAAATTATTTGATATGTGTTCTTTCTTTTATATAGTGAAACGGTGGTACCAAACTTTACCAGCGTTCTAGTACGTGAACTTTATTTGGGAAGAAACAAATCACTTTCATTACCTGAACTGTAACAGTTAAATGAAGTAAGAGGCCTTCGCGCCAGAATTAATTCTTCCAGAATAACTCTTCAGTACAATTCAGCCCGTTGTGGCAAGCAAAGATCAGAAACATTCCGACAGAGTTTTGACTAGTACTGTGGCGACCAAATATAGTAACTTCCTGAAAGTAGACACCGATCCGACATTCCTTAAATTCTAGAAACCAAAGCTAATGACATTGTGCTCTGCTAACTTTCGTGCCTGGACAATATTTTATGTGACTTAATCAGACATTCGAAAAATTAGAACACCCAAGGAATCGTTCCCTGAGAGTTTAGTACGTCTTTTGGAACTGGGGATTTCTTGGTCAAGGACTGCATTTTCGGGTCTGTGTGAAGGTCCTAGAATTGAGTATGTTCTCAGAGGCAGCGAGCAAAGTTGTGAGTATAACTGCATGGCCATGGCTGAATGAATGAGTGTATGCAGATCAGAGTGTTATTTTACAGTTATAGATTGTCACCCATTTACTGTCTTAATTCTTTTTGTTTAACCTGCAGAATTTGTTACTATTTGCTAGAGTTTCTTTACTTCTTAGGCTAAATCAGATTATTCAACTCTGTGCATACATTTACGAGAAAAGAAGAAAAACTCTTAGCCTAAACCCTACGTATCTATAACTCTTTGGGCCATCATCTGTTCTCTTAACGGGGCTGTGGGCTAAACCTAGAGCTAAGATCATAACGGGGATATCATCCTTGTAGCATTTTTCTTAAATTTTATGACTATTTGTATATGTTTTTCCTTGATGTATTTTTGGTGTTGTGAGAAGATTTTTTTTGATGATAATAATAAAAATCTCTCTCTTGAACTAAATCAGTGCGTTGGTCAGCTCGTTCAAATACATATAAATTCATTGTGATAGATTCCCACGTCTGTGTGTTTACCTGTCGTCACGTGTATGTGCGTGCCCGTGAGTAGATAGAGATATATTAATATATATATATATATATCTGTGTGTAGACTGTCTGACGCCTTTAAAAGCGGTCGTAGAAGATAGGTGAGAGAGAGAAGATTATCTCGATTCTCAAAGACAGCTTCTTTATCACATTCTATCATCTCACGTGTGGGAAATTCTATTGTGGGTTTTTTTTTTCACCAGCTCTCACTGTGACTATCACTCATTCCAACCTATTCTGAAGGGACCAACCCTAGTCTTAATACTCCTATCTAAAATCTACGACAATTAGTCTATGCTCATACAATTTATATTTCCCTGAATCTAAATCTGTGAAAATTATTTGTCAGAACACATTCTAAGTACGTATATTTTGATTATGTAAATAGTATTGTCTTCAGAAATGATGCTTTTCCTTTGAAGAAAATCTACATTATTTGTCAAGTACGTATATTTTGATTATGTAAATAGTATTGTCTTCAGAAATGATGCTTTTCCTTTGAAGAAAATCTACATTTTCTCAGAACCTTCTTTTACGCTACCAATGTACTTATAACTTCCGCCTTTTTTTGGCAATCAATATCAGATTTTGCATTTTGCACAAATACTTTCCATAGGGTAATAACATTTTTGTCAGATCCGATTTTTATCTTATCAACATTTCAATTTATTGCAAATAATGTTGTAAAATTTTGAAAAAAAATGGTGATTATTTAAAGATACAAACTTTAAAATGATATATCTCAAAATCTACTTATGGTATCAAAAATAATGATAAAAGGGAAATTTACTATTACTCGTGCATTTTTGCTCCGCACAGAATATCTGTAGTTATGTGTTGTTTCGTAGCATTTGCTCCGCACATAATATGTTTAGTTATGTATTGTTTCGGGTTAGGGTTAGGGTTGGTGTTGGGGTTGGGTTAAGGTTAACCCTAACCCCAACCCCAACCCTAATCCTAACTGTAAATGCTACGAAACAACTTATAACTAAACATATTCTGTGCGGAGCAAAAAAAGCACGAGTAATAGGAAATTAATAACAAAAGTTTTAAAACATAATGATAAACATTTTGTTTAAATTTGGTAATGTTACATTAATAAATAAAAAAAAGCCTTAGGAAATTGAAATAGAACAATATAATCCAATATGGCCGCCGTTCCATGACAACCGATGGTGTAATACCATGAAACTCTACTCTTCATTATGCGTATCTATGGTTGATGTTACGTCTGTGCATTTTTATTGAAATCCTGTGATTAATAACGAAAATAGCAATTCAATGTAGCTTATCCCCACTGGTAATGTAGAGTAAGCAAAACCTCAGCCAATGAATAAATCAGTAAGATATTCGTAGCTTAAAATCCTGATTAAGCCTACCTTATTATTCTAGATCATTCTAGATCATTCATTTCGAACTAGACATTTCAATCATTTAACATGTATGTGTAAGTACTGCCTTTTTTTTTTTTTTTTGCAAAGACTACGCAGGATTGGACATGTCCAGTCTCCTGGGAGAACGAAGCTGCTGATCGCAGCAAGTGGAGATGCTCCCGTTGGAGTCGCCTACGATTTGGTGAAAAAGGCGCCTAAAACAAACAGAAGACAAACATAAAAATAAAAAAAAACCAAACAGCAGACAGAACGCATCTGAGGTTTATCACTTTCAAGGGCGCATCATCTCACAAGTCAGTTATGACTACAGTAGGCCACCAACGATTCACCATACTTTCCCTTTTCGCTCCCTACGGAGCACGAAGTCTGTCACGAGAGGGTAGATTATTATAGAAATTATAAGATATCCTGGACACAAAGTTGTCTCAGGTGATACCAGGATAGTGCCAGATAAGAGACTGGTCTTATAAGAAATACCCCCTTTTCTGAAAAGAATAAGGGTGTATAGACATCAAAGGTAAGATCAAGCTGTATACGTTTCTAGGTATGATGATAGTGTATTTTCCTAGATTCCTAAGGGCTCCCTCTCAAGGTCCTCCTTTGATTATATTATTAGCTCTGCTAGGGGTATTAACTAAACTATCTACCAACAAGAACTGTAACTTAACTTAAATAATTTAAGTAAGTCTGCTGGTAAATATTTACAATTTATTTTTACAAATCTTATTTTCTGCTTGAAAATCTTTCAAGAAACTCAAATTTTATTACATCATTAAATAAATAAAACACTTGAAAATTGTTCAAAAGAATTAAAAAGTCAATATTTGTAAAAAGTTCTCTCTCTTTGTTGAACTCACTCTGGTTGTAGAATGCTTGTATGTTAAGCTTAATTCTATTTTATTCACAGTTCCAGAATTATTGTTAAGTACTGATTAGGAAGTTTGCCTAGCTAAAAGCACATCATTTTATTTCACTCTACTGTGGTGAATTGGAATAAACTGAACAGTAGCCTTGTGTGGCTACTTAGCTTCCAGTCTTGATTTAGTAGTCTGTTCCACCTTGGGTCTGGCAAGAAAACTGTGTCTCCTCCAGGCCTTAGGATTTGGGTAACTGTCCCTCTAACAATCAAAGGGCGCTCGCACCACTAGATCCTATAATAGAGTCTGGCTCCTTAAAGGTTAAAAAAAAAAAGTCTGGCTCCTTATGGTGGAAGTAACTTGCAGGATGCAACCAGAAATATATTTAATTTCACCACTATATTGCCTATCTCTATCTCTTAATCCCAGAAGTAGGAGATGAGAGATAGTTTCAGACGACAGAGTGCAGATAGACGCACAGGGCATATCACATCAGCAATAACACAATCTAGTTCACCGTGACTATATCTTACTCTAATTCCTTGGTTGTAGCTATCTGTCCATGATTCGCCTCCATACATTTATTAGGTCGTGTGTAAAATACTAAGTGATATCTCAAACAATACAGTAAAGTAATTCTTTTCATCCTTTCCTATGTTCCCGATGTGTGGTCCATTCCTTCAAGAAATACTTCTTTAAATACTTTTCTAAAACTATAGTCACATTTTTGCCACCATTCTCAAATTATTTGAATATTCACAAGCTTGTCTTTTGCCTCCAGAAATTTACACAGTTGTTCAAAACACATCTACACACTTCCTAACGCACACTGTAATTAATCAATAGAAATAAATATATTTATATATATATATATACATTATTTCTTACCCTCAGGCACATACAGTCGAGCTGTTAATGGTTATAATGGTCTGCTCTCAGATACCGAAGGCAAAGGCACTGTTCATTAACACTTTTGCGCTCGCTGTGATTTTCAAAAAACTATGGCCCCGATTTGCATGATGCATGGTGATTTATAGGTCACATCCGGCGACAGAGACGACAGTTGCCGAAATGTGCCTGAGTTCCCCAAAATGTATGCATAATTTGTCTCGATGTGCAAATATGGAAAACCTAGATTTTAATTATCTTCCTTATTCCTGGAGCGATTTTATTCATCTAAGGCTTAAAATATGCCCTGAATTAATCTTCATCCATCTAAATAATTGACTTTCTATTAAATTCTTTAGTTTTTTTCTATGCGTAGCCTAAACAGCAAAACTTTTGACTTGCCTGATGTCCCGATGCATTTAACTCGAGATTTCTCCCTTACTATAGCATTCCCCTTGGAAATCTTTGCACAGACGTATAGATGAACATTCCTGTGTGTGATTTCTTTACCTTTGCCATGCTGTTCTTCGCTCATAAGTCTGTAATTAAATTCCACATCCCACGGGTTTGCACACATTTGAGACTCCATGCTGAATGCCTAATCGTTATTTGTAAACAAACGAATAAAGACGGCATTTCATTGGTTTGGCTAGCCTATAGTATTTATAAAGTATAACGTTCCGTTTGGGTAAAGAATTGCTCAGAATGACCTGCTGTGAATCCGACTTCACGACAAAGTCACTTTTGCAGTTAGGCCCCCTTGCAGGTTGCCTTCACCAAACATTCACATACTCTCACAGTGGTGGTTTCTGTAGCAATTTGTTTGACATGATGAGGTTGCCAGATTCATGTTTCACATTAGTAGCCTTATACCACAGGCCTGAGGTGGCAGTAGGCATATTCTTTGTTTGTCTTAGCCGACACTCCCGGGGAACTAGATTGGGACATCAGCTATTATAATTATTAAAAACTGTATAAGTTAAGGCGAACTGAACGTTCAATTGGTTGAGTGGTTAGAGCTGTTGCCTCTCGACGCAAAGTTACTAGGTTCCAGATTAAAAATTCGATAGCGTCATGTTCCAGTCTACCCAGCTGTAAATAAGTACCCGACTGCTCTTGAGTTAAGAAAGCTTTCCAATATTATTGACTGACTTGTAAATATACCCATCAAAATAATGACGGGGGATGAACTAAAGCAAACGCCTTAACCTTTCAGCATCTGCAGCCCATTTAGAAGACTCATTTTGCTGATTCTGAATGAAGTAATTTTACCCATTTTTTGTAAAGTTTTGAAGAAAAAATATAATGACGTTTTTTCAAAGGATGTAATTTATTACTCTTCCCAGTCCAAGAGGACTTAAAAATCATGTTTGCTTTTTTTCAAGGGATGTAATTTATCCTCTATCGAAAAGAAACACTCAAACAGCAAAAAACAATAATAACAATAAAATATATTGTACAAATTTGACATTTTACTGTATGTTAACTATTTATTATTTAAAATATAATAGCAAATTTGGTGCGAAAAAATGTGCGCTATATTAAGCTTCGTGCGGTTTAAGTGCTAAGGTCAGAAGCGCTCAACTTTTATATAATTTATAGGCTGCAACAAAAAGTTTGTGTGGGACGAAACGAGATATACGAATATCGTGTAATAATCCCTGCTTTCCATTGATGGCACTATCTGGTACAGGGCTAACTGGCTGTTAATATGTTTGTTTTGTTGTTGTTGTTTACTGTATGTAAATGAGTTCAGAATTGTAACTGTAACGGGTTGACCTTCTGTTAGTTCGTACACCACATTCTATATGTGACATGATGGATTTGGGGCGATCATTTCTCGATCTCTCTTTCACTCCGGTAGTACTTATTTTAAATTGTTGTACTGTCTATTGCGTGCTTTCCATGGTCAGCACTTTTTTCTTTCTCTGTTATGTAGCAGATATTTGATATTGTCAAAACATTTGACACTCCTTATTGGTGACAATGCATCACATTTGCTAGGCGCGGCATAGCTTTGCTGAGATTGGCGCAGGTAAACCCATATTAGTCTGCTTAGTTTTCGCGTAGAGTTGTGTGCTCAAGCGACAGATCACTCGTCTGTGCAACACACTTTTCCCAAAGACATTACTTTATACGAAAGTAGTAAGTTGTTACATCTGAAACACATTGTTGTACGAGTTTACAAATGTGTTGGGGAGTTGGTACACCACGCATCGGACGTTTCATTGCCGTAAATGGGAGACGTGACCTTTGCATCATGCGCAAAATTATTCCATGTTGGAATATTTTGAAATTACTCCACTCAACATTTTTGTTTGAAATTATTGGATCCTTGAGTAGTTTCATTCAGATGCGGGGGTAGGACATGCAATATAACCGGGCGTTTGTTCAATAACTTTACTGTGAGAATTGCTTGCCAAAAAACGACCCCAGACTTGCCAGAGGTAAGAATTCAGAATTTCCATTTATCAGACGGGACTTTGTGGAACAATCTTGAAGGACTCACAGAGCCCAGGAAAACCATTTTAATAAGGAACCGGAATCTGAGGAAACTGAGACACACGGAGTCATAGAAGGAATTCTCTTATAAAAGTAACGACCTCCAATAACACGTGTAAGAGGCCTAATCAATTGCCTTAACTTTATTTATCTGAGCAAAAAGTCTGTGAGCCAGGATTGGCTTGTTGGTGGTGGTACCGTTTGAGAGTACTATCTCCGGAACAAGAAGATAACAGTGGCCTGAGCTCTAAGACGAGGGCAAACATTGTAGATACTCCCTGACACTTCTGGGAACGTGCTAGGCCCTACATCCTTGACCAGCGTTGAGCGTTATCAGTGATCAATTTACCAAGAACAAACCCATCAGCGAGAGCAGAACCTACCAGTGGCAGATAAGCGAAACCTGTAAGCTGCCACGTGAACTCCTTTAAAACTTTTATCTTATCACAACCGTGGTGATACTTTTCTGAACAACATTATTCAGTCTTTTAAACCCTTTGTCGTGAAATATTCTAATCCACATATATAAATTAAAACGTAAATGTAAAGCCTAACAAATAACTTCAATAAAAGGAAAGAAGAATGGTAAAGAACAGTGCTGTCACAATGACTGTACTCGAAATCCCCATTGTTTTCTACTTCGTCTGCAAATTGTAACGTTTCACGTTGATAGTAAAAGCCTACTGCTTCAATACCCGCCTTCCACGATAAAACGTGTACTGCCTTTCTAAGAAAAACCTTGAGATACGCAGCTGACCTAGATTTAAAATTCCATTCATGTCATTTTATACACTACGTTACCAAAAAAACGAAAGACAGATGGACTAAAGATAGAAAGAAAGGGAGAGGCTGAAAGCCGGAACGCAGGCAATACTACCACAGTCGCGCGATACACAATTGCTGCCATCACGCGTGTAAGGCCACAAGCACTAGCTTTTTTTTCAAATCGACAGTGATAAAACGAGAGTTAGGTTTTAAAAAACTTACAAAACGCTTATTAGGAAACATGACATTCTACTGTTTTATGTCTGAAATCCTGACATTAGTATGACAGTACAGCAGACACCCTAAAGTTTGGAAGTGAGGAGGTGGCAACAGCACGACTATCCTGGAAGAAAATGCATATTTTGAACGCAGCCCCTTAGCCCCATTAAATTTATATATTTGAGTTCCTTAGGACTTGCTGACAAATAATATGTTAAACGTTACGCAAATAGTCTAGGAAATAACAAATTATAGCCAAAAGAAATAGTGAGGGATGTCAGACAACACCCAAATCAGAATCGCTCAGTGGCAGATTTTCAACACACCATTGAACGGGAAATATGCTGACATGTTACCTCCTATTTGATTGGCGGAAAATAAATGTAAGGCTAAACACGATTAGTCGGACTATAAATACTACTTCGTTGTTGTTAGGGGAAACGTGAGTAGGAGTATTTTTTTGAAAAACTGTGTAAACATGGCATGATTGGTTAGACCTGCCAATATAGTCAATCAGAGGCGTCAGGTCAGCACCACATTTGCAAATAAACTTACCACAGAACCAGTGCATTGAGCGCCAGTGCATATTTTTCTAAATAAAAGCCTGGGACATCGGCAGATCGAAATTGTGCTATATTCAGTGCCAGTCAACGTAATTCTGTATTATTTCCATGAATTGTGGTAAGCTTGAAATATTTGATATCTTTTAATGAAAATTGAATGTAAATTGATAATTTATGTCTGTATATATGTGTGGTTCAGTAGCGAACATGAGGTGAAGCCTATATAGTGCTCCAACCTGAACAGAAGGTGTCGGAGGAAAGTAAAACTACATGGAATTGCCAAACAGAACACTGACACCCATTTTATTGACTAGAAAGAAATAATGCTGGAATTGCAGAGGCGTAGTAACCATTAGGGAGGAATATACTGGTGAAAATTGTTTCAGATGAAGATAGCAGTTGGCCTACCGCTCTGAACTCAGTGTTTGTTATGTATTGTGCTCAGTGTAGAAATAGAGTATAAATTAGTTCTGAAGTAGGAGGTACAACCTTCTTGTTTCAGGGACTGTGGTCCTAAAGTTATTGAGCAGCACCTGGTCAGAGCTTTGCTGAATCCAGAGGCGGACAGCATACTCCTTGGTCCATATAGCAAACAGTGAGGTGTCTCCAGAACACAGGGGAGCAATCGAGCAGAGGAGTCTTTTCCTGCCACCATCACGAAAGATAAGCCTATGTGGCCAGCGGAGCTCAACATTATGTAACCCCATCTTAAACTGACATTGTATAAAAATAAGAGGGGAAATTAATTGTTTTAATGAACGGAACTGAGAACATCTCCAATACTAGTTCCAACAGAAACAAACACTTGAAGTCATGATGACAAATAACAACATAGCTTGAAAAAACAAAACCAGTATTACCTCATATTACTACTACACAACTGACACACATAGGATAATATTAATAAAATATGTCACTACAAGATTCATATTGATAATTTCTGTACATGTAACTTGTAATTAAAATTGATTGTGATTCCTGGTTCACTTTGTATTTGAATCAGGACACATATATATTAGTGACAGTAATTAATACATATTTATATTTGAAAATTTACCAGTGCCTCATTTAAGAATAGTCTTATAGAGTGTTAAATGTGTGTGAGTGTCACAGTGTTGTCACGTGTGGTAGAATAAATTAAATTGTTTATCTGTCTGTTGTTGTTGTGACTTACACTTCATCATATACATACCCTAGACATTCAACGTAGTCATCACAATATTCCAGAATAATTCTGACTGAGGTATAAATATGTGGTAGCAAGTAAGGTCATCTGTAATACACTACCCTTATTAGATACAGATACCTTCACAGCTGATCTCAGTCAGTACACTAAGTCCCCTATAAATATTTATAATATCCCACTTTACCACATATATTGGGGGCTCGCTCCAGGGATATTGAACTTTCTCCTGTTATAGATATTGGGAATAAAAAGAATTAAAAGGTATCCTTGGGTGGAAATAAATAACGTTGAGCTCTCAGTGCCTGTAGTGTCCTTAGATAATTATTGATAGATTGAATTGTTACAATTGCATGTTAGACAATGGCCGACTTGGCAAAATTTCGATCTGCTGCTGTACAGACTGCGAAAGAGTTAGGAATGGACGGACAAATTATGATTGCTTATGTCACGGCTGAATGTGACAAATATATTGAACGGGAAGAAAGAAGATTAGAAAAAGAGGCCGAAAGAAAGTTAGAGGCTGAGACTAAGAGGCTGCAATTTGAGGCTGAGGCTGAGGCTAAGAGGTTGCAGATTGAGGCTGAGGCTAAGAGGTTGCAGATTGAGGCTGAGGCTAAGAGGTTGCAGATTGAGGCTGACAAAGAGGCTAAAGCATTGGAAGCCGAGGAAAGAAGACAGGCTGCAGAAAGAGAAGAGAAGAAATTGGCTGCAGAAAGGGAAGCCGAGGAAAGAAGATTGACTGCAGAAAGGGAAGACAAGCGATTAGCTGCAGAAAGGGAAGCAGAAGATAAAAGATTACAAAGGGAACATGAGTTACGACTAAGGGAGTTTGAGTTTCAAGGCCATGCTCCTGAAAATGGTGCCAGTCCCTTTACCTCTGATGCCACTGCTAGTCAGGGAGCCTCAACCTCAGCTATGAATTTTCATTTAGATCATTTCGTTGAGAAAGACGATGATATTGAGAGCTATCTAAATAGATATGAACTATTGGCTACCACATATGGGTTAGAGAGAGAAAGGTGGAGCTTAAAGTTATCTCAAGGTCTTCGTGGGGCAGCTTATGAAGTTTTTGCCAAAATGAGCAGAGGTGATCAGGAAAATTATGACATGCTAAAGCAGGCTCTTTTGTTAAGATATGAAAAGAACGCAGAATTTTATAGGAAAAAATTTAGGAATGCTAAACTACTGTCAGGTGAAACCTATCACCAGTTCTCTGCACGGTTAGAGACATACTTGGAGAAATGGACTTCTCTGGGGAAAACCCAAGATCTTAAGGAAATGGTCCTTATAGAACAATTAAGAGAGTCCATGGCTCCAGACATGAGAAAGTTTCTCATGGAACAAGGTGCAGAGAGGCTGGGTGAGTTGCTAAATGTTGCTGAAAGGTATCAAGCAGCTCAGGCAGAGGTATCAGGTAATAAAAAAAAACTGGTGGAAAATTTTAGGGCACCACAGAACTTTAATAAATTTGATCCTAGAGATCAAAACAAAGGTAAGCACCAATTTGATAGGCCACGGTATGACAATAAAAATAAAACCCCACAATTCGATGAAAAGAAATATGATGAAAGAAAATCTTTCAACCAAGGGAAAAGGTGGTGTAAAAATTGTCAGATGAACAATCATGACACTGACCGTTGCAGAAGGAACCTTATAGTTATGGCCACCCTTCAGGTCAGGTCGACCTCAAGACAGGAGGAGGATATTATGTTAGATACCACTCCAGAAGAGACGAGGAAGGCACAGGCTGGGGATAAGACCCTCAAGCCTTGTTTCAGGAAATTGTCAACTTGTCATACAACTCCAGGCAAGGGAGATTTTTACATGAAAAACAAGTTGATGTATAGGAAGACTGGAGCTAGATCCAAAGGTCAGGGACAGCTGGTACTTCCTAAAAGATATAGGGCAGAATTAATAAGGAGCCTACATGTGAAACCAGATGGGGACCATGAGAAGATAGGTACCATCATCCAAAAGGTGGCTCACAATTATTATTGGCCCAAAGCAAGATGGGACATTGAGAATTTTGTAGAAAGGTGTAGCATAGCACATGAGGGAACACCCACAAGTGGGAACATTGATCAGGACCTGGACACGCCAAAGGGCAAACTTAGGCCTGAAAATAAAAAGAGAAATAAATTTGATAAAGTGGACCAAAGGGAATGGGAAGCCCCTTTTCACGGACAAGCTTCACTTAACTGTTTTACAATGGCCACTATGCGGAGAGTGCAAAAAGATGTCTTACCCCAGGATAAGCCGAAAATCCCTCAATCGGACTTAAACAAACTGGAGGAAGAGGATGTAGAGAGGAAATCTCTCATCAAGAATTCTAAGTGGGGAGACAGCCCCAAGAAAAGAATTGGTAGCGGTCGTTTTGTGAATGATAAATCTGGGAAGAAAAATCATCACTATAGCTCTTCGAGTGGAAGGGACCATACCGGTGCATGGACAAATAGGTCCACAAAATTAATGGTCCATATGTAGCGCTGTTAAGAACGTGGACTGATGAAAAAGGCAGAGGAAAATATTACATCCTCATACCAATATGTGAATGAGCTGACCACTCGTTTAAAAACTGGCTGGAAACTTGCCAATGAAAATTTGAAACAAGCCAGGAAGAAACATGCTGCCTATTATAACAGGAAAGCGAAAGACAGAGATTTGGCTGTGGGAGAGAAGGTACTGCTTCTTCTCCCCGGTAGTCAGAATAAGTTACAAATTGGATGGCAAGGTCCATATACAGTTCTAGAGAAGGTGTCTAGAACAAATTATAAGATAGATAAGAAGGGGAAAGAAAAAATCTATCATGTGAATCTCCTGAAGAAATATTTGGAAAGAGAACATCAGGA
The DNA here is from genome assembly GCA_024509875.1 of Oreohelix idahoensis. Taxonomy (NCBI): domain Eukaryota; kingdom Metazoa; phylum Mollusca; class Gastropoda; order Stylommatophora; family Oreohelicidae; genus Oreohelix; species Oreohelix idahoensis. The sequence goes on from JAMPIV010017641.1 coordinate 128,323, forward strand.
AGAGACACACTTGTTGACCTTGTCCATTGCCATGGAGATGAAAAGAGAACCACTTTCATCATTTGAATATCCATTACATCCCTGTGAGACAGCGGCACAGGTGAAAATCAGTACACATTTAACGAAAACTCAGAAAGAGAGAGTGCAACAGGTTCTAGATACTCATACAGAGGTGTTAACAGACCGACCTGGGCATACAAACTTATTGGAATATGATATGAAACTGATAGACCCCACACCTGTCTGTATGAAACCATATTCGATTCCTTTTGCTAAGGAGAAAGCTTTGAAGGAAGAGATAGACTATTTGTTGAAGGAAGGAATTATTTCACACAGTGAATCTTCGTATAGTTCCGGTGTTGTACTCCTAAGGAAGCCCTCTGGAGAACATAGACTCTGTATAGATTACAGGAGACTGAATGCTATTACAGAAGGACAGGTGGATCCATTGCCGGATACAAATCAGTTGTTTGCCAGACTAAATAAAGCTAAATATTTCTCAAGGGTGGATCTGAGTAAAGGCTACTAGCAGATTCCAGTAAAACCTGAGATCAGACAAAATTATTGGATGTAAACATTTCGGAGGAACGTAATGAATCCCTGAGTTGCCTCTTTGATTGAGGATATTCCGAATGTTTTATACAGGCTAATAAGAAGATTATGGGATCCCCTACGAAAACCCTGCTATCACCAGGTATATGTTATCTCCTCATAACGTACATTTTGGGGAAAATCTAATGTTCTCTGGACATGTCATTGCGCAGACTCAGAGAAGAGAAATGGTGAATACGGGTTGTGAAGCAGCATTAAGACAAGCAGTGACACTTGCGGCTGTTCAGTAACATAACCGAAAAATATTATTGGTTGTAGAGGTCTGAGGCAGATTTCATGAGTAGTGCCTACTCTGAATGGACCCAACTACATAAAACCATGATAGCACTACAGCAGAGTAAAGTCAAGTTGACTTACATTTATCTATGTGTATATAGAATAAAGGACTGACATAAGATGTCTGTTTTAAGAGGGGAGATGTCGTGAAATATTCTAATCCACATATATAAATTAAAACGTAAATGTAAAGCCTAACAAATAACTTCAATAAAAGGAAAGAAGAATGGTAAAGAACAGTGCTGTCACAATGACTGTACTCGAAATCCCCATTGTTTTCTACTTCGTCTGCAAATTGTAACGTTTCACGTTGATAGTAAAAGCCTACTGCTTCAATACCCGCCTTCCACGATAAAACGTGTACTGCCTTTCTAAGAAAAACCTTGAGATACGCAGCTGACCTAGATTTAAAATTCCATTCATGTCATTTTATACACTACGTTACCAAAAAAAACGAAAGACAGATGGACTAAAGATAGAAAGAAAGGGAGAGGCTGAAAGCCGGAACGCAGGCAATACTACCACAGTCGCGCGATACACAATTGCTGCCATCACGCGTGTAAGGCCACAAGCACTAGCTTTTTTTTCAAACCGACAGTGATAAAACGAGAGTTAGGTTTTAAAAAACTTACAAAACGCTTATTAGGAAACATGACATTCTACTGTTTTATGTCTGAAATCCTGACATTAGTATGACAGTACAGCAGACACCCTAAAGTTTGGAAGTGAGGAGGTGGCAACAGCACGACTATCCTGGAAGAAAATGCATATTTTGAACGCAGCCCCTTAGCCCCATTAAATTTATATATTTGAGTTCCTTAGGACTTGCTGACAAATAATATGTTAAACGTTACGCAAATAGTCTAGGAAATAACAAATTATAGCCAAAAGAAATAGTGAGGGATGTCAGACAACACCCAAATCAGAATCGCTCAGTGGCAGATTTTCAACACACCATTGTACGGGAAATATGCTGACATGTTACCTCCTATTTGATTGGCGGAAAATAAATGTAAGGCTAAACACGATAAGTCGGACTATAAATACTACTTCGTTGTTGTTAGGGGAAACGTAAGTAGGAGTATTTTTTTGAAAAGCTGTGTAAACATGGCATGATTGGTTAGACCTGCCAATATAGTCAATCAGAGGCGTCAGGTCAGCACCACATTTGCAAATAAACTTACTACAGAACCAGTGCGGTGAGCGCCAGTGCATATTTTTCTAAATAAAAGCCTGGGACATCGGCAGTTCGAAATTGTGCTATATTCAGTGCCAGTCAACGTAATTCTGTATTATTTCCATGAATTGTGGTAAGCTTGAAATATTTGATATCTTTTAATGAAAATTGAATGTAAATTGATAATTTATGTCTGTATATATGTGTGGTTCAGTAGCGAACATGAGGTGAAGCCTATATAGTGCTCCAACCTGAACAGAAGGTGTCGGAGGAAAGTAAAACTACATGGAATTGCCAAACAGTACACTGACACCTATTTTATTGACTAGAAAGAAATAATGCTGGAATTGCAGAGGCGTAGTAACCATTAGGGAGGAATATACTGGTGAAAATTGTTTCAGATGAAGATAGCAGTTGGCCTACCGCTCTGAACTCAGTGTTTGTTATGTATTGTGCTCAGTGTAGAAATAGAGTATAAATTAGTTCTGAAGTAGGAGGTACAACCTTCTTGTTTCAGGGACTGTGGTCCTAAAGTTACTGAGCAGCACCTGGTCAGAGCTTTGCTGAATCCAGAGGCGGACAGCATACTCCTTGGTCCATATAGCAAACAGTGAGGTGTCTCCAGAACACAGGGGAGCAATCGAGCAGAGGAGTCTTTTCCTGCCGCCATCACGAAAGATAAGCATATGTGGCCAGCGGAGCTCAACATTATGTAACCCCATCTTAAACTGACATTGTATAAAAATAAGAGGGGAAATTAATTGTTTTAATGAACGGAACTGAGAACATCTCCAATACTAGTTCCAACAGAAACAAACACTTGAAGTCATGATGACAAATAACAACATAGCTTGAAAAAACAAAACCAGTATTACCTCATATTACTACTACACAACTGACACACATAGGATAATATTAATAAAATATGTCACTACAAGATTCATATTGATAAATTCTGTACATATAACTTGTAATTAAAATTGATTGTGATTCCTGGTTCACTTTGTATTTGAATCAGGACACATATATATTAGTGACAGTAATTAATACATATTTATATTTGAAAATTTACAAGTGCCTCGTTTAAGAATAGTCTTATAGAGTGTTAAATGTGTGTGAGTGTCACAGTGTTGTCACGTGTGGTAGAATAAATTAAATTGTTTATCTGTCTGTTGTTGTTGTGACTTACACTTCATCATATACATACCCTAGACATTCAACGTAGTCATCACAATATTCCAGAATAATTCTGACTGAGGTATAAATATGTGGTAGCAAGTAAGGTCATCTGTAATACACTACCCTTATTAGATACAGATACCTTCACAGCTGATCTCAGTCAGTACACTAAGTCCCCTATAAATATTTATAATATCCCACTTTACCACATATATTGGGGGCTCGCTCCAGGGATATTGAACTTTCTCCTGTTATAGATATTGGGAATAAAAAGAATTAAAAGGTATCCTTGGGTGGAAATAAATAACGTTGAGCTCTCAGTGCCTGTAGTGTCCTTAGATAATTATTGATAGACTGAATTGTTACAATTGCATGTTAGACAATGGCCGACTTGGCAAAGTTTCGATCTGCTGCTGTACAGACTGCGAAAGAGTTAGGAATGGACGGACAAATTATGATTGCTTATGTCACGGCTGAATGTGACAAATATATTGAACGGGAAGAAAGAAGATTAGAAAAAGAGGCCGAAAGAAAGTTAGAGGCTGAGACTAAGAGGCTGCAATTTGAGGCTGAGGCTGAGGCTAAGAGGTTGCAGATTGAGGCTGAGGCTAAGAGGTTGCAGATTGAGGCTGAGGCTAAGAGGTTGCAGATTGAGGCTGACAAAGAGGCTAAAGCATTGGAAGCCGAGGAAAGAAGACAGGCTGCAGAAAGAGAAGAGAAGAAATTGGCTGCAGAAAGGGAAGCCGAGGAAAGAAGATTGGCTGCAGAAAGGGAAGACAAGCGATTAGCTGCAGAAAGGGAAGCAGAAGATAAGAGATTACAAAGGGAACATGAGTTACGACTAAGGGAGTTTGAGTTTCAAGGCCATGCTCCTGAAAATGGTGCCAGTCCCTTTACCTCTGATGCCACTGCTAGTCAGGGAGCCTCAACCTCAGCTATGAATTTTCATTTAGATCATTTCGTTGAGAAAGACGATGATATTGAGAGCTATCTAAATAGATATGAACTATTGGCTACCACATATGGGTTAGAGAGAGAAAGGTTGAGCTTAAAGTTGTCTCAAGGTCTTCGTGGGGCAGCTTATGAAGTTTTTGCCAAAATGAGCAGAGGTGATCAGGAAAATTATGACATGCTAAAGCAGGCTCTTTTGTTAAGATATGAAAAGAACGCAGAATTTTATAGGAAAAAATTTAGGAATGCTAAACTACTGTCAGGTGAAACCTATCACCAGTTCTCTGCACGGTTAGAGACATACTTGGAGAAATGGACTTCTCTGGGGAAAACCCAAGATCTTAAGGAAATGGTCCTTATAGAACAATTAAGAGAGTCCATGGCTGCAGACATGAGAAAGTTTCTCATGGAACAAGGTGCAGAGAGGCTGGGTGAGTTGCTAAATGTTGCTGAAAGGTATCAAGCAGCTCAGGCAGAAGTATCAGGTAACAAAAAGAAAGAGTTGGAAAATTTTAGGGCACCACAGAACTTTAATAAATTTGATCCTAGGGATCAAAACAAAGGTAAGCACCAACTTGATAGGCCACGGTATGACAATAAAAATAAAATCCCACAATTCGATGAAAGGAAATATGATGAAAGAAAATCTTTCAACCAAGGGAAAAGGTGGTGTAAAAATTGTCAGATGGACAATCATGACACTGACCGTTGTAGATAGGAACCCTATAGTTATGGCCACCCTTCAGGTCAGGTCGACCTCAAGAAAGGAGGAGGATATTATGTTGGATACCACTCCAGAAAAGATGAGGAAGGCACAGGCTGGGGATAAAACACTCAAGCCTTGTTTCAGGAAATTGTCAACTTGTCATACAACTCCAGGCAAGGGAGATTTTTACATAAAAAACAAGTTGATGTATAGGAAGACTGGAGCTAGATCCAAAGGTCACGGACAGCTGGTTCTTCCTAAAAGATATAGGGCAGACTTAATAAGGAGCCTACATGTGAAACCAGATGGGGACCATGAAAAAATAGGTACCATCATCCAAAAGGTGGCTCACAATTATTATTGGCCCAAGGCAAGATGGGACATTGAGAATTTTGTAGAAAGGTGTAGCATAGCACATGAGGGAACACCCACAAGTGGGAACATTGATCAGGACCTGGACACGCCAAAGGGCAAACGTAGGCCTGAAAATACAAAGAAACATAAATTTGATAAAGTGGACCAAATGAAATGGGAAGCCCCTTTTCACGGACAAGCTTCACTTAACTGTTTTACAATGGCCACTATGCAGAGAGTGCAAAAAGATGTCTTACCCCAGGATAAGCCGAAAATCCCTCAATCGGACTTAAACAAACTGGAGGAAGAGGATGTAGAGAGGAAATCTCTCATCAAGAATTTTAAGTGTCTAGAAAGCCCCAGGAAAAAAATTGGTAGCGGTCGTTTTGTGCATGATAATTCTGGGAAGAAAAATCATCACTATAGAGCTTCAAGTGGAAGAGACCATACCGGTGCATGGACAAATAGGTCCACAAAATTAAAGGTCCATATGTAACGCTGTTAAGAACGTGGACTGATGAAAAGGCAGAGGAAAATATTACATCCTCATACCAATACGTGAATGAGCTGACCACTCGTTTAAAAACTGGCTGGAAACTTGCCAATGAAAATTTGAAACAAGCCAGGAAGAAACATGCTGTCTATTATAACAGAAAAGCTAAAGACAGAGATTTGGCTGTGGGAGAGAAGGTACTGCTTCTTCTACCCGGTAGTCAGAATATGTTACAGATTGGATGGCAAGGTCCATATACAGTTCTAGAGAAGGTGTCTAGAACAAATTATAAGATAGATAAGAAGGGGAAAGAAAAAATCTATCATGTGAATCTCCTGAAGAAATATTTGGAAAGAGAACATCAGGAAGAGACACACTTGTTGACCTTGTCCATTGCCATGGAGATGAAAAAGGAACCACTTTCATCATTTGAATATCCATTACACCCCTGTGAGACAGCGGCACAGGTGAAAATCAGTACACATTTAACGAAACTCAGAAAGAAAGAGTGCAACAGGTTCTAGATACTCATACAGAGGTGTTAACAGACCGACCTGGGCATACAAACTTATTGGAATATGATATGAAACTGATAGATCCCACACCTGTCTGTATGAAACCATATTCGATTCCTTTTGCTAAGGAGAAAGTTTTGAAGGAAGAGATAGACTATTTGTTGAAGGAAGGAATTATTTCACACAGTGAATCTTCGTATAGTTCCGGTGTTGTACTCTTAAGGAAGCCCTCTGGAGAACATAGACTCTGTATAGATTACAGGAGACTGAATGCTATTACAGAAGGACAGGTGGATCCATTGCCGGATACAAATCAGTTGTTTGCCAGGCTAAATAAAGCTAAATATTTCTCAAAAGTGGATCTGAGTAAAGGCTACTATCAGATTCCAGTAAAACCTGAGATCAGACAAAATTGTTGGATGTAAACAATTCGGAGGAACGTAATGAATCCCTGAGTTGCCTCTTTGATTGAGGATATTCCGAATGTTTCATGCAGGCTAATAAGAAGATTATGGGATCCCCTACGAAAACTCTGCTATCACCAGGTATATGTTATCTCCTCATAACGTACATTTTGGGGAAAATCTAATGTTCTCTGGACATGTCATTGCGCAGACTCAGAGAAGAGAAATGGTGAATACGGGTTGTGAAGCAGCATTAAGACAAGCAGTCACACTTGCGGCTGTTCAGTAATATAACCGAAAAATATTATTGGTTGTAGAGGTCTGAGGCAGATTTCATGAGTAGTGCCTACTCTGAATGGACCCAACTACATAAAACCATGATAGCACTACAGCAGAGTAAAGTCAAGTTGACTTACATTTATCTATGTGTATACAGAATAAAGGTCTGACATAAGATGTCTGTTTTAAGAGGGGAGATGTTGTGAAATATTCTAATCCACATATATAAATTATCAGGTAAATGTAAAGCCTAACACATAAATTCAATAAAAGGAAAGAAGAATGGTAAAGAACAGGCTGTCACAATGACACTGCTCGAAATCCCCCTTGTTTTCTCCTTCGTCTGCAAATTGTAACGTTTCACGTTGATAGTAAAAGCCTACTCCTTCAATACCCGCTTTCTACGATAAAACATGTGCTGCATTTCTAAGAAAAACCTTGAGATACGCAATCTGACCTAGATTTAAAATTCCATTCATGTCATTTTATACACTACGTTACAAAAAAACGAAAGACAGATGGACTAAAGATAGAAAGAAAGGGAGAGGCTGAAAGCAGGAACGCATGCAACACTAAACTCGCGTCTCGCTATACAATTACTACCATCACGCGTGTAAGGCCACAAGCACTAGCTTTTTTAAAATCGACAGTGGAAAAAAACACTACACACACGAGAGTTAGTTTTTAAAAACTCACAAAACGCTTATTAGGAAACATGACATTATACTGGTTTACGTTTGAAAACATTACAGTACCCAGACACCTCATCGTATTCGAAGTAAACAGGAGGTAGAAGAAAATGCATATTTTGAACGCAGCCACTTAGCTCCTTTAAATTTGTATATTTGGGTTCCTTAGGACTTGCTGACAAAGAATATGTTAAACGTTACGCAAATAGTCTAGGAATTACCAAATTATAGCCAAAAGAAATAGTGAGGGATGTCAGACAACACCCAAATCAGAATCGCTCAGTGGCAGATTTTCACCCCACCATTGTACGGGAAATGGGTCTCCATGTTAAATCCGATTTGATTGGAGCGCAAGAAATGTAAGGCTAAACACGATTAGTCGGGCTATAAATACTATCTTTTGTTGTCAGGGGAAACGGGAGTAGGAGTACTTTTTTTCAAACGATTGGGTAAACATAGCACGATTGGTTAGACCCGCGAATATAGTCAATCAGAGGCGTCAGGTCACCACCACATGTTCAAATAAACTTACTACAGAACCAGTGCGTTGAGCACCAGTGCATATTTTTCTAAATAAAAGCCTGGGACATCGGCAGATCGAAATTGTGCTATATTCAGTGCCAGTCAACGTAACTGTGTATTATTCCATGAATTGTGGTAAGCTTGATATATTCAATATCTTTTTAATGAAAATTGAATGTAAATTGATAATTTATGTCTGTATATATGTGTGGTTCAGTAGCGAACATGAGGTAAAGCCTATATAGTGCTCCAACCTGAACAGAAGGTGTCGGAGGAAAGTAAAACTGCATGGAATTGCCGAACAGTACACTGACACCTATCTTATGGACTAGAAAGAAATAATGCTGGAATTGCAGAGGCGTAGTAACCATTAGGGAGGAATATACTGGTGTAAAATTATTTCAGATGAAGCTGACAGTTGGCCTACCGCTCTGAACTCAGTGTTTGTTATGTATTGTGTTCAGTCTGTAAATGGATTATAAACTAGTTATGAAGTAGGAGGTACAACCTTCTTGTTTCAGGGACCGTGGTCCTAAAGTTATTGAGCAGCACCTGGTCTGAGCTTTGCTGAACCTAGAGGCTGACAGCATACTCCTGGGTCCAGATAGTGACCAGTGAGGTGTCTCCAGAAAACAGGGAGGCTATCGAGCAGAGGAGTCTTTTCCTGCCGCCATCACGAAAGATAAGCCTATGTGGCCCGTGGAGCTCAACATTATCCCCCCCCCAAAATCTGACTTTATAATAAACCAGAGGGAAAATACAGTGTTTAAATTGATAGGAACTGTGAACTTTCCCCCATACCATTTACAAGATAAACAAACACTTGAAGTCATTATGACAAATAACAACATAGCTTGAAAAAATAAAACCAGTATTACCTCATATTACTACTACACAACTGACACACATAGGATAATATTAATAAAATATGTCACTACAAGGTTCTTATTGATTAATTCTGTACATACAAATTGTAATTACAACTGATTGTGATTCCTGATTCACTTTGTAGTTGAATCAGGACATATATATTAATGAAAGTGCTTAATACATATTGATATTTGAAAATTTACCAGTGACTCATTTAAGATAGTCTTATTGAATGGTACATGTGTGTGAGTGTCACAGTGTTGTCAAGTGTGGTGGAATAAATTAAATTGTTTATCTGTCTGTTGTTGTTGTGACTTACACTTCATCATATACATACCCTAGACATTTAACGTAGTCATCACAATATTCCAGAATAATTCTGACTGAGGCATAATGTGGTAGCAAGTAAGGTTATCTGTAAAACACTACACCTATTAGATACAGATACCTTCACAGCTGATCTCAGTCAGTACACTAAGTCCCCTATAAAAATTTATAACATCCCACTTTACCACAATATATACAGGGTGTTTATAAAGTCGCTGTACAGTGAAATTTACGCCCGGGCGAGACTGCGTCACCAGAAATGTGGTTTTCAATTGGGGCTTGTGTAATGCTGCACACGGGATTTTGGAATACAGAATATCATGACGTAAATTTGCATCATTCGTGACTTATTTTCTCAAACATTTTTAAAATTCACTGCACAGCGACTTTATAAACACCCTGTATGTATATATATATATGCTGATTAAGAAATGACACCAGAACTTGATAAGGGACAAATTGAAGATGAAATTCTAGCAGTAGAAAGAAAGTAAGAGGAGGAATGTGAGATGAAATAAATAAAAATAAGAATGGTAGAAGAAGAAGGAAAGAACTGAAACAAAGAAGAAAACAGGAGAATGAAAACAATGAGAAGAATAACAAGTCATAATAAAGGTTTTTTTTGCTTTTTGTTTTAAAGAGAGAGAGAGAGAGAGAGAGAGAGAGAGAGAGAGAGAGAGAGAGAGAGAGAGAGAGAGAGAGAGAGAGAGAGAGAGAGAGAGAGAGAGAGAGAGAGAGAAAGAGAGAGAGAAAGAGAGAGAGAGAGAGAGAGAGAGAGAGACAGAGAGAGAGAGAGAGAGAGAGAGAGAGAGAGAGAGAGAGAGAGAGAGAGAGAGAGAGAGAGAGAGAGAGAGAGAGAGAGAGACTAGGAATAAAGAATTTTTTTAAAAAAAGGGGGGGGGGGACTTAATAATTTACAAAATGGGAGCTAAAGTACTCGTTAATGGAATGAACTCTCACTCACAAAAATAGTCCAGCAGGAATTGCTTTTAACGAGTCAAGCGATCAATTTTTTCAACCAGCCCCGTCCCTTCCCCTACCTTTGGCATGATCAAGGCAAGTCACAGATTTAAATCCGGCCTCTAATTTTCATTACACACTGACACTGATGTAATCGATTACAAAAAACGGGGCGCTCCTCACAATAACACGTTTGCTACACAGTCCATTGACTAATCAACTTGTTTTGTGCGGTGGTCACAGTAACAGATGTGTGGTCATGTGACACAGAAGTCAAGAAGATAGTAGGAATAAGGTAAGTAGTCCTATTGCAGATACTGCAGGAAGGGAGTGAAGTGTAAGAGAGTGAAGTGTAAGGGATTGAAGTGTAAGGGAGTGAAGTGTAAGGGATTGAAGTGTAAGGGAGTGAAGTGTAAGGGAGTGAAGTGTTTAGAGAACTGCACCATACCAGCATCGAGACTTGAGGTAGCTAATTCCCTTCTTCGCTGTCTCTTACTTTGCTAACTCAAGAGCAAAGTCAGGTACCCATTTACAGCTGGGTAGACTGTGGAGGCCGAGATGCAAAGAATGAACCAGAACTGGGGCACTGTACGAAGGATGGCTGCCGACCGAACAAGGTGGAAACAATTTGTTGCTGCCCTACCACCAGGCGTGACGGCCACTGACTGCTTTGAATGTCGGCGGCTAAGGATCAAAGAAGAAGAGGAAGAAGGCTGAAGCGTGACAATACCGTGTGAATCGAACCCTGCACCTCTGCCGCGAGAGACCAGCGCTCTATCCACTCTGTCAGTCGGACCACCAAGTTGGAATAAAAGGTGAAAAAAGGTAAAAGATCCCGTTACACGTCCATTGAGGCATATTGGGAATATGGTGTTAGGCTCATATTTTCTTGACCATCGGCACACTAGGGATGATGTGTTCAGCCTCACGCCGGCCGCCTTAACCTTCCCAGAAGTTGCTCTGGTACCCAATTGGGGCTGGGTCGACCCAGGAGCCGTTTGCGGCCTAAAAAAATGCCACCTTATCTGAGGATCAGTAGGAATAGCAAAGCTATATTTAACAACATGTGACAGATAAAGGTAGCTCCAATAGCAAATACTGCCCGTTAAGGAGTTAAAACGTCACCGTACTAGTCTCAGCTTTTGTTTTTAATGAGGTGGAGTGGCCATTTGCCTTTCTCATTCCCATAAAACTTCAGAAGAGACCCCGATGCCATCACAAGAACAGCTATGCTATGGACCCCTGAAGGAAAACGAGAGGCCGACCAAAACAACTTGGCGGAGGACTGTGGAGGCTGAGATGCAAAGTATGAACCAGAGTTGGGGCACTATACGAAGGATGGCCGCTGACCGAGCAAAGTGGAATCAATTTGTTGTTGCTCTACAAGACGCCACCAGACGTGATGGCCACTGACTGCTTTGACGGTCGGCGGCTAAGGATCAAAGAAGAAAGAAGAAGATTCCCATATAACACCCCAAACTCTAAGAACAGCGGCAGATACTCATTTACAGCTGGGTAGACTGATAGTACCAGGTTCCGAACCCAGAAAACGGTTTGATTGGATTATTATGTTTACAACTTACTAACCACGCTGAGGTACCATGAGCTGTAGATATAATAATTTGTATGCAGGGGTTCCATGAGACCTGAAAATTCTTTCAAGGGTTGCTACAGGATAAAAGGTTGAGAAAGGCTGCTCAACAAGGTCCAGCGTTAGTGTAGCTGGCGAGTCCTTTTCAGGGCTTCATGCTAGCAGATGGATAATGTTAGTTCTTTTCAGGACTTAGTATCTATCAACGCTGACCGGGCAAGCAGTCTGGTTGGATTGCACATGAGGTCACATACAACCGGTGTTTCGCTTGACACTGATGTAGTACGGGCAGCGTTGGCGGAGCTGGTGAGTCCTTATTAGGGAAAGTCCTTTTCAAGGCTTTATGCTAGCTGGTGGATATTGTTAGTCCTTTTCCAGATGCTCCAGCTACACTAACGCCGGACTTGTCAATTTACAAAAAAACTAACGTGTCTTGAAAATCTCAAAGACGAAGTTCACCTAACACTATCTGTAAGATCCTCTAGCCTAATCTAAAAATTTTCTCTCTATCTAATGTGATCTATCTCTAATGTCTGATCGCCCACATCTCTTCTTTTATATGCAGTTCTTTCCTTTTCCCGCTATTTTTTACACGACTCCGTCTTTTTTCCACACGTTACAATTATCTACATTTGCACACGACTTTCTGTTGTTTCGACTTTTGTGACATCTCTCTTTTCCATCAACAATGAAAAAAAAAACAAATAGCAACTCTCACTTCACAAAATTTTCCACTCAAAAACACGCACTTTATATTATTTCTGAGACAGCATTATCCTTGCCTCTCACAGCCGTGACTGCTGTGTGAACCTAAAACATTATACTGCGTTTTGTACAAAAACGCCTTATTTGCCTTTATGTCTGTTATTCTTATTCTATGTGGTATTTTAACAATTATAAATGGTAGTGTATGCCAAGCGGTCACACATGTCCCGGGGCCCCAAAAATGTATCCCATGTGGAGACATTTTCGTCCTATCAACTAAAAATATCAAGTCCCTAACATACATACTGGAGCAAAATATGAAATAGGGCATATACTTATGAGTCAATTGGCAATGGGCAATGGTTGAGAAAAAAATTATATTACTGGTATAAGTCATTGACTCGGGGGCCTACGCGTGTGAGCCAAATGAAAATTTTTTTTACAAGGTCTCACTATACATGTGAGCAAAAACGAGGGGTCATGGTAGATTTATAATGCGTAAAACGGGGGACACCTACAAGTTGTTTATACACTATGTCATTAAACAGTATGGGATATGGATGGCAATTTGCAATACGCAATGTAAATTATTCATGTATTAATACAATACTTATGTAATCTTTATTTAACACACGCTAGCAATAATACATAAAAACATGAGTTATGATCATTAAATATACATAAATAATATAAGACTTATTGAACTTTTTTTTTTTTTCTACATATAAGGTTTCGTCATGCCAAACAAAACTCGAACTTTTTAATCAATCTTCAGGACAATAAATGCATCGTAACTTATATATACATCTGAATCGTAACTGACCAGAAATATTTACGTTTGACCATGACCTCCGCGAGTGTCAACGAGAGCGGGGAAAGGTCACGCTGTCTGGATATTTTGAGAAGCCCCATTAACTGGCACAGTGTGGTGTGAACTAATGGAGGGGGAGGGGGTATAGTACAACAAAATAGCTGGGGGTTTGATGGATGAATGAATTGTGAGGCGTGGGAGAAAGGGAAAAAAATGAAGAAGAAAAACTCGCATGAAGAAATTCCCAGTTAGTGTGCTGGGGGGGGGGGAGGGGGTAGAAAACGTAGTTCGGGTTTGGATGGATGAATTGAGATGTTGCCATAGCAAGAAAGTAGAAATATTCTCAGTGGTGAATACATCGTGAAAACGAAAGATGTATGGAACGGGTCATCAGTCCAAAAATAGTTATGAGAAATCGAGTAAATCGGGGGAAGATCAAGGTCGTAAAAACGGAGATTGGACTGACATTGCGAAATATACAGAGTTGTTGTTGAGTTCACAACGTCTAGACAGGGTGTGCTTATGGAAAAGGGTGAAAAACAGGAGGTGTGGATTAACAGTATAATTACGCATTAGAGCATAAATAAATTCACTGTACGAGTACACATCTATGTGTCTCGACCGCAGTATTTTGGTAAAAACATGATATATGGTACATAGTATTTTTTATGCGATATTCATGAAATTCAAACAATGTATAATAATGTAATGATGCATAGCATATGTCTGGTTCAGCAACTCCTGAACAGACAAGTAAAAAAATGTGTAATAATGTGTTGGTTTTCCGCCAAGGTCTTAATGTTATGACATAAACTGTCATAGTTGTGGTCGGGTGCAGTGCCAACAAAAACTGTAGCGCATTGCCTACAAACGGTAAAATCGCCGGTTTTGGTTGATGTGCTTGTGTTAAGATCAAACAATGTCTTCTTAAGTTTTTAGATTCTGCCTTAGCGGCTAATAGTACATCAATGTGACCCATGTGTTTGGTTATCATATAATTGTACAACAATGTTTTATACATATATTTCGAAGTCCAAAAAATGTTATTTAAATCTTATAATTCTGAATATAATGTAACTGCGCATGTTGAATAGAGTTGCGCCTTTGCAGATTTTTCTCTTTACTGGCGGTTATGGCTGCCGCTGATAGCATCAACTGGACGACATAGAAGGTGGCTGGCATAATCAGAAAAACTTTTTAGAGCAGCTAGCAAGAGCAGGCTGGCCGACTTTAAAATAGCAATGCCTCTCCTGGGCAGTCTGCTATCGTACTCGGACAAAGAAAATTAAACCATTTAGAGTAGCCCAGCTACAGCAACCTGGGTTAACTCTAATATAGCAATGTCTCTCCTGGACAATGTGCTATCGCACTCGGACAAAAAAATTAAACCATTTATAGCAGCCCAGCTAGAGCAATCTGGCTATCTCTAATAGAGCAGCTCTCCTGGACAATCTTCTGTCGTACATTTTCTCAGTGTCTACTGCAGGGACGGTTGATGTAGTGTTACAGGTAGGGTGTTGCGATGTTGATACATTGTGCTGTGCAATGTTTTGTCGCTTAGTTGAACGTTTCCTGTACAGCTTTGTACGAACATGTTCCTGTGGAAGGCGTATAAACTTTGTCAGTGGTACCGAGTTGTCTGATGAAGATGAGTAAGGTCGTTTCAAGGCGAACAGAATGGATGTATCCATATTATCGTCGATTTTCTCGTTATTATCCTCGTTATCAATTTGAGGTTCTTCCGTTTCAAGGTCTGACTCAACGCGTTGTATCGAAGTATGAACGCAATCATTTCGTTCAGTTAATGAGGCAGGTGATAACTCTGTATCAGAAGGTTGTGGTGTATCTATATGGGTGTCGGTATGTTGTGCAGCCTGCTGTTGTTGGGCTAGTCGTTCTTGTAGTATATTGAGGGGAATGTTGTCTTCGCTACTTGTAGGCGAATTTGAGTGGTGATAGCTAGTACCGGGTTTCGGTTGATTTTAAGTACAGTACGTCTGTACTTTTTCTGCATGTAAAGATGTGTTGCTATCACTGGACAACGACGAGTTGTGTTGGTAATTGTCTGCTTGAACTCGAACATTTCTTGATTGAATTCTCTCACGTAGCTCGTGTAAAGGGATGTCATCTTCACTCGTAGAAGTGTCGCGACTTCTACGTAGTCTGTCGATAGCATCGTGCGTGGGGTGAAGAGAGGGTTTGAGTGTTCATCGTCGCAATGTGACACATCAGATGTAGAGGGTGATGTGAGGGGATGAAGGAGGGTGGTTTTGCGTTTCGGTCTGGTATTTGTGATGATAGGCTGGGAAACAGGACGATGATTATCTTTCTTGATTTGTGAAATGTGTGCTTTCGTCCTGATGTTGATATAGTCTGTTCTAAGATTTTGAAACCATCGATCCATTTGTCGTCAAATTTAGAATGTCGAACGTGTTTTTTTTTTAAAGTAAACTAGATCTCCGATTTGAAACTGTTCCAGTTTTGTGTTTTTATCGTGTGTATCTTCCGGAAGGCTTCTTCTGCATTTTTGTGCGCAATTTGATGTGCTGCATGTTTTTGTTGTAAGATGACAGCTATTGGGTCCTCTCCCATATATTTGCGTTGTGGTTGGAGAAGGTTGTAAATAGGAAATACCGGCTCCCTAACGTAAAGTAGGTAAAATGGCGAGAAAACAGTAGTATCGTTAATGTTTCCTCTTATTGCTTCTAGGGCCTGGTTGATGTATAGATCCCAATATTGATCGTTGCCTTCGATGTGTTTGGCTAGGATATCATGAAGGGTTGAATGCATTCTTTCGTTTCTTCCGTTTCTCTGCGGGCGACAGAAGCTACTTGTACTGTGTTTGATGTTTAACTTGTGTAATGTTGATTGAAAAGGATTCCCAACGAACTGTTTTCCATTGTCCGTGATGACTCTTCTAGGACAACTATGTCTAGGTATAAATTCTTGCAAAAAGAAATCGGTGGCAGTTGTAGAAGTCATATCTTTCATAGGGAAACTCTCCGGCCAAACAGAGTACTGGTCTACAATGTGCAACAAGTACCTGTTTCCTGACAGTGTTAGGGGTTATGGTGCAGAGATGTCTAAACTGACAGTTTCCGTGGGATAGTTGGAAGGTTGCATTTTTTGTAATGGGGTTTTGTTCGCCTTCATATTCCTCCTTTTGCATATTTTACAAGTGGCCACGTAATAAATTATATCTTTATACGTGGTTGTAGCGTGAGGTTTTTATTGGCTCTATGATCAGTATAGTACTGACAATTACAGAAATAGAATTTCTGCAGAAAATGGTGAAGTCCCAGTGTCTGGGAGAACTACTGGTATCACAAATTAGTTACGGCTGTGAATGAGCTATCTCGAAAAATTAGTAGAGAGGAGACAGTCATACAATGCTGTGTAACTAACTGTGATATTAAAACAAGGAAACGTATTTTACTTAACAATTAAAAAATTGACAAATCGTTCAAGTACAATTTCCTTATTATTTATTTAGTATATATACTATCTACTCTTGTGGTGAAAGGTGGATGTTGGAAGATGAAAATGTAATGGAATTGTAAGTTTTACTTATGATTTATATATATATATATATATATATATATATATATATATATATATATATATATATATATATATATATATATATATATGTATACATATACATATACATACACATACATTACATGTACAGTAGAACTCCATTTATCCGAACCCCAATTATCCGAACATCCAATTATCCGAACACTTTTTCCAGAAAAAAAAAAATCAGGCGCCACCAGTCACGTTAGACTACATTTCTGAATCTTTTGATGCGGTAAGCTTCAAATGTATGCGAACAATTTGTAGAGAATGGGATGGGCTAATGGTCGGTCACTTACGTACAGGAAGTCAGTTAGATCATAAAGTCAGTTAATATCTGGTTTACCAATCCAATGTACGTGTGCGTTCTAGGCAGAACACTGGCTAAACAGACAGTTCAACTTAAAATAATTGTGTCTGCTACTACAGCAGAATAATTTTGGTGTACAAGTATTTCTCTGTGCGATATGGCATCTTCCAGTAGGCCTAAAGCATATAAAAGGAACCGCAATCTTTTGTCAATTTAAACGAAAACAGAAATTATCAAGAGACTAGGAAAAGGTGAAACTGTGTCTTCACTTGCGAGGATTTTCAATGTTGGGAAAGTTACCGTCTCTGACATCAAAAGTAACAAGGATAAAATTAAGAGTTTTGCATCGACATTGGATAGTGAAAATGGGTCGAAGAAACGTAAAACCATGAGAAATGCGAAAGATTTGAAATTGGGAGAGGCTTTGTGTATATGGTTTGTGCAAAGAAGAAGCAAAGGAACCTATCTCTGGCTCTCTAATGTGTGAAAAGGCACTTCAGTTCAACAATCAACTTGACGGTCCTCCTGACTTTAAGGCTAGCCAGGGATGGTTAAGAAACTTTAAATCTCGTCATGGCATACGAGAATTGGAGATTCAAGGGGAATCTTTATCTAGCGATGCAACTGCCGCTGAAAATTTTAAAGAAACATTCTTGGCTTTTTTTGGAATAAGGCGGCTATTCACTCGATGATGTGTATAATGCCGATGAGACTGGCTTATACTGGAAATCATTGCCTCAAAAATCACTTGCATCTCAGCGCGAAGCAGCTGCCCCTGGGTTTAGAAAGTGCAAAGAGAGAGTAACAATTTTGGTAGCCGCGAATGCCAGTGGAAGTCATCGTTTACCGGTGCTAATGATCGGCAAAGCCAAAAAACCACGTTGTTTAAAGAATGTGACATGTCTCCCATTGTGCTACAAAGCACAGAAGAGTGCTTGGATGAATAGTGAAATATTTCTTGATTGATATACAAATCAGTTCATCCCAAATGTGAAGAGGTTGAGAGAACAAGAAAAGAAAACTGGAAAAGTAATTCTTCTACTGGACAATGCATCATCTCATCCAGAGACGGATACATTGAATGCAGTTGATGCAAATTTTAAAGTAATTTTTCTGCCTCCCAATATAACAGCACTGATTCAATCAATGGATCAGGATGTTATAGCAAAGCTTAAAAAGATGTACAAGAAGAAAGTCCTGCGTCGTTTATTGTTGGCTGAAGATGAAGAAAGTGTGGTGGCGTTTTCCAAAAAGCTTAATCTCAAAGACTGCTGCTATATGTTAGCTGATGCTTGGACCACCCTGTCACAAGATAATCTCAACAAGGCTTGGAATAGATTGCTTGGGAAAGAAGGAGGAAATGAAACTACTGCAGTGGACACAAATGATGATTGCATAAATGAAGTTGTGGAACTGTTTCAAGCAATGCCCGGATTTTTGGACTGTAACAAAGATGATGCACACATGTGGCTAGAAGATGATAATGATTCTGGTTTTCAGTTTTTGAATGACGAAGAAATTTTGTCTTTTGTGCAAGAAGAAAAACAAATACATGTAGTGACCGATGATGAAGACTCCCCAGAAGTACATGATGTACTTGTAGATTATGAAGAAAACCCAAAACGTCGACCAAATCCTGAAGAGGCCTTTATAGCACTAGAAACAGCGATGGCTTGGTACGAGCAAGAAGATGACAGCTGTCCTACACAGCTTCTGCTGTTGAAGAGAATGCGGGACTTAGCAGCCAAAAGGAGACTATCCAGTTTGGTGCAAAAGAGGATTCCTCATTATTTTAAATAGTGGGCTACATCTGTGCAAGTACGTGTATACGTAAGTTGCGCCTGGTTTTGAATCGTTTGTAATGTTATTTTGAAAACATTTCTCTTTCTTAACAAAAATAATTAATACAAGTAGTACATGCACTGCAGTGTAATGAAAAATTTTGGTGATACAGTGATCTAATACAGTGTGGGTATTATTATTACAGTACAGGTAAATATGTTTTATAGTGTATTTTTCTTGTGATGGTTAATTATTGTTAGACATATGTGTACATGTACTCGATACATTATGTAATCCAATTATCCGAACATTTGATTATCCGAACGATGCTCGGTCCCATGGGGTTCGGATAAATGGAGTTCTACTGTAAATGTATATGTATATGTGTATATATATATATATATATATATATATATATATATATATATATATATATATATATATATATATATATATATATATATATTACAAGTCTTCCAATTATAGGAACAACATTTAAATCAGCTGTGCTGTTAATCTTGTCTCTCACTATGCTAAATCCCTTTTTCTTCATAGACCGTTAATAGCTCACAATTGCCGACGGAAATGGTACTAATGTGTACTCATCTCTCAAAAGTTATGTCCTTCTTAGTTTGATGCACACAACACCTGCTGAGGATCGTTCCTTTAGCCCACCCAAGACTGAGGGGGAATAAGGATGTAGCTCCGGTACAATCACTGTGCTCCTGCGAAGTTCCAGGCAGCTGGATTGACTCGACATACGAACTCTGGTTGGATGACACGAATAAAACCATCTAAGACTTTTTACAAGCTAGATTTTGTCTCGACTAGTGAAACAATTCTGCCCGGTCAATGCAGGTGAGCTATAAATCAGTCTGACAGCTTCTCTTCTCCAGTCGGTCGTCTAGCTGGCTTCGTGTTGGTGTGTGATTTTGTATAAATCTCTCCCGTATATATAGGTAGCTGCAAGCTTAAAGAATGCTTTTGGTTGGTTCTCGGCGTGGCAAGCTGATTGGTTATATGCGGTTTCGTACAATTCGTGACCGTGACGCAAAAACAGGGCTTATGCCTAATTTTATTCTGTCTGCCGCCATATTGGGAGACAAGATGGCCGTGACCGCGTCCAGAAATTTTAGGCTTAAGTTTTTCCTGGCGTATACTTCGTGTAATTTATTCTGGCTCAGCGACTGTTCGTTGATTGGCTGGGGCAAATTTGTATCTCGACATAGTGTCTTAACTAAGAAGTGGGTTTACACACACGTTTTACGACATAGCCCCATCTTGTCCTAGCTGTGACCAGTCATAGCTGACGTGTAAACACCTGCTGTAGTTAATCGTTTCTCGTCTGTACTTCCAGAGTAGTAGGGTTGTAGTGGATTTTGATGTTATTGTATGGTTGTTATGTTACCTAGTGTACTGGATGAGGTCAGCTGTGAAGGCCCCTGAGATAAAAGTTTATGTGAGTTACAGAAGGCCTTTCTGCTACCACTTATGACCTCAAACAGACCTATTCTACTATAATGAATGTTAGCTACGTTAAAAGTCTAGGGTACTGAAATGTAATGTGTAGGTAATAAAATACACAGACACACACATGTAAATAATAAGTCTAATAAGAATAATAAACTCTATGATAAACTGAACTAACACTGGCTTTTAGAATTTAAGTTTGAAAATTTTTGTAATTTATTAGTCCTGAACCAATTGTTTCTTTTGGTCAGAACATATGAAATACTATGTATTTATCAATAAAATGCATATATAAATTCCATAATCAAATGAAATTTTTGTACATAGGTATATTATTACAATGGTTAATATTAATAATATCTACAATGTCTTGGGAAAAACTAGCACTGGATGTTTAGTTGGAGTGGCGTCATCATTCCCAATCTATGGTTACAAAGTTCATTGTCCTTGACATATGGACTGATATTAGTGTTTATATAACAAGATTTTATTTCTTTATTGATGGTGGGCACAGTTGATGAATCTACAGCAGGCCAGGTTTGCACTTAACTGGCCTGTGACGATGTAGTACAGGATTCTTGTGGCCCACTCCTCTCAGTAGCTGGAGTAAAATGTTAGGCTGCACAGGCATCCGCTCTTGTACTTCTACAAAAGCATCTGGCACAAGCGTAGTGCCAGATCAGTAACTCTGAAACCAAAATTTGTGCCATGTGTCAACACTCTGTTTACGGCGCCACTCTTACACACAACACAGCAAAACAACATTACACAGATTGGGTCAGATCTCTCTGACCAACTTAGCACATCTCACCCAGTTGTTATCAAATAGTACCAGTTTCCCAAGACTGCATTGCATCCGAAATATGTTCAATAGTTTCCTCTTCCATCCAATAAGGTGGGTGATATGTTCCCACTAATCTCAATTATAGATCCGCCTTCCATAGTCTTAGATAGGTTTTCATATATTATTTGTTTGTCTCTAGGCCCTGGACTGCTGCTGGGGACCTAGAGCAAGCACTCACTTGTCGTAATCATTTTTCATGATATGGCAGTATCAATCACTCAAAATATTAAAATAAACAAGATAAATACTTTTTCCCTTACCACAATTCAGAATTGAGAACACAGTTACGTAGTACTAGCAAAACTCAGCTGAGCTGCTGGCTAGATTAGGGCGTCCCATTGATTTTATTTAATAATTCCTGAAAATCACCTCTAGCAGTAACGAACTGTGTCAATGGACAGTCTTCTATAAAATGGCACAAGCGAGCGTCTGTCTTTCAGTACTACAAAAGCTTTTGTCCAATCAACGGACTTCCCCTCTAACTTTTCAAATATTCAAAATATAAATGTCCAATTTCAGTCCAGTCTCAGTCTAGTATGTAGTATTTTTCTGTCGGTCTGTCCGTCTCAACTTGGCTTTTCCCAAAATTATACTTGTTTTTGGACGAAACTACAAGAAAAAAACTACACAAATTTTTGTCTCCCCCTACTTCTAAGATCCTATGCTAAGTTATTTTTAGCTACTATCCTCCGACTTTGCCCCTAGTCCACGGCAGTTTGATTTTTGCATTTTTAGGCTCAAGGACGCCAAAATGTAACTTTAGTGAAAATATGCACAAAAAACTGTTCGCAAGTCTGTATTGAACAATACAGTCTTTCATCAATATCTTCCGTGTTATCTGTCCGTCTGTGTAATTAAAAGTATATTATTTCTCTGCTCAAGATGGGCTATCAAATTAGCTAGTTTTCATTTTCATAACTTTATTATTAAAGAAAAACCTACTTTTCTCAAGGTTAGTTTTGAAATTTGTTTTTGAACCTTCGGGTATGGCATTTGCCGCTATATTCAAATTAAAACGACCAATTACAGTAAAACGTCTAAGATACGTCTGTTTCTAATAAGAGCTAAGGTCTTTTTTTTTGTCCATTTCCTTACATTGTGTCAACTAGTGGCGTAATTTTTCCTTTAAACTACAAATTGCGTCTTTTTGCCTTTTTAGATTCAAACACGTGTTCAGACCGTCATAATTTTTTTCTTTTATCTCAGTTTCTACCCCGTCTAAAAGGATATGTCGTTTAGTTTGCATGTTCCAACTAGTTAGTTTGAATGGCGCTAGAAAGCGCTGGCGTAGGTGAAGAAGCCTCGGCATATCTTGCCTATATTTTTATCCCTACGTGTTATTTTACCTGTTATCTTTATAATTGGAGATATTTTAACGTTGCATCACTGTATTTTCACCACAAGGGTGTCGACTTAAAAAAATCACTTCCTACATTGTCTCTTCCCGGAATGTAATTCACGGTAAAGGAATAAGGCGCCAGAAGCAGACTCCACCTTAACAATCTCGGATTGAATTTCTAGATGCAGCCAAGAATGTTAAAGGCTGATGATCGCTTTGGACAATGAAGTGTATCCCATACAGGTAAGGTGAAAATTTGTCGATGGCCCAAATTAGAGCCAAACATTCTTTCTCTATTGTCGAGTAATTCAACTCAGCTGCATTCAGCTTCCTACTGGCGTAGGCGACGGGTAAAAGTTCCTCCGGCTGGACTTTTGATTGCTGCAAGAGAATTGCACCAATGACTATACTGCTAGCGTCCATCCTTAATACAAATTCCTGTGTGATATCGGGTAGCGTAAGGATGGGTTTGCTGGTGAGTTTTGCTCTTAGCTCTGTGTATGCTTTTTCACAATCAACATTCCATTGGATTTTGTCAGGCTGTCCTTTCTTCGTTAAGTTAGTTAATGGTGCACACAGAGAGTTAAAGTGGGGTATGTACTTCTGATAGAACTCACATAATGACACGAATGATCTCACATCTTTCTTCGTTTGAGGTCTGGTGCCTTCTTTAACTTCTATATATTCTTTGGGTCAGGAGACATATGACCTGTAGAAATAGTGTGACCTAGGAATTCCAACTCCTTACAACCGATATAGTACTTGGTTGGACGTGCAGTCAATCCAGTGGCTTTCAGTCTGTCAAACAACATGGAGAGCGCTACTATGTGCTCTTCAAATGTGTTTGTAGCAACAAGAATGTCATCCATAAAGTTAGTGATATGGGGATTTTGTGGAGGTTCCAACAATTTCCTCATCATTCTTGAAAAGATACTTGGAGCATTTTTCAGCCCAAAGGGTAGTACATTAAACTCGTAGTGTCCGTCTGATGTACTAAATGCCAGCATTTTCCTAACTTCTGGTTTCACTGGTATTTGAAAGTATCCCTTGCAACTCCTTACAACTCTACCTTCGATAAATACCTAGCCTTACTCAATGTAGAGAACAGCTGGTTGGTGTCAGGTAATGGGTCCACCTGAGATTCTGTGATCGCATTTAGCTTCCTGTAGTCAATACATAACCTGTGTTCACCACTCGGTTTTCTTAATAGCACCACACTTGAGCTATAGGGAGAGTCTGACTTCGAGATAATTTTCTCCTTCAACAGATAATCAACTTCCTCCCTCAGTGCTTGGGCTTTCGCATAGGGTATAGGGTATGTTCTCATGCATACTGGTGTAGGGTCAGTAACCTTCATGTCGTACTCTAACAGATTCGTACGACCTGGCTTTTCTGTGAGCACATCAGCATGGGTTTCCGACACTTTCTGAACCATCTTCTTCTGCTCTGGAGTTAAATGTCCACTAATGTTTACTTGAACATAATCCTCTGTAGTTGTGAGTGGATATTCCATACAGTGAAGTGGTTCACTGTGCATTTCTGTTGCAATGGCTAGGGTCATGATATGTGCAACGTCTGATGATTCCTTGTCATAGTATTTTTTAAGAAGATTGACATGATATACCTTCTCCTTTCCTTTCTTGTCAAACTTATAATTGGTCTTGGAAAGTTTTTTCCAGTATGAAATAGGGTCCCTGCCATCCAATCTGCAATTTATTATTGCTGCTTGGCAACAGTAATAACACCTTTTCACCCACCTCCAGTTCCATATCCTTTGATTTTTGTTGGTAGTCCGCAGCATGCTTCCTCCTGGCCTGTCTTAAGTTATCACTGGCCAGTTTTCAACCTGCTTTCAATCGAGATGTCAACTCGTTGACGTATTGGTATGAGGAAGTCACTGTTTCCTCTGCTTTTTCATCAACCCATGTCCGCAGCAATGCTTCCAGTGGACCTTTTATTGGTCTTCCAAACAACAATGTAGCTGGAGCCAATCCAGTTGAATTGTGGGGTACTACCCTATATGCAAATAGTGCAGCGGGTAAGTATGTATCCCAAGTATCAGGTTTTTCACTTGCCAGCTTTCTAAGGATTGAAATTAGCGTACCATTGAACCGCTCTACTTGACCGTTCCTTTGGGCATGGTAGGGACTACAATGATAGTGCCTGGCTTGAAATATCCTGAATACTTCTTGTGTTAGCTTTCCCTTAAACTGAGAACCATTGTCAGTCAATATATGATGCGGGACACCTAATCGGGTGAATATTGTTAACAGGGCCTCTGCCACATGCTTTGAATCTATAGCTGAGATGGCCACTGCTTCTCCCCACATAGAGCAAGTATCAACCAAGGTTAAGATGTAAGCATTTCTCTTCTTGGTCCTAGTGAGGGGTCCAACAATATCCACCGTAACACGTTCAAACGCCGTTCCCATAATGGGTATTTCTCCCAGTGTTGCGGGTGCAGTCCTATGCTTAGGAGCTACTCTTTGGCATTCTGGACAGGATCTTACATATCTCTTTATGTCCTCTGTGATTCCTGGCCAAAAGTAGTGACAGGCTATCCTTTGTCCACTGGCCCTTATTTCCATATGTCCACTGAAGGGTACAGCATGTCCTAGCGTCATAATCTTCTCTCTGTAAGATTTTGGCACTACTAGCTGTCCATGCCCTTTAGGTCCTGTTCCAGCTTTTCTGTAGAGTAGGCCATTCTTCATGTAAAAGTCTTCTTTCTCTGGAGGGTTATGTGCTTTATGTAATTTGCCAAAACAAGGCTTCAAGATGCTGTCTGCTGCTTGAACCTTTTTCATCTCTTCTGGATGAGTATTGATAGGATTTTCCTCCATTTTCCTGGAGCTTTCCCTGGTCTGAACTGTTGCCCTAACTACAGGTTTTATAGGTTCTCCAAGGAAAACATACCTACACCCCAGAATCAAAGGGTAAATAGGGTCGTCCATCACTGCTGCTTTGATTTCTCCTTCCACATAGCGAGATCTTATGTTGATTCGGGCTATGGGTAATGTCATGGTTCTTGCTCCCTTGATCGGTCCTCTGATTTCCACTGTTTCTGTGGTTATCTGGTCAGGACTCACTAGAGAAGAGCACACAACTGAATCAAAGTCCAATCCCGTGTCATATAAACACAGTCCTTGAGTGCCACTCACGGTCACTTCCTCACAGAGAGGGGGATGATGGAAGTCCTTCTGACTTACTGCCATTTCCTTCCTTCCCTGCTTCTTCTTGTTTCCTAATAATTCTGCCTGAGCTGCATGATATCTCTCAGCAACAGTTACAGTATCTCCCAATCTCTCTGCTCCTTGTTCCATGATAAACTTCCTCATTTCTTGAGGCATGGACTCTTTCAATTGCTTCATCATTATTATTTCTTTCAGATCCTGACACTTTCCTAAACTACTCCATTTTGCAAAATAAGTTTCCAATCTAGCAGAGAATTGGTGATAGTTTTCTCCTGGAAGAAGTTTAGCTGTTCGGAATTTCTTTCTATAAGATTCTGAGTTCTTTTCATATCTCAAAAGCAGTGTCTGCTTCAGGACTTCATAATCTTCCTGGTCATCTCTTGAGAGCTTCAAACATACATCGTAGGCCACACCTCTTAATCCATGAGATAGTTTAAGACTCCACTTTTTTCACTAAACCATAGGTAGTGGCAAGTCTTTCGTATCTATCCAGGTACGACTCAATGGCGTCTTCTTTCTCAACAAATGGGTCCAGATGAAAATTCATGGCCCCACTTGAGGTGCTCTGGCTGGAGTTACTCTCAGAGTGAGGTGAGCTACCAGCATCATTGCCAGTAGTTGCCTGAATTTCAAGCTCTTTTAATCTCAACTGATGGTCTCTCTCTGTAATTTCCTTTCCTCAGCTACTAATCTTTTAGTTTCTCTCTCAGCATCCAGTCTTTTGCCTTCTCTCTCAGCTTCCAGTCTTTTGCCTTCTCTCTCAGCTTCCAGTCTTTTGTCTTCTCTCTCAGCTTCCAGTCTTTTGGCTTCTCTTTTAGCTTCTACTTGCAATTTCAGTTCTTCTCTATCAATGTGTTTGTCCACTTCTGTTGTGACATACTGAATAAGAGCATCACCTGTCATATTTAATTCCTTACCCATCTGCATGACCGCAGTCCTGAGCTTCACTAAATCAGCGATGGCGTTACTTAGAGAGGGTATGCAATTTTACTATATCCAAATTATTGTAATTAAACTTAATTAATTTAAATGAACAAATAATTTCCGTGCAGCTTTGTGAGCATCAACTATTTACTGAGTACTAAATGGTACTCCTTCTAGGAAAACAATCCAAAAAAATCCTATTTATGATTTTTTTTAAACGTTGTTTCTTTTGTTATTTATGGGTGGCACAAGATAGAGTTAGTAGATAGATGAATAGACTAAGTATGGCTCAAGATATATAGAAATATCCCAAGAACGAGCCCCCAGTGTAGCGTGAGGTTTTTATTGGCTCTAGGATCAGTATAGTACTGACAATTACAGAAGTAGAATTTCTGCAGAAAATGGTGAAGTCCCAGTGTCTGAGAGAACTACTGGTATCACAAATTAGTTACAGCTGTGAATGAGCTGATCTCGAAAAATTAGTAGAGAGGAGACAGTCATACAATGCTGTGTAACTAACTGTGATATTAAAACAAGGAAACAGATTTTACTTAACAATTATAAAATTGACAAGTCGTTCAAATACAATTTCCTTACTATTTATTTAGTATATTTACTATCTACTCTTGTGCTGAAAGGTGGATGTTGGAAGATGAAAATGTAATGGATTTGTAAGTTTACATTATATATATATATATATATATATATATATATATATATATATATATATATATATATATATATGTATATGTATATGGATATGTATGTGTATGTGTATATATATGTGTGTATATATATATATATATATATATATATATATATATATATAGATAGATATATATATATATATATATATATATATATATATATATATATATATGTATATATGTATATATGTATATATATATATATATATATATATATATATATATATATATATATATATATATATATATATATATATATATATATATATATGTATATATGTATATATATATATATATATATATATATAACAAGTCTTCCAATTATAGGAACAAAATTTAAATCAGCTGTGCTGTTAATCTTGTCTCTCACTATGCTCAATTCCTTTTTCTTCATAGACCGTTAATAGCTCACAATTGCCGACGGAAATGGTACTAATGTGTACTCATCTCTCAAAAGTTATGTCCTTCTTAGTTTGATGCACACAACACCTGCTGAGGATCGTTCCTTTAGCCCACTCAAGACTGAGGGGGACTAAGGATGTAGCTCCGGTACAATCACTGTGCTCCTACAAAGTTCCAGGCAGCTGGGTTGACTCGACATACGACCTCAGGTTGGATGACACGAATAAAACCCTCTAAGATTTTTTACAAGCTAGATTTTGACTCGACTAGTGAAACAAGTCTGCCCGGTCAATGCAGGTGAGCAATAAAGCAGTCTGACAGCTTCTCTTCTCCAGTCGGTCGTCTAGCTGGCTTCGTGTTGGTGTGTGATTTTGTATAAATCTCTCTCGTATATATAGGTAAATGCAAGCTTAAAGAATGCTTTTGGTTGGTTCTCGGTGTGGCAAGCTGATTGGTTATATGCGGTTTCGTACAATCAGTGACCGAGACCGACTCCCAAAAAAAAAACAGGGCTTATGCCTAATTTTATACTGTCTGCCGCCATATTGGGAGACAAGATGGCCGTGACCGCGTCTCGAAATTTTAGGCTTAAGTTTTTCCTGGCGTATACTTCGTGTAATTTATTCTGGCTCAGCGACTGTTCGTTGATTGGCTGGGGCAAATTTATATCTCGACATAGTGTATTAACTAAGAAGTGGGTTTACACACACGTTTTACGACAGTGGTTTGCCAGTAATACCGTTTCTTAATGACGTCTATGGTTTTATCTCGTTCCAGGTGTCAATTTTCATCGTGGAACTGGATGAGGATTTCAGATATTAAATGATGTGGAATATATTTATGTAATCTTCCATCTTGTTTGGAGTCAATATGATAGAGTGCTTGGTCATGAGGAAAGAATGTGAAATCGTTTAATTTTGCTGGTGTTTTTTTAATTTGTTTCATTAGTTTAACGACTTTCGGGTCTTTCATTTGTTCCTGTAGGATGTCAAAGTTGTCAGTTCGATCTTCTTCTGACAATCTATCAGTGTCTGTGTGAGTGTCCGATTGATCGGCAATTCTGTTTAAATTATGACATTTATTTGTCTAGCATTGTCATTTATGTCTGTTGCAGCTGCTTCATCTTCGTTACTCTGTGTCGGGTAGTCAGGATATGGAATTCTAGAAAGCAGGTCAGCACGTGTATTGAGGGTTCCGGCAATGTATTCTATGGTAGTGTCATAGTTCTGCAAGTTCATCGCCCAAGTTTGAAGTTTCTTTGGCTGTTCGGATGTCTTCGTCAACCAACTAACAAGGGGTTGGTGATCTGTTCTGATGATAACTTTTGTTCCGCGGATGTAAAAATCTAGTTTCTGCATAGCATAATGGATGGCAAATGCTTCCTTTTCTGTTGTAGTCCAACGCTTTTGGGACTTACTTAATGCGTGTGACAGGAAGGCAATTGGCTTTTCGTTGGGCATTAAAGATAATAGGTGTTTTATCAGAATGGTTTGGTTGAACAAGGCAAGCTCCTACAGCGTTATCAGAAGCGTCTGTGTATATAGGATCATTGGTTTGGTTGTATCAGGGTGTGCCAACTGTCACGTTGGTCTTTATGTCATTAAATTACCTACATCTTCTTCCTATTCTCTCACCCTAATCCTTTCATTTATATTCTTTCCATACTTGTTTTTCCTGTATTTTTCGCATCACTCGGTTGCGAAAAATATTTTCTTCAGCATTTTTAAACTTTACCTGTTTCTTTCTTAACACTGAGAATCGCGCTAGGATGATATTACGTAGATGTCAGGGCTGCAGGGCGTCAGAAGGCGTGATAAGTCGGTTCGCTGAACATAGGACGTAGACAATCGTCTACATTCTCACCGAGCGCGCGAGCTTCTTCTCGGCATAAGTCCCGGTGAGGTGTGATACTTTACATCTGCACCGGTCAGTATTCAGACATTTGTCTGAAAAATCCCAAACTGACACGGCGCTCACTGTGGGCCATGGTCAGCTGTAGTGTGAAAACTGCCCTGCATTGGAGACAGGTTGTCTGAGATTTCGCAACTGACACGCAGAAAGTGGCAGTTTACGACAGCCTCTTCTAGTTACGTAGTTGTTATGAGAAAGGGGAAATTATTTCGTTTTTTGCGAAATAAACGTTCATCTCTTTGTCTGGGTTTTCATATATGCTAGAATGAGCTAGATTTCATTATCACTCAGTAACTTCGCAGTCAAGACTAGAACAAGCCTCGTTCGATTTCTAAAAATCTCTGTTAAAAGAGATGGCCTTTAGTTTGATCGAAGTGGTTTAGTTCTTAGGAATTCTGTGTTTGAGGTATCATATATTATTATCTAGTATATCTAGTATTTTGTGAAGTGTTTAAAAGTGCTAAATCGCTATTTATTTCTCTAGGTAGATCTGGTGCAGAGCGAATAATTTATAAGTCTGTATAAATTTCTAGTGACGTGTCTTAGTGGAAAGCAGGATAAATTATATTTCCAGCTTAAATTCAGTCGGCTATTACTAAATTTAATTTAACTGCTAAATAATCAGACGAGAACATAATTTTCAAACTAACTTATAACTGCTAGACTAGATGTCTCATGAGTCGTGACGAGAATATATTTATATATATATCTCTAATTCATGATGATTAATGTATGACTATAACTTATTTCACGGGAGGTGTTAAATGATAAGTTAAGGTTTACGCCCGCAGTTAAAATATAAGTATACCCTTAAACATAGGATGTATAAATATTTCATATATATGTTTCTTTATACAGAGATTTCTGTGGTAACCTAACTATACCAGCGTTACGTACTGATGAACCTATCCTGTGAAGACTAAAAAAAACTTTTCCCTTAAAGACTTGGTCGTAAGCTTTTCAAGAACTTTAACGTGAACTGAAATAACGGGCCCAGTGTGCCTGAATTAGTCCTTCCAGAAACGATATTCTAAAGTACAGCCTTTGTGGCAAGTAACATTATTCATAGCATTAAACTTGCCGACATCTTTTTGACCAAATGTGTGGTGAACCCTGATTATCTGTTGAGAGAAGCTGTCCACCGGTCATTTTCCTAATTTAGGGAAACCTCGTGTTCTGACATTGTGTGCTCGCTTAACCCTAATTCTTACTTCGTGAGTCAAGATACACTAATTTTAGTCTGAAATAGCTGACGCCTGAAGCTGATGCTCCCCGGAGAAATTTCTGAGAAAAAAAAAAACCAGCAAACCACTCTGTAGAGCTGGGATCCGCTTCAGTGAACGACAGAACAGACAAAGGGTGTGAATGTTACCAAGGTTGCGCCAGACAGCAAGCTACATCACGTATGTAATTAGTACAGGGCCCTGATGAAAGAACCGAGTGAAAGTAGACGGTGTGAGGTATGTGAATTTCACCCATGTTTGTAATTCCATGTATGAAACTTGTTGTCAATGCAAGAATATTTCTGACTTTCCTCAGGTTAAAACCTACTACATCTAAGTCGGTTCATATTTGTTTACGAGGAAAGAAAGAAAAACTATTAGACAAACTCATATGTATCATTGAATCTCCTGGCTTTCACTTTACTCATAACGGGACTGTGGGCTTATCTTGAGGGGATGAGATCATATTGGGGTCTATCATTTCTTGTAGCAATTTCATTGATTATTGTTTTGACCACGTGTATATGTTTATTTTCTTTTCTTGATGAATTTTATGTGTTGTGAGGAAATTTTTAGCTGATAATAAAAACTTCCCTTTGAAACTAAAAGCAGCGTGTTGGTCAGCTCGTTCAGAATATATATATGTAATCATTTTGATAGTCTTCCCACGTCTGTGTGTCTACCTGTTGTCACTGGTGTGTGTGCACGTGAGTGGTATGTTCATTACATATTAGCATATGTTGTCAATAGCATCACTGATTCTATCTATTCAGATGGGACCAACATGACTGGCAAGATAGCCATGCTATTTTGGCTAATAAATTAATGACCGACAATCCGGTGGAGGTTATCAGGAGCCGCGCTAGCGTAGTGGTTACAACACCGCTCTGGCGACCGGGTGATTCAGGATCAAACCCGGGCGACGGCATTTGAGGATTTTTCGTCGACCGGGAATTGGACTGGATTAACTCGAGACCTGGCGAGGACATTTGAAGGAGTGTCGTCGACCAGGGATTGGCGGCTCCTGAGCCGACCCAGCTGCAATGGGTACCTCCGAAATCGGAGAGTATTTGCCTGAATGGCGAGGGACACCTGTCTCTGTACAAGAAAAAAGGGATACTCACGTAAAATCAATGTCAGGTTAGACATTAGTAATAACCTGAGATTTCGCCTCGAGTATTAGCGGGCGTACGAAAAAAAAAAAAAAAAAAAAAAAAAAAAAAAAAAAAAATCTCTGGTTAGCGTCATTCCCTTTTTATCATGTCTGATACAATCAAATCGTAAATAACCTCTGAAATAAAATGATATTAGTCATACATATATCTTTAATAAACTTACATACCCTCTTAGGATTTATAAGCTCACGGTGAGACTATATTGGTTGAAGTTAATCTGCCCTGCATGCAGCGTGAAAAAATAACTTTTCTTGCAGATACTGTCTTCCAGTTTCTCACTCTGTCTTCTGGATTTGGTGTGTGTTTTTCAACGCGCCGCTCTGTTCTTATATTTGGGTCTCTCGCCCGTCCGAGAAAGCACACTTTGAAGTCCCATAAAGTTTTCGTTACATCTCCTGGTTTGAGGCGATTTTGAAGCGATCTGTGCTTTTTCTGTACTTGTTTTCTCTTCTTTTCACTACACACTTATATCCTTCCTTCCTTCCTATGTATCCTTTCATTTTCCCCATATGAGGCTTTCATTCTATCCTAGTTTTATCAAAATCCGTTTAGGCTTGTATGTATAATAAATTTTTAAAGATAATTAGCTAATTTTTAGCAGATGTGATGACGATGAACAATGTTACTTATTTTAAAAACTATATTTGAATAATATCCTTTTGGATATAATTCATAGTCCATCTCCTTTAGTGAACTATTATTATTTAAATGCATTCCACCCAGGCGTTCTCTTGTAGCTTCAAATTCTCTGTCCAGTAAATGCAAACTTTTAAAGTCGGCCATTCCTGTATTCGCTTATTTCTTACCTTCAGCAATACCGTCTGGCTAACCGTAATTCACATTTCCGCTGTCTTCAAACTTCAAAGCAAGATCCGCCGAGTGTTATTACTGCGCTGTGTGTGTATGTGTGTGTCGCGCTACACATTTTGTCCACAACAAAGCAATATGTACCAAATCTCGCTACAGAGCCCTCTTCTTTAAAACAGTGCATGCACAGTTAACTTTTTGGTAACTCATGCTGCAGTTTCTCCTTACTTTTCTGTCTCTCTGTATCTCCTTTGATAGGACGACGACTTAAAAAATCGGGTCCAAGATTGTCCCGTCCTGGAATGTATCTCACATTGAACGAATATGGAGATAACAGTAAACTCCACCTTAAAAGTCGTTAATTTAATTTTTTAGACACTGCTAAAAACATCAAAGGCTGGTGATCGCTTTCCACAATGAAGTGTTTCCCGTAAAGAAAAGGGGCAAATTTGTTGATCGACCAGATCAAAGCGAGGCATTCACGTTCAACGGTAGAATAATTTCTTTCAGCTGTATTTAACTTTCTACTGGCAAAAGCTACTGGTAGAAGCATATGTGGCGGTGCGTCTGCCCGCTGTAGTAATGTTGCTCCGATGCCTACATTGCTAGCATCCATTCTTAGTACGAATTCTTGTGTGAGATCGGGAAGGGCAAGGATAGGTTTATTTGTCAGCTTATTTTTCAACTCTGTATAAGCCTGTTCACACTCCGCGGTCCATTGTATTTTATCCGGCTGACCTTTTTTGGTTAAGTCGGTTAATGGCGCGCATAATGAGTTAAAATGGGGTATATATTTCTGATAAAACCCGAACAGTGACACAAAGGATCTTACATCCTTCTTAGTTTGTGGTCTTGGTGCTTTTCTCATTTTCTCTACATTCCTTGGGTCAGGAGACATTTGCCCTGTAGAGATAGAGTGACCTAAAAATTCCAATGTCTCACATCCAATATGACACTTAGTTGGACGTGCTGTCAATCCCGTTTCTCTCAGTCTATCTAACAACATGGAGAGTGCTACTACGTGTTCCTCGAATGTAGTGGTAGCAATCAGAATATCATCCATGAAGTTGGTGATATGAGGATTTTGTAATGGTTCCAACAATTTCCTCATCATCCTGGAGAAGATACTTGGAGCATTCTTTAAACCAAATGGGAGTACATTGAACTCGTAATGTCCATCCGATGTACTAAAGGCTAACAGTTTCCTAACTTCTGGTTTCACTGGTATTTGGTAGTATCCCTTGCTTAGATCTACTTTTGAAAAATACCGAGCCTTACTCAATGTAACAAACAACTGATTGGTGTCAGGTAATGGGTCTACCTGAGATTCAATGAAAGCATTTAGTTTCATATAGTCAATGCATAACCCGTGTTCACCACTAGGCTTCCTTAATAGCACCACACTTGAGCTGTAGGGAGATTCAGACTTTGAAATAATTTTCTCTTTTAAGAGATAGTCAATCTCATCCTTGAGTGCTTGTCCTTTCGCATAAGGTATAGGGTATGTCCGCATACAAACTGGTGTAGGGTCAGTAATCGTCATGTCATACTCTAACAGATTAGTACACCCCGGCTTATCTGTGAGTACGTCAGCATAGACTTCTAATACCTCTTGAACCTTTTTCCTCTGCTCAAGAGTTAAATGTTCGCTCACATTAACCTGAGCATAACTTTCTGTAGTTGTTAGGGGGTATTCCATGGAGGAAATTGGTTCATCCTGCATTTCTGTTGCAATGGCCAAGGTCATGATATGTGCAACTTCTGATGCTTCCCTGTCATAATACTTTTTAAGAAGGTTGACATGATATACCTTCTAATTTCCTTTCTTGTCAATCTTATAATTGGTCCGGGAAAGTTTTTCCAATATGACGTAGGGACCCTGCCATCCAATTTGCAATTTATTATTGCTGCTGGGCAACAGTAACAGAACTTTTTCTCCCACCTCAAGTTCCCTATCCTTTGCTGTTTTATTGTAGTAAGCAGCCTGCTTCCTCCTGGCCTGTCTCAAGTTATCATTGACCAGTTTCCAACTTGTTTTCAATCGAGATGTCAACTCGTTGACGTATTGGTATGAAGAAGTTACGGTTTCTTCTGCTTTTTCATCAGTCCATGTCCACAACAATGCTTCCAGTGGACCTTTGATTATCATATTTATTTTTATTTTCAGGTCTAGGTTTGCCACAATGCTTATCTAGATCCTGATTATTTTCCCATCGTGTGGGCTTTCCTTGTTACATTGGTCACAGGCCTCCACAAATTTTGCAATGTCTGCAGCTTCGCCTGGCCAATAGAATTTCACAGATGCTTTTTGACAGATGGTACCAATTTTCTCATGTCCACCGTCTGATACAACATGTGATCTCTCCATAACCTTTTTCCTATATGAAGATGGAAGAACTAGTTGTCCATGACCATTGGATCCTATTCCAGCCTTGATATAAATCAACTTATTCTTCATATAAAATTCTCCTTTGTTTGAAGGGGTATGGCTTTTTGGTAGTTTTCTTAAACACGGCTTTAATGACTTATCCTCAGCCTGTGCTTTTCTCATCTCCTCTGGATGAGTATTTATTGGGTTATCTTCCTCCTTCCTTGACTGTGACGTAGTCTGTACTGCTGCCATAATCACTAGTCTTTTGGGACTTCACAAAAACACATATCTAACCCCAATATCAGTTCATTTATCACTGCTGCTCTACTCACTCCTTCCACATTGCGAGTCTTTACATTTATTCTTGCAATGGGAAGTGTCATGGTTGCTACGTCCTTAGCTGCTCCTTGTATCTCCACTGTTTCTGTGGTATATTGATCTGGGTGCACTAGGTTAGAACTCACGACTGAGTCAAAATCCAATCCAGTATCATAAAGGCACTTGATAGTGGCCCCATTACATACTACTTCTTCACATACAGGGGGATGATGAGGTTCTTGCTGTCCTGTAGACAGCTCCTTCTTTCCCTTGTTTCCTGTTTTAAGGCATGCAGCGAAATATGGAGGGTTTTTCTTCCTACAGTCTTTTGTGTAATGATTATTTAACTTGCAAATTTTACACCATTTTCCTTCTGGTGTGTAGGGTTTCTTTTCATTTACTTGAGGGTTTCTGTCTCTAGGATCAAATCTAGGCCTATCATAACTTTGTTTAAATCTATGGGGTTGATCCCTATTGTCAAACTTATTCTGGTTTTGTGGGGTTTTATTACTCTCTGCTTGCTTCTTTTTTACTCCAGCCACTTCTGACTGGGCTGCCTGATATCTCTCAGCAACATTGAGAATCTCCCCCAGCCTCTCTGCACCTTGTTCCATGAGAAATTTTCTCAAGTTTGGAGCCATGGACTCTCTTAACTGCTCCATCATAATCATTTCCTTTAAGTCTCGGGTTTTCCCCAGAGCAGTCCATTTCTCCAAGTAAGTTTCTAGTCTTGCAGAGAACTGGTGGTAGGTTTCTCCAGACAGCAGCTTACTATTTCTAAATTTCTTTCTATAAAATTCAGCATTCTTCTCATATCTGACTAACAATGCTTGTTTTAGGAGGTCATAATTTTCCTGATCTTCTCTGCTTAATTTAGAGAAAACTTCATAGGAAGTTCCCCTCAACCCTTGTGATAGTTTTAGACTCCATTTTTCTTTCTCTAGCCCATAATTAGTAGCTAGCCTTTCATTTCTATTTAGGTATGACTCAATGTCATCGTCTTTCTCTACAAAAGGATCTAAATGAAAGTTCATGGCTGAGTTTGAGGCTCCCTGACTGGCACTAGTATCAGAGGTAGTTGAGCTGCTTCCATAATGGGTAACATGTCCTTGAAGTTCCATTTCTTTCCGCCTGAACTCATGTTCTCTTTGCAAACGTTTTTCCTCTGCCTCCCTTTCCGCAACCTGTCTTATTTCCTCTGCCTCCCTCTGCAATTTCTTTTCCTCCTTTTCAGCCTCCATCTGCAATATTTTTTCCTCTAACTGTAACCTTTTAATCTCAGCCTCCCTACCAGCCTCTAATTTCCTAACTTCTTTATCTGCTTCTAATTGTAATCTTTTCTCTTCTTTAACTGCTTCTAATTGTAATCTTTTCTCTTCAGCTAACCTCCTATCTTCCCTATCTATAAATTTATCACATTCAGAAGTAACATACTGAATCAGAATGTCCCCACTCATGCCAATTTCTTTTGCCGTCTGCACTGTAGTAGATCTAAATTTGGCCACGTCTGCCATTCTCTCACATGTACACAAATTATTAACAACTTATATCATAAATTAGCAAATATTACCAACTTAATTAACTATAAGCCCTGACAGCTCATCCAATTTCACCACAAGTTGTTTAATTGTATTTTATATTTATTTATCTATTTTTCCCCACATTAAAATTCCCAGGGTATGGTGGAAAATTAATCCCGGACAGGACCCTACTATGTGATAAGAGGTTTAGATGTTATTAATTATAGGATATCCTGGACAAATAGATGTATCAGAAGATACCAGGATAGTGCCAGATAAGAGACTGGTCTTATAAGAAATACACCCTTCTCTGAAAAGAGCAAGGGTGTATAGACAATCAAGAAGAGGTCCAGCTATGTAAGTTCCCAGAGTAAGGAATGATGATGATAATGTTCTCTGGGTCCCTA
Organism: Oreohelix idahoensis; assembly: GCA_024509875.1. NCBI lineage: Eukaryota > Metazoa > Mollusca > Gastropoda > Stylommatophora > Oreohelicidae > Oreohelix > Oreohelix idahoensis. The sequence continues at coordinate 166,027 of JAMPIV010017641.1, forward strand.
TCTGCTACCTCTTGAGATCTCACCAAGAGAATGTTAACTGTGTGTTGTTATTTGGCAAAGTGTCTAGGGTAATATATTATAACAGTTATGAATTTCAAAACAGAACTTTAACTTTAATGAAAATTAAGCAAGACTGTCTGAATGTAGATGTATTTATAATTTAATATTCCTGTACCTCAATCATGTTGGGACAGGAATTATCAAACTCAAGAAAAGGTTATTTACATGCAAAAATAAATATTTTTGGAAACTCTGTCCATTTGTGTACACCAAAAGTCACTGGAATTAATATACCCACAGTTCTTGATATTATCACTAATTCTATACTGTAAGGTCTGTTATTTTCATCACTCCCAGGTGGTATAATTTTTCTGGTGAAATTATGTTTTAGGATGAGGTATCAGTGCCTGTATAAAGGACTTATCTGTAAAAGGGTTAGTTCAGCTGTGTTGTCAATCTTAGACATGTACACCAACGTTGTGACTCCTGACCGAAGAAAAAGGAGCTAGCTTCAAATTGTAGCATGAGCACTCACTCCCACACTTCTTCCTTTCAGGCTACTGCAGCAACGAGGTACTTTGTAATACAACCTGAAATAAGAAGGACAATCCCTTCTATGTAACATCTGCCTCTATCAATTTCACCTCTAAACTGTATTAATACCTACCTAAGTCAGCCACTTGTGCTAACAAGTCGCACCAGACCTTAAATTCTGTTGTTTAAACTCAGCTTGGTGTAATCAGTCTTCTTCAATATTGATTCTACGATAATGTCCCTCATTCCTGTTTGTCTTCCATACAATAGTCATGGTGAGGTACAATATAACTTGTGACATGTTGATTACTTCATTCGAACATTCCCTATATGTTTTCACATGTTATTTGAACAGTGTGTCATTCCAAAAGACAATATCAATTTATTAATACTGCACTTACAGTCGCAAATTTGTAAGGCCAATTTGCAAACATTTTACACAATATCACTCCGAATAAGCCTGCTATAGGCACATTCCTACTTAGGTCGTCGTGACATCACATTTCCCAGCGGCAGTATCGAAAACGAGTATGGCACACAGATAGCCTGTTACCTACAGGATTAATAAATTATGCAAATAAAATTATCTGTCTTACCCTCAAGTAAAGAATATTCACACACACAAGCGACCAGGCAGTAATGGACTCTAGCACTCAGCTCGCAGTACAGACGGCAAAGGCTTGTCCTTCTGTCTTATTCAATAATGTCAGCTTGGTATGGAAGCTTTTTTTCGTCAATGGCGGACTTTACAAGAAGTTGTTAATTTTTATCCCCTACACCCAACCAATCAGATGACGAGTCAAAAAAAGTTAACTATTTCCTAGGCTATAGAATTTGAGCAGTTTTAAGCGTGTTTGTCTAATCTAACCGAATTTGTTTATTTTATATCATAGTTATTTGTAAACCGATTTTAATTATCAAAAGTGACAATTAAACGGCCAATTATTTTCTATCGTTCTAAACAGCTTTCCTTTAGTTATTCCTTTGCATTCAAATGGGGTTAATTTTTTTGTAATTAAATTTGATCTTAACCTGATGTGAAAATATTACTAAATTAAATTTTCTAAGTTAAGATAATTTTTGTATGAGGGATTCTCTATGGGTATATGTTAGGCAATATCAGCGCTATAATTTGAGATATCCCTTTTATTTTAATTATCTTTAGTTATCGATAAATAAATTATCTAATTTCGGTCAAAAACTCAAAATAGGCATTATTTCCACTTCAACCAAAAATTTTCTTGTCCTTACAAAAAAAGAGGTAACGATTTGAATGGTTGTTAAATTTTACTACTTCCTTCAATAAATATTGGGATGGGTGTGTGAGAGGGGGTGGTAACTTTTAACTTGTTTTCTTAGAAAAATTCAAATACTCTTAGTTAAATGTTGGCGGTAAATTTGACTAGATCCTCAGACAAATTTCAAATACTGTAGTTATTTATAGATTTTAAATAAGTTAGCTATTACGTTTTAAGCGGGGAATTTGAGCGTGTTGTGATACGGATTCAATTCACTACATGGCCTACTATAAAAAAGACGACGGACAAAAATGCAGGCCTGTTCGAGTGTGAAATCTAAACCTAACCTGGTCCAAACGGAGTGTTGTCATCGTGCCTTGAGAAGGAGGCGTTAAACCTGGAGGATCTTTGTATGTGGCATTCAGATAAGTACATTTAAGGTTACATACAGCGTGTGATGCTGAGAATCTTATTTGCCAGAGTGCCTTTTTTTCTATGTTCTATGTATTTTCGTGTATATATGTTCTTGTAATTAGTGGGTGGTTGGAAGGGAACTGTGAATTTGCAATACCTCCAATGGATGGTCGTAAATTCATGGTCATTCTGTAGTTTTTTGTATTTGTTGTTTTTCAAATTAAGGGGCCGGCGTACATTGCTGAGGGTTACTGCTTTAATTGAATTAAACAGATCCAATATCTGTCTAGTTGTGAAGGTCCTGTTTTTTGGCAAGTTTGTTATTGTTGTAAAGTTGATTGTAATTTTTATTCATTTTCTTCTGCATTATTGTTTGTGATATTGTTGGCGTATTCTTGCTATCCCTCATTTATTAGATTCCATATATGTTGTGAAATCGTACTTGTCCTGTCATAAGTGTGATAGAGCTGAATATTTTTTTTTGGGTTCTATAATTCAGACATTTCTGCCTTGTTTCCTCAGTAGTATTATCTTGATTTGGCTCTTGTCACTGTATGCTGTCATCTTGTTCGTATCTATTGTTTGCTCATATTATTACATCTAATATTACATGCAGTTGTTGATTTTGAGTGGTGAAATAATTGTTGCTAATATTGCTCACATATTCATTATATAATATTTGCTTTATTGTTCAGTTATTTGAAAGTACAATAATAGTGAATCATGGCTACCACAGAGTATTTTATGAATCTTGGAAAATAATTTGGTATGAAAGGTGAGTGATAACGCTTGAAAACCACGGATAACATCTGGCTGCGGGTGTTATGTTTTAGAGTCGTGTACTGGTCATCGCTGAAGCAGGTCTTCTTTAGATTACTTCTGCACCATTAAATCAACCTGTCATGTTGACATTGAGTGGGAGTGTCAAGTAACGCGAATGGTGTGATAGTTCGTTGTAATAGACCACTGGATAATGTTTCTCACACACTCTCATGCAAGGCAATGACGACTTGAACTGCAGCGGGCATTTCACACCGTTTAATAGGGACGCACACATCAGGACAGCACGGAACATAGTCATGGGAACACGTTGACGTATACATCATTAGGCATGTGAACAATAGATCATATTTCATGCAGCATTCAAATATGATGGAAGATATAAGGAATCATTCAATGTTCTGGCAGACTATTGCCACATCCCCTAACTGACTGAACGCATCAGTGGGTGTGGGTGTGTAAACATATAAAGAGGTCACTGGCCGAACCTTTTCCTTGGCTACGTTCTCTATCGACATATAGCAAATATTTATGTAATAAAGTTAAACCACGATAGGGGTTTTCATATTAGTGAGATCTCCATATCACTGTCCGATAATAAGTTTGGTATACTGTTCTCAGGACAGCGATCCATAACGATGACAAGAAAACAAGATGGCTGCCTTCCTGAGTTTTGCTCACTCACCCAGCAGAAGGATAATAATAAGCCAAAGTTAATTCACAATTTCACCCGTGTGTTACCGGGGCCCGAAAGGGGAGCAAAGAATAGTAACACTGTCCTCTGCCAAGCATGTCGTAGAAAGCGACTAAGGAGGGTTGGGCATGGGGCCGGTTACCCCATCCTGTAAAAAATTTAAACCACAAAAAAAAACTTCAACAAATATGGACAAGTCAAATAAAGAAAATAAAACACAGCCATCCAAGACAGGGGAAGGTCCTCTCGTGGGGAGGCGTATGATGCAACACAGAGAAAGCCGAAAGGAGTCTGTGTTGCTGACTAACCTTCTTTCTTCTAGGAGAACTTCCAGATTTGGCACCTGGAATGTTCGGACATTAAACGAACAAGGGAAAGTGGCGCAAGTGGCAGCAGAAAGGAGGGAATACAAAATCGAGGTTTTGGGAATGTGTGAAACAACGTGGAAGGGGGTAGACAGGAAGAAACTCATCACAGGTGAATTGGTGCTGTCCTCAGGACATGAAGACGAAAGTTCACACCACAGTAAAGGGGTAGCTCTTATGTTATCTAAAGAAGCACAGAAAGCACTCATTGAATGGATAGCTGTTGGACCCAGAATAATAACAGCTACTTTCAAAACAGCTAAAAAGAAAATTCATGTAAATGTCATCCAATGTTATGCACCAACTAATGACAAAGAAGAGTCTGTGAAAGAATCATTTTATACTAAACTACAGGAAATTATGGACAAAGTAAAAAGAAGAGACATCACAATTTTGATGGGTGACATGAATGCAAAGATAGGTACAGTCAACACCGGATTTGAAGAAGTCATGGGAAAACATGGGCTAGGAGTAATGAATGAAAATGGAGAACTATTCGCAAACTTCTGTGCTTCAAATCAACTGGCTATAGGAGGAAGCATAATTCCACATAAAAGAATACACAAGGCAACATGGATATCACCAGATCATAGAACAGAAAATCAGATTGATCATATATGCATAAACAAGAAGTTTAGATCATCATTGCAGGATGTAAAGGTATATGGAGGAGCAGATGTGGCATCAGATCACCATCTTTTGATAGCCAAAGTAAAAATGAAACTCAAGAGATATGCAACAATGCAAAATTATAGACAACAGTATAATGTAGGACAGCTAAGAAATCAAGAAACAAGAGACAAATTTGCGGTCACAGTATCCAACAAATTCAAAGTGCTCCAACAGCTGGAAGATGTAGAGAATACAGAAGACTATTGGCAGCAGGTCAAAACTGTATGGATGGAGACATGTGAAGAAATACTGGGGAAAAGGGAAAGACAACAAAAAGCATGGATAACAACAGAAACCATCAATAAGATAAAAGTCAGAAAAACAAGAAAGCAGAGTTAAACACAAGCAAAACCAGAAGTTCCAAAGCCAAGGCTCAAGAAGTGTACACAGAAGCAAACAAAGAAGTAAAAAGAAGTATCAAAAGAGACAAGAGGAAGTATATTGAGGAGTTGGCAAGAGAGGCAGAAGATGCTGCAGCCAAAGGAAATATGAGAGAACTGTATAGCAGCGCAAAGAAGCTAACAGGGAAATACAAGCTAACAAGTTGCCTCTTAAAAGACAAGAATGGGAAACTGCTCAGCAATATACAAGAGCAAATGAAGAGGTAGACAGAATATTTTGGGGACCTTCTCAATAGACCAGCTCCACAAAACCCGCCGTACATCCAGCCAGCAGAAGAAGAGCTACAAATTAACGGTGAAAGACCAACGAAGGAAGAAATAAAGAAAGTCATAAAGCTTCTAAGAGATGGAAAAGCGTCTGGACCTGATGGCATTCCAGCAGAGGCCATCAAAGCAGATATCGACACGGCTACAGAGATGTTATATAAATTACTTGGTAAAGTCTGGGAAAAGGAAGAGATACCAGCAGAATGGAAGGAAGGATATCTGGTTAAGTTGCCTAAGAAGGGAAATTTACAAGAGTGCACAAATTATAGAGGAATAATGTTACTATCAGTGCCAGGAAAAGTATTAAACAGGATTATCCTTGAGAGATTAAAAGAGTCCATAGACAAGCAACTGAGAGATGAACAAGCAGGTTTTCGACAAAACAGATCATGTACAGACCAGATAGCCACTTTGAGAATAATAGTTGAACAAAGTCTGGAATCGAATTCACCACTATACATCGGATTTGTGGACTACGAAAAGGCATTTGACAGTGTAGACAGAGAATCACTTTGGAAATTGTTGAGGCATTATGGAGTTCCCCTGAAGATCATTAATTTAATAAAGAAAACATATGAAGACATGACATGCAGAGTTCTTCACGAAGGACAGCTTACAGAACCGTTTGGGATAAGAACAGGAGTGCGACAGGGATGTCTCTTGTCTCCATTTCTTTTCTTGCTGGCAATAGATTGGGTTATGAGATCATCGGCAACACACAACAGAAATGGAATCCAGTGGACTCTGACTAAGCAGTTGGATGATCTGGATTTTGCTGATGACTTGGCTCTTCTGTCCCATAGCCGTAATCAGATGCAGGACAAATTGAAAACACTCGATGAGAGGTCACAGCAATTGGGTCTGAAAATACACAGGGAAAAGACAAAAATAATGCGAATAAATGCAGGTAATGATAACAGGGTTGAACTTGAAGAAACACCAATACAAGATGTAGAATCATACACATATCTTGGCAGCAATATAGACAAAGTTGGAGGGATAGCGATATCAAAATAAGAATACAAAAGGCAAGAGGAGCTTTCATTGCATTGGGAAATATATGGAGATCAAGAGAAATCGGATCCAACACGAAAATAAGAATCTTCAACTCAAATGTGAAGTCAGTCCTATTGTATGGCTCAGAGACATGGAGAACAACAAAGGCAACAACCAAAAAGCTACAGACTTTCATAAATGGGTGCTTGCGTAGAATAGAGGGATTAAAATGGTATGACAAGGTTACCAACGTGGAACTGATGACAAGAACTAGACAAGTGCCAGTGGAACAAGAAATGAGAAGAAGACGATGGCGATGGATAGGACACACACTGAGAAAACCTGTTGATAGCATTACAAGACAGTCCTTGTTCTGGAACCCCCAGGGCAAGAGAGGCAGAGGAAGACCAAGAAGTACATGGAGAAGAGAGTTGGAAACAGAGGTGAAAATGATGAGGAGAACATGGAAAGAACTTGAGATGATGGCACGTGACAGGAGGACTTGGCATGTGTTTGTTGAAGGCCTATGCTCCTTTGGGAGTGGAGGGTTATGAATGAATGAATTCACAATTTGAATATCAATAATTTCCTAGAGTTTCCCTACAGTTCCACATTACTAAAGTTGTTACATGTAGACATCAGCTCTGTTGGGAAACCTGTCATCTTCAATGGTATATCAACGACCAAAGATGTTCGAAAATACGACTCCATCTAGGCCTAACCACGTAGAGATCATCAAAAGAAAGGGTATGGTATTACCTGGAGTCCGAATTAATAACAAAGTGCATGAGGAGAATCTCTGACAAATAGACTCTTGTAGAGACACAAAATTCTCCTGGAAAAACATGCACAAATCACTTTTCAACCTTGAGAAGGGACGAGCCCAAAGAAACACACTCAGCCATATTCGGCGGCATTATCGAGACTCCCTACGCATGCCTCGAAAAACGAATACCTGCCCCAGTGTTCGGCACAAAGAATATAGTCCGACCTAAACATACAAAGATATACAATATAAGACTGAATCTTCTTGTACTAGACAAGTAATACATATAAATTCAGGCCATAAACATATTGAACAAGATCAATCTATTTTCTGGCCCTAACAAATGAGAAATTACATAAATTCGGTATTCATCCGCGAAATCAATATTCAAGGGGAGATCATCCACATAATCAAAAGTATAAATCAAATCATGGATGATATAACTTTGACTATAACAAAAGTAATCTCTTTTTCTATATCAATTAGTCATATCGTATTTTTGTAATCTGTGCATCAAAAATATGTGCGCAACAGATTACCACACCCCCCCCCCCTCCCCCCGGGAAAAAAAATGGTACGTTTTTTTTTGAAATACATCTAGGAGCATCATACAACAGGCTCACAACGCACGAATAACAATGCGCAGATGATAAGCATTCCAAACAAATGTAACGCCTAATGTGAGGCTATTTCTTCATATAGCACGACAAGTGAGAATATATCTCAAGATCTCAGAGAAAGTATTTCTCTAAGCATAAATATTTCCAGAGAGGTGTCACCAACGCATACTACAATACTGGCAATGCCACACTTTCTACAATAGTTTATCCAAAAATTTCATCTTAGGTATCCTAACATCATGATTATCAAAGACGAAAAAAACATCAAAAGACCAGCGGTGAATATACATCAATGAACCGCTAAGTAGTGATACAATCAATATATATGATATATTACATATGTGTACATATTTTAGTATAGAAAAAGTGTAGTAGAGTTAGATCTGTAGAAATATCAGGATCCAACGGTTAGGTGGAATCATGTGGGCATCTAGATAAGATATCTGCCATCACATTTTCTGAACCACGGATAGCTCGCACCGAAAAATGAAAAGGCTGAAGAGCAATCGCGTATCGCGTTGATCTTGCGCTCTTCAGATTTTTACTCTGAATAGCCGTAAGAGCTTTCTGGTCAGTTTCCACAATGAAATGCGCGCCAAGAAGAAATCTTTGAAGTTTCAGGATTGACCAAACCATAGCCAATAACTCACGGTCTAGGACCGAGTAATTCTTCTCTGCGGCATTTAGTTTCAGAGAAATATACAACACAGGATGCAGAGTTCCGGAGTACTCTTGCATTAGTGCTGCTCCAATTCCTGTGGATGAAGCGTCACTACGAAGAATAAATGTCTTATCTTTAGTAGGTAACACTAAAATAGGTGAAGTAGAAAACATAGTTTTAACCTTATCCAAAGAGGATTGACATTCTTGAGTCCAATGGACTATATTAGGAGACCCTTTCTTTAGCAAGGAAGAAAGAGGTGCCATCACAACGAGATCTATCAAAATTCTTATCTCTGTTGAGCCCATTGCTCTTATTTGAACTCCATTTACTATAGTTATGAAAAGTTGTGTTATTACCCTTATGATCAAAATTCCTATTAGTAGGATTTTGTTGTCCACAAAAATAATTATTATGAGATTGCTAACCTCTATCAAAGTTCTTATAGTTAGTGGAACCATAATGTTGAGGACAATTAAATTGCCTCCAGTTCTTTAAAGAAGAACCGTCACGTGATGGACGGGTTTGGTACTGTCCACAATCACGGTTATTTCTCTTAGTAAAGCTGTTGTTATTTTTGCCTGTGGCAATGTGCTTAACATCCTACTGTCTGAGCTGAGTATGATGTGTACTAACAGTTTTGTTTTCTTTTACCAACTTATCAGGAATTTGAAAAGTCGATTCACGGTTTTCATGAGGAATCTTATCATGACACTTATCAAAGTCCTCACCGTGATCCAAACTTGATTTACCTTTGTTGGCCTCATGCCAACTCCCATTAGAGGCAGTATCGTTATTCCGTGGGAAACCATATTTGCCACGAAAAGATTTGTTCACATATTGTTTCATGTTACCATGAGCATTGAGTGCAAGAGGCTGGCTCTTTGCATTAGCAACATGTTGAACATCAGGTCTATGTTGAAATCTATCCACTTTATTATTAGACAACATTCTATTCTCCAAAACAATATCTAATAAACCATCAATTCTGTTGCGAAGTTTTGTAACTTCCATTTCTGTCATAGCTTCCTCTCTAACAGCAGCTCTATGCATTTTCTCATTGGTTTTAACTTCCCTGTTATAATCCAACCTTGTAACATGTAACTGAGAAGCCAAAGTCTTCTCCTTAACAATACTATCTTTAAGATCCTTTCTTAATATTGTCATCTGAGCTGTAGCTTCTAAAACCTTAGCCTTTTCTTGAACAAGTTCAAGTTTGAGTGCTTCCATAGCACTATGATGAGTAGACCTAAGTTCATCAACTTTCTCATCTTTTTCTTTATTCGCTCTCAACTGTGTCAACTCCAGTTGTAGTGACTGAATCTCAATATCCTTCTTATTCTTAAACATCTTCATCTCCTCCAGAGATTCCATACTCTTCTTTATAGCAGTACTTCGCAGAAGATCCACCTCATTACTTAGTTCCAGAATTGTTCTTTTATAAGACTCCTTGTCTTGTCCGGCCTGAGCTTTTACATTCTCATAGTCTATTTTGACTTGCTCTAGCTCACCAATAAGAGCCTATTCTTTACAAAGAAGATTGTTCTTCATTAAGCTCAATTGAACTTCTAACTAATTTTTCTCCTTTTCCAGTTGAGTTTGTTTAACGGAGAATTCACCAAGTTTCTTATTATCTTCCATTAGTGCTGTCACTTTACACTTCAGCATATGATTTTCACAATTCATTACTGTTAACATATCAGTAAGAGCTTTATTCTCACGTTGAAGCTTCTCAGTAAGAGCATTATTTTTATCCAGAAGCTCATTTCCAGTCTTTTGTTTTATCTCCTCAGCTTCTCTGTCTAATCTTTTAATTTCAGCTTCTATCTTTTTCCTCTCGACTTTACTTCGCTGTTTTCTCTCTTCAAATTCTCTTTCTAACCGTTTCTCTTCAGCCTCCGCCTCTTTTTCTTGTTTTCTCATTTCCATCTGGAATTTCCTTTCATCTGATTGCATCTGCAATCTTAAATTCTCATCTTCTGCTTTCTTTTGTTTAGCTTCTGTTTTTAATACTTCTGACCTTAATGCCATGGCGAATTGAGCAGATGAATATTCTTCCAATTCTTTACCAGACTTACCAAGGGTTAACCCTTGCTGGATAAAGTAATCTAAATTAGCCATCCTGTCTTACGAAATCAGTAACCTGAAAAAGTAAATAAATTACCTTATCCCACTTTAATGGGAAACAAGTCTGTACTCTAGACTTGTATACTCACTTCACTTTATTTCACTCTCTTAGTCTTAGTCAAAGACCTTACATGGTTATCCTGTTTATAATAAAACAAATGATCACTTGAGTACCTGTGGAAAATAATATCTTTCTATCCCAATCAATGTGGGAGACAAGCCTTATACAGGTCTTGTATACTTCCTTGTACAGTAATAATAATAATAAAGTACTGGCCTGTACTATCATATAAGTGTATTCAAATATACCTCCTATTATCTGTCAACCAAAGACTTTAACAAAGGACAAGCATAAAAGACAATATGAAAACAATTGCAGAAATCAAATTAAATTAAATTAAATATAAGGAACTGAAGTAAGTAAATAATCACAGAATCTGTGATGATAACTGCAACGGACTAAACACAACAAATGACGTCACAGAGTATAAACATAAGGGTGTAACGAACTGAATAAAAGGAAAGATGAGACCAACAAATTCAAACAAATCAAAACAAAACTAAGGAACACAAAATTATTAACAAAAACAACGAAGAAAAACGCGTCTTAACAACTAACAGAAATAGCAACAGGTTGTCGCTAGCAAATTTTCAATTAAGAAAATTCGCACCTACAGAACACTAGTACAAGACCAATATTACTCGGTATTTCTTGTGCTAGTCACCTCACCAACCGCCCACGGACATATAAACAACTATACATATAAACAAATAACATGTAAACATCAATAGCATAAATGCATACATTAATCAATTAGATGTGTTGTGGAGAAGGCTTAGCTTTTAATCAAAATAATTTTCCACTTTTAATAAGTTTATTTATTACAAAGTTCAACAATGAGTATATAGAAGATCCACCGATGAAATATATTAACTTCTCAATATTACTGCATCAACAGCACAGTTTATGGCCTTCCTGTTAATATGGTGAACGTTTTACTTGTGTAGCAATGTCTACTTGACATAAATAAAGTCTGTACCACAACATGTCACAAAGCGCTGATCTGTGAAAGAATGACTACACAACGCTGGCCTAATTACTGCCTGTACCTGAAAATGTCATCAAGCGCTGACCTAGATTCTGTATTCACTTGATAAGACAGGTCATGCTGACTTCGACTGTGTAGTTGTACTGTCAACCTGTAAATCCGTGTTTGCGTGTCGTATCTGGCGTCAGGAATGGTCTGGTACAATAAACCCAGGGATCTGGCCTACCACTGATAACCGTTGATATATGATGCCACTGATAATGTCTTGTTGCGGGTGTTATGTTTTAGAGTCGTGTACTGGTCATCGCTGAAGCAGGTCTTCTTTAGATTACTTCTGCACCATTAAATCAACCTGTCATGTTGACATTGAGTGGGAGTGTAAGTAACGCGAATGGTGTGATAGTTCGTTGTAATAGACCACTGGATAATGTTTCTCACACACTCTCATGCAAGGCAATGACGACTTGAACTGCAGCGGGCATTTCACACCGTTTAATAGGGACGCACACATCAGGACAGCACGGAACATAGTCATGGGAACACGTTGACGTATACATCATTAGACATTTGAACAATAGATCATATTTCATGCAGCATTCAAATATGATGGAAGATATAAGGAATCATTCAATGTTCTGGCAGACTATTGCCACATCCCCTAACTGACTGAACGCATCAGTGGGTGTGGGTGTGTAAACATATAAAGAGGTCACTGGTCGAACCTTTTCCTTGGCTAAGTTCTCCAGCGACATATAGCAAATATTTATGTAATAAAGTTAAACCACGATAGGGGTTTTCATATTAGTGAGATCTCCATATCACTGTCCGATAATAAGTTTGGTATACTATTCTCAGGACAGCGATCCATAACGATGACAAGAAAACAAGATGGCTGCCTTCCTGAGTTTTGCTCACTCACCCAGCAGAAGGATAATAATAAGCTAAAGTTAATTCACAATTTGAATATCAATAATTTCCTAGAGTTTCCCTACAGTTCCACGTTACTAAAGTTGTTACATGTAGACATCAGCTCTGTTGGGAAACCTGTCATCTTCAATGGTATATCAACGACCAACGATGTTCGAAAATATGACTCCATCTAGGCTTAACCACGTAGAGATCATCAAAAGAAAGGGTCTGGTATTACCTGGAGTCCGAATTAATAACAAAGTGCATGAGGAGAATCTCTGACAAATAGACTCTTGCAGAGACACAAACTTCTCCTGGAAAAACATGCACAAATCACTTTTCAACCTTGAGAAGGGACCAGCCCAAAGAAACACACTCAGCCATATTCGGCGGCATTATCGAGACTCCCTACGCATGCCTCGAAAAACGAATACCTGCCCCAGTGTTCGGCACAAAGAATATAGTCCGACCTAAACATACAAAGATATACAATATAAGACTGAATCTTCTTGTACTAGACAAGTAATACATATAAATTCAGGCCATAAACATATTGAACAAGATCAATCTATTTTCTGGCCCTAACAAATGAGAAATTACATAAATTCGGTATTCATCCGCGAAATCAATATTCAAGGGGAGATCATCCACATAATCAAAAGTATAAATCAAATCATGGATGATATAACTTTGACTATAACAAAAGTAATCTCTTTTTCCATATCAATTAGTCATATCGTATTTTTGTAATCTGTGCATCAAAAATATGTGCTCAACAGTGAGGCTTTGAAGACCTATGTGGAGAATGAACTCAGAGATCAAAGAAAATTAGATAGGGAGGAGAAGAAGAGAGTGGAGTAATCGGAGTTAGCTGAAAAGCGGAGACAAGAAGAATTAGCTGAGAAAAGGAGAGGAGAAGAATTAGCTGAAAAAAAGAAAAGAGGAAATGGCTCTTGAACAAGAGAATAAAAGAAGAGAATATTAACTGGAAGGAAAAACATTGGCACACGCTCATGCTGAATTAAAAGCACAACAAGCTCAGACTGAAATAAAATCACAACAAGAGCTTGAGGAGATGAAGTTAGCCTATGCTCAAAAAATGGCGGAACTTGAGTTGGAAAAGTTGAGACTTCAACTTCCACAGGCTAACCCAGTGAATGGTGAAGCTTGACAAAAAGACCATGCTTCTACTGGTAGGCTCAATTTGCCAAAATTTAACTCAAATATAGACGATATTTCATGCTTCTTAAATAGGTGTGAAACTTATTGCCAAGAGTTTATAATTGATAAAGCTACATGGCCTAGTAGGCTCATGACTTTATTGGTGGGTGAGGCTCTGACTGCAGTCTGCACAATGGATGATCAGACTAGAAATGACTGTGAGGCTGTAAAAGCCTTGTTGCTAAAGAAGTATCAATTGGATGAAAATGGTTATAGGTTGAAGTTTAAATCATTATTACCAGATTCAGCTAAAGATGTTACTGAATTCGTTTCATCTATTAAACTTTACTTTTCTAGATGGGTTGATTTATCAAAAATTAAAAAAAAAAAAACGTTTGGGGAGTTGGTTGAATTGATGTTCAGAGACAAGGTGTTGTCTTCAATCAGTGGCGACTTTTTATCTTTCCTACAGGAGAGGAAACCTGAAACATTATCTGCTATGGAAAATTTAGGTCGTCAATATCAAGTTGCACATCAACTCTTATGATGATGGATATTTTCCTCCACAATCATCCTTCAGGCCTAATTAATATCAGAATAGAGGTGGAAATAATTTCAGATCAGGTAGAGGACAAGGGTCATTTTACAGAAATAATAACTTACTTACTTACTTACTTAGTCGTTCCCCTTCTACCGTGAGGTGTAGAGGTTTGGAAGAGAGAGCGCCAGACTATTCTATCGGCTGTCTTCCTCCTGGCCTGGTTCCATTCTAGTCCTCGGTCCTTCAAAGATTGTCTAATGTTGTCCTCCCAGCGGACTCTGGGTCGTCCTCGGGGTCTGGATCCTTGGCTCTTTGTTTCCCATGCTTGTCGTGGTAGCCGATCTTCTCCCATTCTGCAGACATGGCCAAACCATCTTAGTTGGGACTGTTCTACTTGGGTCTGTAGGGGGTGGCATTTTAGGCCTTGACGTATCGTCTGGTTGCGTACCATGTCTCTTCTTGTTACTTCAACCACCTTCCTCAGATACCTCATTTCTGAGGTTTGGATCTGGCTTTTATGGGTTGTAGTCATTGCCCATGACTCGCATCCATATGTCAAAGAAATAATAACATTTTTTTTAATAACAGAGGTTATCAACAAAACAATAACTCTAGACATTCTTGGAACCCTGAGCGTTCTAATGATATGGTGCATCACAATGACAATAATTCAGTTCAGAATAATAATGTTGTCTCTCATGCTAATGCATGTAGTGTAGACTTATCTAACAGTACTAATTGTTCTGAATGTAACTCTTTATTTCAGCCAGAAGGAGTTCCTAGGCTCCGGTGTGGACACCCTTTGCCAGTGATGTCCTCTTATAATGGGACAGGTTCAGTGGTATTTGATAAGGGTTTTGTGAACAACCAACTTGTCTCTGTACTCAGGGACATTGCATCGGCCACTGTGGGAGTTCGCAGTTCATTAGTGAACCCTGCTGATTACACAGGAGATGAGGTCCAATGCATTACATGTGGGGGCACAGTGGAATACTATCCCACTGCAGAAGTATTTTTAGATACCACGTATTTCACAGACAGGACTATAGTATGTCTGTTGTCAAAACCAGTAGCTGGGATAATTTTAGGGAATATCCCTGGACTTCGTGATTGTACTGATGATGATATTGTGAGGTGTGAGAAAACACGACATGTATATACTGCCAGGGTTGATACTACCAGAGCTTATTCACTTGGGCATGTACAGGCTCGTTTACATGTTCGGACTCAGAGTGACATTATTTTGGGTGATGATGATGGTGATGTTAAAAACAAAATTCTTCCTCCCATCATTGAGGAGTCAGTTGATGATTTCTAGCCTGTTGAGGAATCATCGGATGTCTATTTTGAGTCCAGTGAGTCACTGGTTGCTGATGATTCAGGGACAAATGCATCCATTATGGATGACATGATACCCATAATTATTGATGACAAATTTGCTAAGGTTAACCATCCACATCCATCATTGATGATGTGGTAACTGACATTGTTAATGTCAAGGTTGGTCTGATGTCAAATGTACGAGAGTTTGGTGGTATACTATTCAGTCAAAACTGTATGTTTGGCTGTTTGTTTTCCTTTTTGCTATTGTCATTTTAATATATGATTTTCCCTTTTCGTATACGAACATCATGGAAATTAATATTATTTCAGCTTTTGTTTTTCAGATGCTGACATCCCATGATTTCACGTGGTTTGTGCTGGCTGCTACATTAGGTAGTGTGGCGGTTTTAACAATACTATGTCTATTTTCAGGTGCTTCAAGTAGGGTTACACCAGTTGTAGAAAATAATAACTTTATACTTGTTCCTTTGCAGGGATGTGAATGTTTTCTGCCCATTAATCATGTACAGGGAATCTTGTTTCCTTTTGGTACTTATGATGAAGCTAATAAAATTGTTCATTTTAAGGGTCATTTATATAAAATGCACCCATTTAGAGACTATACTTTGACTATGTGAAATGCTCTTTGCTATGCTGAACATCTTACTTTGTTAGATTCTCTGCTTAATAGATTATCTACTGCTACCTTTGTTCGCATGATGCGCAAACTTTTCTCTGTTTGTGATGACTTTATTACTTATGTTGCTGAAGATTCAACTATATCTAAAATCTTGAAATTCCTAGAACTAAGAAACAGGTTCGCAATCTGTTAGGCTTAGTGAGTTTCTATATAAAATTCTTGCCTAATTTTTCGGATATTACCTCACTTCTGTCTTCGTTGTTAAAGAAGAACTCACCAAACAAAATTATCTGGTCCCATGCTTGTAATGTTGCTTTAAATGTATTGAAAATCTATTTCTCAAAATCACCAGTTTTGAGATTGCCTGACGCTCGATTTCCTTTTACCCGCAGAGAACACGCCTCTGGAACAGGAATCGATGGAACGCTTATGCAAGAGTTTGAAGACTGCATGCATCCAATACTATATATAAGTAGGAAATTGGCGCCTACCGAGCAAAAGTACCCCATTGTCGAGAGGGAGCTGTTGGCGACTGTGTTTTACTTCGCCAAACTTCAACGTTACTTAATGGGAGCTAGATTCACCTTGGAAACCGATCAAAAAGCGTTGTCCTATTTCAAGACAGCGAGATTCCGAAATGAGAGAGCTGCCAGGGCTTCGCTTGCACTTCAGCCCTACGATTACGAAATCAGAGCTATCAAAGGAAGCCAGAATGTTATGGCTGATGTCCTTTCGCGATGTATACCCTATATCACCAATCAACTCTTTAAATACAGGCGACTCACAATGTTCAGACAAACCTATGAAATGACTTCATGATATGTTGATCCGTGAAATATTACTGTGATGATGACGCGTTGTTTTGACACTACTACATTTGAACAATAAGTCCAAGAATGGAGAATACTATAACATTCTGTAAGCTACCAATGCTGAAGACTAATCTTGTGAAATGCTCAAGATGGTGTGATTTCTCGTTGATCTCGGCGCATTACGTACATATATTGTGCCTTAATGACAGTGCTCATATTTGATCTACAAGCTTACGCACGCAAATTATGTGGAAAGTTGAAAATGCTGTGACTTAGGGATATTTGTTACGGACATGTCGTTTTTAATTGGAAAACCGACGTCTACAGATTAAGGGACATAACTCTATGATAATTCGCATAATCAAGGGATGTAACAGAAACATTTCCTATCTGATGGTTTTTCGATTCGCAATGTCTTTGGATATTAACATGTGCATTAATACAAACATACTATTGCACGGAGGACAATCAGGATTTAAACAATAATTTATTTGAACATACTTCAAGAGACTGTGTGGTATATTTGATTAATGACTATATAACCATTACACTACACGTGTTAGGTACTGTGCTTAAAATTAAGTGGTATTTATTGTTAATTCGCCAGACTTGGTTTGAACTTTGATACAAATCATTTTCACACTCACACTATACTTGTATTTGACTCTATATATGGCTAATATGCCATACTATTATCAATGCGTACAACACACAGACATAGTATTAACTATTGCTCACACAAGCGTGTTAGATACAAAGATTGCATTTGTTGTCTTAACATATTTATGTTATATTGATGACAGGTACTTTACAGGTACACATACTTTTAATCTTTTAACGGATAAGATTGCAGTCATTCACTTTCTTTGTTGATTGTCTGCCTAATTTCATCTATTGTTTCTATTACATATTTGTATTAATTTTAATGCTTTGCATTATGACTAGTGATTAATATGAGATTAATTGACTACTGATACTTGACTTGACAGATAGGTGTTATTGGACGGTGTGAGGTATGAGAGTGCATTGATTGCTACCATCATTTTTTATTATGTTGGGTATTCTTAGTATGGTCACCTCACATTGATGTTAAAAAGATTTATGTCATTTGTATTCAATGGCTTTAGTATTCTTTGCTAATGTCCACACATTGAGTGTTTAATTGCTTACTTTGTGGCACAAACCTGGATGCTATGCTAGTTCATACTAACAGTGAAATTTGATGATACCATCTTTCAATCTGGTGATGTTATACTCACACCACGGAAGTAATGCAAACTTCGTTTCCATTATTTTACGGGGGAGGGAGTAATGATTAAAATTCATAACATGTCTTTCGATGTTATTAAATGGTTCGACAAGGATCCATGTTTGTTTGTTAGCGGTAGCCCGTGGTAACAGGAAGTTACGTCTCTACCTCGAGGTTCAGTTAGCAGAAGATACGGTCGGTATCTCCAAAAGTGTACGATCGTCTGCTGGGGTCTTCTCTGTGTGTTTTTGAGGCAGGTGGACGTATGTCTCTGAGCTTCTGAGAATTATATGATTTCACGACATATTCCAATGATGTTCGACCACTAGATCATCCATACACCTCCGTGAGATGATGCTAGTTTATGTATGAAAGGAATTATGATTTCTATGAAGAACGCGAGAAGCTAAAAATGCGTAAACCTGTCGACGACAGCGTTCTAGCTACAGACGATACTGAGCTATACTGGTGACTATATATATATATATATATATATATATATATATATATATATATATATATAGAGATATGTATATATATATATATATATATATATATATATATATATATATATATATATATATATATATATATATATATATATATATATATAATGCCAATAGATATAAGGGCTTTCCAGATGATATGTATGGAGCAACGTTTGTGAGAATAAAGTGTGTATTGATTTGTCCAACCTGGCCTTTGTGGTGACATTAATAGTTGGTGGTGAAGGGCTGTGTGCGTGGTCTACTTACATACCGCTATGTGGACTTGGCCTGAGTAATCAAGACGTCTACTCATCAAACTAATAATAATATAAAGACCCGCAACAGTCATCAACGGTGTCTACCTTCGCACAATACTACTCTTGGCGGAGTTGTAGATAGAAGGATAATGCTGCTCTACCTCAATTGAGGTTTCACAAGATATTCAGAAAAGCGAGAACAATGCTGCATGAGGCTGAGCACATGTTAACTCTAGTATCTGCCGTCAATTTTTGTAAAGGATAGGGTTTTTTTATAATTCGTTAGCTCGATCAAGCCCCAAGCTGAGTTAATTCAGCGAAGTTCCTTTTATTATTTTTTTATAGATCTGTTTAAACGTATTTAAGAAATTGTCTGAGACATACGAATGTAGTAAATTCAAAATGATTAAATCAACTTTAGATTTACACACACACATGCGCGCACTCGCCCAAACCCACACCCACACACACACATATATATATATATATATACATATATATATATATATATATATATATATATATATATATATATATATATATATATACAAATAACAAATTTAAAAATCAATTAAAGTTAACAGCTTAAAAACTTGAATAATTTTTTAACAAAGAACAATCATCACCGATTGGTATTATGCAGTATTGGTTAAGAGTTCAGTTGGCAGCTTTTATGTTTCTACTTAGCTGCCAGTGAGGTTCTGTTCAGGCTGATGTTTGGGTCTTTGCAGATAGATGACTGGATCACACTCGTCACTGGTCAAGTTTGAAAGTTGTAGCACGTTCCAAGAAGTGTCAGAGATTAACTACAAAGCTGGTCGGGCGTCTCTAAGGCCCATTTGATTATGGTGTCTAGCGTCGACTTCAGGCCACTTATACCCACGCTTGTTTCATAGATAGTACCATCGATTGGTTCCACCGACTAGGGTCACAAAAGAATAGAACAAATACCGGCTTGAGTATTGCGTTTTCCTGACACACACTCATGAGTACCCCTCTTCCTATTCCACCATCCCATCTATCTCAGAACTGTTACCCTCGCTGAGAATTAAAATTAATCCCATTGAGCGAAAACTTTGTTTACATTCAAATTGAATAGATTTATGTTTAACTTTACATTGGATGAAAATGTTAATAATATAATATGTATGTACATCATTTCTTTCATCATTCACTTCCTGCTCCCTATGGAACTTGGGACTACCTCTGCTTTTAGTTCTCTATAAGAAACTCGCATAAAGCAGTCACCAGCCCTTGCAGTGGTGGTTCATTAAATCATCATTCTATATGCTGAGGTTACCAGTCTTGTAGGACTTGGACACCCACTAGTACTTTTCACATATTAATATTCACCAGATGACAGTGAGTTCGGATAGCGGAAGAAGACAAGTGCATCATTTACAGATATGTACATATCACATTTGAATTTAGAAATGTGGACATAAAACCAGTATGTCATCATCATCTTCTTTTTGCTTCACATGGAGCCTGGGTATACCTCTACTATTGGTTCCTAGTGAAGAAACCTGCACAAAGCAGTCAATAGCTGTGTCAATGGTGGTTTATTTGGCAAGTTATTTTATATGATGAGGTAACCAGCCCCATTCTCAAATTTACAGAAATAAACGTTTCATACATGTAAAATGCAAGTATGAAATACTTGTACATGTTAAGAAGCGTTGACTCAGATTTTTTGTGTCCGCCGCCCGTCAAAACGCGCTGTTTCTACTTTTGAATTTTTGTCTACGCCATCTGTCACTTTTCTCGACTTCACGCATGTCAATTTGTTGTGCGACCAGTAGGTCGCTCCTTGCATGTTATCGTGTTTTGACCACACCTGTTGATAAATAAATTCCTTGATGATCGTAGCGCCAGCCTTACTTATTGTCATTTTAAGCTGAGCGGCACAGAGTTGTTAACCATTTGAAAGCCGGGGAGTTTCCTTACGACATCAGACCCTTCGTTCCCCCTGCGCCTTTGTAGCGGGCCTGTTTAGCCGACTCTTGTCGAACGCTAGGTTAGCAGTTGTATAACATTGTGTAAGTACAGGAAACTTAAATGTTTCTGATGTAGATTCTAGAATAATGTTGTCTTTGCTCAGGGTAACTCGAAAGCCTTAGTCACCCACAGGTGCAAAGGTACACGACGGCAGGTGGTCGAGGTCAACCTTATCTTAGCAGACTACAAATCGTGATATGTTTACTCATTCGTCACACTTTATACGGAGACCCGCTACGAACAGAACGGACCTTAATTGCTCTACTTAAGGACAGTAAACGCCTATTACTCGCCAGTCGGAGCTTGGTTCAATTCTTAAAAACTTTTTGGGGTGAGTTTAGTACTTTTTATTATATATTAATGCTTGGTTAATATAGTTTCTCTCTCTCTTTCTTTACATATATATATATATATATATATATATATTATATATATATATATATATATATATATATATGTATATATATATATATATATATATATATAATTGACCGCCCTAACTTACATTTTTTAAAATGACAACTCGCTTACGAAACAGATAAGTAATGTGTAGAGCATAATCGAGCACGAATAACTCCGTCAGAAAACAAATGCTAACAGATACATTATTTTCCCTAAGATACTTAGCAACCCTAAGTTCATCAGCAGCTATAATTTGGGTTAGCATCTGGCTGGAAACCTGATGGACTTTGTGAATTATAGCTATGTAGATGATTTCCATAGTTTTAACAATGACGTGTGTTTACTTAAATGTACTGAATTTTAGGGAAGAAGTTGTTTATGTTGTAAGAACCACTAGGCATGAAAGTGACCATGGAATGTCTATCGTATAGTTTATAAGGCAGCCCTAGAAAGTTAACCACTTGTCAGAAAAATAGTACTATAGTATTTAAAGTTACAATGTATTATAGAAGCATAAACATTGCAAATATATGTACTCAATGTTAGAGGTTTTTATTTTATTCTTTATTCTATCGAACCTTCGGGGCAACGACGACTTAATAATGTACTGTAATTGTTTAATTATTGCTTTCACTGTGTTTTTAAACTTAATTAATGCCATGATATGAATAAAGCACTATCCCAACGGAGATGTGCATTTAAAAAACAAAACCCATTGGATCTATTGGATGATGACCCTACTTCGATGTAATGTTTTTGATGTACCAGTAGGAAAAAAAAAAGGTTTTGTTATAGACGCTGCAAGGAAGCACGGATGTGAGGATTAGTAATGTGGAATTAACAGGTGGATTACCAGTGTGGAAGGAACAGCATAGGACTTGCTTGACATAATAAAATCCCCCACATTAGTAAAATATTAAAAATTAAATTGACGTTATGATTTGTATTTTTCTTAAGGTAATGTATGTATCATTGTCTCAGTTCCAGGCACTACCGTAAAAGCTGATGTCGGCACAATATTGAGAGAACGCACCATACTCTTTCCTACGCCCTTGCCAGTAAGCAGCTGCGAGACGTATGCTGTTATTCACCCATACACACACACCACCCCCATATATACCTGTACTCACCCTCTGCCCGACTCCTTTAAACTAGTGGAAGTTTGCAGACACTACTCACTGTAGTGCAACCTAGCGAAACCAACCATACGCGTGCAAACAGTGTTCATTTCTGGGTCTCTACTCACCAGGTCATCAGAGATCAGATCACATAGGTATCTACTACCTCATCTGACGCAATTTCGCCAGCACTTAGAAAAACGGATGACGTGTTATCCTCGGAGTATTCAACCAGCACCCAGACATAGGAATATCAATATTTAGCAGTCCACGCACTCACAGATCACAGTGAGCCTTGTTTCTACCTCCGGTTCATAGGTTTTTTTAAATTTTTCCAGGCTTAAGGATGGAGCTTATTTTAAAAACACCAGCCCAAAGAAGAGTGTAACCACTGATACTGGATACATTGGTTCTTTTTTTCGTATAAACTAGCTTTATGCTACATAGACCTGTGTGTCTGGTGTGTTATTTCCATGTTACGATCTAGATGTATGAAAATTAGTAATTTTTACATTTCTTGTGATTAATATTGATGTTGTGTGACATTGGATTTGTTATACGTATATCTACACTTCACAGAGTTTTTTTTTTTTCAATTTGCATGTAATAAATTTAATCTTATTGGTTAATGGGCTTTTTTAAGACCTTAATTTAAGCTATTATTAAGTCACTTCGTCAGCTCCTACTATTTCTCTGTCTACTAGTGAGAAAGAAGAGAGAGCGGGTGATATTTCAGAATATTTAAGTGAGTTGTGGGGCTTGGAAAGAGAGATAGCTTTAATAGATCTTCTTCCAGGTTGTCTTAAGATTCTCCCTGATTACGCACATTATCTGTCTTTGTCTCTATAATTCTTGCAGCTCACTCAAATTATCTGACTCAATAAATTTCTTTTAAACCCAACTCACGACACATATTACGACTTACCCCAATAGATCATGTTAATTTTATTCAGACTTTGATGCACATGGCAAAAGTACGTCCTGCAACTGTTAAAGATGCAGTCTTTCCCCAACTAGTTAAGTTTACTTGTTAATAACTTAACTTCTAACATTTGAAGAAGTTTTCATCGGACTTATGGCTCTAAGTTTTATAAAAGAAGTTGCAAAAGTCAAAGCATTCGATGGTACAAGAGGATTTTTCTGGGTTTTGGTCTATGTTTATCTCTGATGACGTTTTTTATACAACACTAAGGAACATGACATGTCCGATAGCAGGTTTAACTCAATGAGTTAGTTGCTTATCCTTTACAGGACGTGGCAATCAACCCCAGCTTTTATTGGCTGTTTTGTTATTTTTCTAGGCAATTTTTACTGTGACAGACTAACTCAGCTGACCCCGATTGACCCTGAAGCTTTGGATGATATAGTACGACCCTTTGTAACGACCCCTTCGTATAGCATCAGTGCCCCCGAATATATTGTAACTTTTCGTCAAATGGGATTTTTTTCACCTGGACTCATTAGCTATGCAACATTTCCACGCAGATTTCCAACACGTTTGCTGATTAATATGTAGACAGTTTATCTACCATTCATTCTGGTCATCGCATTGATTTAAGGAGAGATTAAATCACGCCCACGGATATCTCTTGAGCAATCATATGCAGGTATATTAATTACCTTGGCCAGTGGAGGGCGTTGCCAGCATCAAACGATAGTAGTGACCACGATCAAAGACACTGGGGGAGATCTCAGGAAGGACTGGCGGCATGCTATCAAAGGCAGTAGTGGTCCCTGAAACGAACGACGCAAGTTTCCTGCCGGTATTTCGCATCTCGGTATTAAACACGAAACCGATCGCAGTGGGAGCGAACGGGAAAGCCGGCGCAAGCAGCGAGCGAAGATACGAGGGACCAGGGGCGGCTTCTCTCTTTAGTCTGGCGGTAAGATCCCCAAAAGTCTTCTGAGATAAAAAAAAGGTGTCAAATTTCTCATGTTCCCCCAATCTTGCATTCCAGTTGTAGATATACAGACCATGAAGAAATGCATGTTATCACTCGCTGGCCAGAACTTGACAGAAGCACTAGCGATAGATTTTCCCTTGGATTTTCATATAAATATTTGCAGTGAATTCTATTCTGTGCAAAATGGTAAAATATAACTGTGTCTAGTGATCAGTGGTCTAGTTCATTTATTCTATTTCACTGGATATTGTGTTAATTTAAATTTATTAAATTAAACCATCTCAATAGTTCCCAGTTGTAAATGTAATGTTATACCTGTTATATTATTTCCAAAAATAATAGAGGCCTAAATGCTAAAGTAACTTTTAAGGTCGCGAAGGAATTTATAATTAATAAATTTAGTTAAGTCATATATATATATATATATATATATATATATATATATATATATATATATATATATATATATATATATATATATATTTAACCATTATGTTTTACCAAATACAGAATTAAATATGCGAGGGTATATATATAGATAGTCTTAACGGGAAATTCATCGCGATTTAGAATGTTATTTGATTTTTCGGTATATTATAATAATAATACTAATAGCTTCTTCAGTCATAACTGACTATGGGAATGCGCCCCTGAGTGTCATAACTGGGACTATGGAAAATGGCCCCTGACGGGTGGGCAAGCCAATTCAGTGCTTATTTTCCTGGTGCCTCCCGTAAATAGCATCGCCACTTAGTGCGATCGGCAGCTTCATCCTCCCATGTTGCTGGATCCATGTCCAGTGCCCTCATATCTCTCTTGCACACATCTTTGAACCTCAGCTGTGGTAGCCCAACTGTTCTCTTGCCATCTGCTAATTGTCCGTAGAAGATATCTTTTGGGATGCGACCATCTTCCATGCGGCGAACATGGCCAAGCCAGCAAAGTCTGCGCTGTCTAAGCAGCGTATACATACTTTGAAGGCCAGCACGTGACAACACCTCGACATTTATCACTTTATCTTTCCACGAGATGCCGAGGATGCGGCGTAGACTTGCTTAGCATAGGTCGTCCAGGTCTCGCTGCCATATAGGAGTGTGCTGGTGACGCAGGCATTATATACCGTAGCTTTGGTCTTCATTGTGAGTTTAGAGTTTCCCCAAACACGCCATGTGAGGCGGGCAAAGGTAGCTGCAGCTTTGCCAATGCGGCTGTCGATTTCTGTATCCAGTGAGAGTTTGTCATTGATGGTAGACCCTAGGTATGTGAAGTGGTGCACCACTGCCAATTCATAGTTATCGATAGTGATAACTGGTGCAGCCCCCACATCCTGACTCAGCATATTCGTTTTCTTTAGACTTATTGTGAGGCCAAAGTCCTTGCATGCTTTAGTGAAAGGTATATTACATGTCTTTTTCTTTCATACAGAGTGATCGTAACCTTTGCGATTCCAGCATTAAGAAAGCAATAAAGAAATCATACATCTTAAAACTTCCAGAGATATTGATGAAACTTTTTAAATTGTATTCTTGTGGCGGTCCGATGCGACCTAGCTATCATAATTACATGAAAGAAAGCCTACCCAAGAACAGTTCAATAAATCATCATATTAACTTACAATCGGTAAGATAATCTGGAAGATGAACAGTGCCAGTAGCGATATTTTATTTACTGCTCTGTTGTGAGAGAGTACCTATTTACCTGAACTGTGACTTGGCCTATTTTTCCTCACTGGATTTAAACCATACCGGTCAGTTGCTATCATCACGCCTTGACGGAATTTTACCTCCAGCAGCGAAATTAAAGAGACCTCATTTTCACCCCTGTATTGAATTGTGTCAGTGCCATCCCATAGACTCCTTTTTATATAATAAAACACAAGAACTCTGAGTCTTCAAGTCTGGCGATTAGTGAGAATATTCGCTATCAGCAAACCTCGCTACATCTGGGGCGGGACATCGAAGTACTAGACATTTTCACGTGTCAAGAGTAATTGTTGTTTATATAATTCTATGGATTGTCTGATGCTGCAATCGGTAAGCGTGTGTGTGTGTGTGTATGAGTGTGGATCCTCACGCGCGTGCATGAATGACAGGAAATTTAATCTTTTTGCAAATCACTTGTTAACTTGCTTACCGGGTAATACATTTTTCTGTATACTTTGCATTGTTACTTTAAGTGGGATATTTTGTTAACTCTGTTTAACCCCCTCCCCTTCAATTGCTTAGTAAAGGGAAGAACAATTTGGGATAACAGGATTTTTTCTACCACCCATAGCTAGTATTGTAACCCCTCTTTCAGAGTAATTAACTTCACTGTTAGGTTACATTACCTATGTTCCTGATAACTATCTATCTTTGGACTGGGTTCATCTTTGTCTAATAAGCGGGAAGGGCGTAGTCGATACCCATCTTTTTCACCCCCTCCCCACCTTGTTATTTTCATTTTCTGTACTTATGATAATTTTATGTAACACTTGATATTTGTTTGTGATTTGATTTTTTCTAGGTTAATAAACATCATAAACCTAGTTAGCACTGTGTTGGAAATACACAAAGCCCAACATTTCCCCTATTTGTTTAATATAGTTGTATCCACGTGCGTCTGTGTGTTTGAAGCACCAAATCGGTGTAAGCGCAGGTGTGTGTCTGGAAACTGGCAAATAATTGTTTGACCAGGAGGGATGAAGAGAAGATTGAGAGGAACGAATTGTCGTAAAAAAGTCTGTCTTTACTCTCCCCAGCACACTGTGAAGCAACTGTTTACTCTCAACAATTTCTATCACTGAGCTTTCATCATCATTCTCCACTCTAAACAGGACCACTATTTCTAAGACTCTTTCTCTCAAAATAAATTTACGACATTTACTTTCAGTAGTTTGCCATTGCTTTCTGAACGGTACGGCGCTTATACCATTGTTAAAAATCCACACAAAGCGATCTGCTACCAAACCACCTGCAGCAGGTTTCGAACCAGGTATATCTGGATTATGAAACTGCGTTCATATCCATTAGGTCACAGACGCCGACTAACTCAATGAAAGAAAGTAAAATCAATCTCTACGATACTTCAATTTTTGTTATTAACCTACTGGTCATCGATCTTCCTCTGAAGAACTCTTAGCTTTCAATATTCTATTTCCTAAATGAATGATACAGCCATAAACAACATTGGCCGCCACATAATCTTTATATACATATATTCGCTACGACAACTTTTAATGTTAGTTTTTATGCTGCATGGAGATTATTCCACTCATATGAATGGAGGCATATCTGGAGTCATCTTTATATGACCACCAGCTATGCACAATGCTACAATATACATATGTTGAAGTGAACCTCTGTCTGTGAGGCTAATTACACCTTCATTGAATTCGTCCACACACTTCCAGGGATTCCCCCTGTGGTGAAACTTGTTGAGGACCCAGCATTGCATATTAAGCTTAGAAAAGTGACTTGAGTCTAGACGTGATTCTGTGCCGTTGACCTGTTTGGCTGCATGTAGAAGGATCTCACTAAAGACCTAATGATATAATAGGGAAGCTGAGAAGTGGCTCTGTGCAGAACGAGACAATTCGTTTGGCGAGCTCTGCATAATTGGAGAGCCCCTTTGAATGGTGGAGAATGCACAGTATGCCATGCAGATGTTACTCCTAGCATGGGACCAAATGTGACGATCCTTTAAATGCAAGCCATGTTGAGAAAACTGGAGCTCACGACTTCAGCTCAGCGCGTTTATGAATGGCAGAAAAACCACACGAAAAGCTTAGATCTACAGTGTATAAGGTTCTTCAACTTGGTATTGGCTGCAAAAGAGCGAGAGGCTCAGCAGCCCTAGTTAAACAACAACAACAACAACAACAACAACAGCAACAACAACAACAACAAATACCACTCAAATTTCTATAACGTCAATGAGATTAAAATAATACTTTATAATTGCACCAAGTTTCTCTATCTATGTTTGAAACACTGTTAAATTAACGGTTTACCAAACTTCTCACTAGGCGACTTGTGGGCTCAAGATTGGAGCAATATTTTGGATTTGGTTCTCCCATTTAAGAACAAGGCTTCACCTGATATAACTCCAGCATTAGTCGCACAGGTAAGAAACGCTTTTGGTAACAAACGAACTGAATATCTTATATATGTCTGCATTTGTCTGTCAAACCCTTAAAGCTCAACGGCCCATATATAACCCATCATTATGACTCTTTGATCGTTTTATAATAATGTACGTTTTAATGCCCATTAGGTAAGATATGTTAAGTTATTAAGCCAATGAACGGTTTTTGCGTTTATCTTAAAAACAATTTCATTCTAAAATACGTATTCGATCTTTGAAACATGAGTAAAGTATTTAATTCAGAGTGTAATTGAAGATGCGCCGGTGTATGAGTGGTACAAAGCATTCATAACAATTAATTACATAGCAATTTATTCTCACATTTTACGCGATGACGTAAGTTGGAAGTTCATTTTATCTAACAAATCATTTATAAAAGTCAGATATCTCCGTCGTATCATTTGGATTTGACGGCTAAGCGTAATAAAAAATCCGTAACTGTGGGGCAGGCCTAAACAACAGCTAATACAGCTGGAGAGTAAACAGAGAAAATGGAAATTAAAGGTACATGCCGAGAAGAAATAATCAATAGTGAAAGCAGATATCCCACTGTTTGAAGATCACCGAGAAAGGGAAGTATCAGAAGGGAGAGTATAGAAAACAAAATATCAGAAGAAAAATGTTTGAAAAACAAAGCCAAGCATACATAAGCTCCGGTTTCAAGTATCTGGAAAAGACGGTCAAAAATATAAATTGATGGCGAGAAACTATTGCACTCTCTAGTTTCTGTAACGAGTTGGCCTATTTCCTGCTTCTCTGTCTCTCATGACCTTTCCGATCTGCACCGCTGTTAAACATTTGTCTGAATTAGCAGCTCTTACTACGGCATCTGTTTATCAGAAACAGAAAATTCCCCTACGTTTTGTGACTCTGATTGTATGTATATTTTGTGGCAAGATGGATATTAGATAATAAAATAGTTCTCAGTAATGCAGAATACTATTAGTTGTTGTTGATTAACGCGGTTTGCTGAGCTCGTTGATCTTTAGCAGTCAATGCCAAGCTGAAGAATTTGCAGATGTTAAATAGTGCTGTGAGAGCCGCGCTGGTGTAATGGCTACAACGTTGTACTGGCGACCAGGTTTTCAAGGTTCAAGCCCGGGCGTAAGCGTTTGAAGGAATGTTTACGACCGGGAATTTGACTGAATAACCTGAACGGCTCCTGCACATAAACCCTCTGTGGATGGGAAGAAGCGAAGCTCCCGACCGGGTTGGAAGGAAAGTCCACTGACCCCTCAGCCTCGCAATGACATGTCATTGGGCCAAAAGGGCTGGAAAGATCGAGTGCCGCTGGTTTAAAAAAAAAAAAAAGTGTGTATACAGTTTTTGTGATTGTTGGAGAGCCCGGCAGTAGCTTTCGTCTTTCTATGGAGTGTCCTAGTCACATGAGCAGCACGTGCTGAACTGTCTCATGCGGATGGGTACAACTGCGGCAACCAGGCTCATGTGTGGGGGTTTAATTTGTTTAAGAGCTTGTTGAGTCTGGTGTGTTCTGTTCTTAGTTGGAAGATTTTGCTCTGCTCCACACGTCGTAGGTTATTAATGTTCAATATAACTGGTGAAATAGAGGTAGGGATGGCACAGGACAAATCAGGTAGATAGCTGCACAGTTCTAGAAAGCAGCTTTAGAAGCGAGCTGTGAAGTAAGCCACATTCTCGCTAGAGAATCCTATCATATGCTCCAAGAGTGTCTCTCTTAGTTGTTGATATGAATGCAGCTCGTTAATTTTTCCCTACCGATTTCAATTACTTATTCTTTTATAATCCACACACAACAGAAAAATTATAAATACATCTTGAATTAAATCAATAACTACAGTTTATAACATAATCAATACACTTTATAACACTGGACAACAAATTTTGAATTTTTGTGTGTATCTGAGATTAAACCAAGTTACCTTTATGTTGTTTGGGTTACTGAATATGAAGATGGCCGTTAAAACACCAGATTAGCTCTAGTTTTTTAAATATCTACAAAACAAGTTTTACACATTTGCATATGCATACCATATGATAATAATACTCATAGCGGCATTGATTCACCGTGACGCCTTTTTGCCTGGAGCATCTCTCACAAGGGTCCAACAATAGTCTGCTAGCATTGCTGCATTCCATTTCCCTTGGTACTTTTTTTCGAGGGTAGTAATGTCATGATGAAATCGTTCCACTTGCTCGTCACTGACAGCATCGCAGTAAGCAGGGAAGAAATCCAGATGAGAGTGTAAAAAGTGTAAATTCAAAGACATGTTGCACCCTAGTCTTTCGTAGCTCTGCAAGAGGGTTTCTACCATTGTCAGCCTTATCGTTTCCTACAAAGTTTGTGGCCACTTGCTGGAAAGCATTCCAAGATAACTTTTCATCACCTGTGAGGATATCGTCAAAACGCAGATCTAGGAAGAGCTGACGTATCTGTGGACCGACAAATACACCTTCCTTGTTTTTGGCCTCACTAAATCTTGGAAATTTATCACGAAAGTATAAACATCCTGCCCCATTTCGATCCATGGCCTTTACAAAATTCTTCATTAATCCAAGTTTGATGTGGAGAAGAGGGAGCAAGATCTTGTGGGATTCTACAAGTGGTTCGTTAAGTACATTCTTTTTCCCTGGTTCAAGTGATTGTAGTTGGGGCCAATTCTTTTTCTTGTAGTGGGAAGTCCTGGCACGGCTGTCCCACAGACAGAGGAAACAGCAAAACTGTGTGTAACCCTGCTGTAGCCCCTTCAAGATGGCAATGACATTCAGGTCACCACAAATCTGCTATTTATACTTGCCATAGTTGATGGTGTGTAACAGTTGTTTCATGTTGTTGAACGATTCTTTCACGTGGCCTGCATACCCGAGTGGAACAGATGGTAAAACGTTACCATTATGGAGCAGCACAGCTTTTAAGCTCAACATGGACGAATCAATGAACAGCCTCCAATCGTCGTCTTTGTAGTTGATGTGTAGTGCTGCCATCAGAACCACTACATCAACGCAAGCAATGAGGTTATCTGTCATTTTGAAATATGGAAGCAGATCTTTTTGCCGAGCACGAAACACAGACACATTCACATTCTCTTCTAGAAGATTCCATTGCTGCAGTCTGGACCCCAGCTCTGCTTTATTTTTTGCCAATTCCAGATCTCTCAATAGATCATTCAATTCACTCTTGGTAATTTTATGTGGCGGTGCAGACTCTTCACTTGGCACGAAATCAGGATCTATTGATGTAGATGCTTTCACAGGTGACGGATGTCCACTGGCCTTATTTTCTTCTTCATCATCTAGAGTATAAGATTCTGGTGGGTCCGGAACAGGAAGTCCTTCCCCGTGAGGCACTGGCCGCATAGCAGAGCGAATATTCGGACAGGTCACATTCCGCTTTTTCTTCTTAGAATTACCATGTCCAATTGGAGGAGTCATGCAAAAGTAACAGTCATTAAGATGGTTTGTCTGAAACCTTCACACCATTGGAACTGCAAAACGCACCAATCGTCCTTTTCGGCTCAACCAGCAGCGCAGATTCGTTGCACGGGATTGACAAATTATGTGTGTGGCCCAATACCGGTCCTGGTCACCGATCTCACAACCAAAATAAAGGCTGTAAGCTTTCTTTATCATCGGTGTAACGGGTCGCCTTTGTGAGAGCAAAGTTATTTGTCCACAAAAATAGCAAAAATAATCCTCACTGTTCACACATTCACGAGGCATCTTAAACGACACGTCTGCACTCACATAATCCACAACACAAATGATGACAAGGAGGAAATGTGGTTGCAATAACTGCTACAGATTGTGTCATCCAATTGGCGCTCAAACCTATCTGTCTCGTGGGGAATCACGCGCCAGAGCTATAGAAAAGAGAAAGACTGGGTCATTCGCGTCGGGAAGGTGAAGCCCCGCCCCGGATATTGAAAACTAGAGCTAATTCGTGATTTTTAAGTTCATATTCGTGATCAGCATGTCCAAATTAGTTAAAAATAGCTACTTTTGTCTTGGATAGATTTTGGCTATTGTCCAGTGTAATTAATGTACGAATAGTTCAAAATATACAATGGATATATACATATTTTACACAAGTTCACAAAATTATACAAGAAATAAAAATAGTGTCATTGTTATGTCTTATCTCATCATGAAGAATACAGTCTGGCCATTGTGGCATTTAAATTTGTTTCTCGATTCAAATTTCAGCTGATTTTTCTTCAGTTTCTTTCTCTGCAATCACATCTATAACTTGATATTCTGTAGACTACACGAGGAACTTTATTTACCTCGACAGGTAGGCACGATGTTACTGGCAGGCATGTAGAGTTATTATTTGACACACACTACAGTATATCTCTCACTTCACCAAAAATTTAGGTTTTGCGCCATTGGTATCAAAATCTGCAACATATGAACTAGTCTATGGAATAGTTGCCTACAACTGATACTTCACTTCAATAATGACTTACCACTATCTATCAAAATCCTCATTGTTACACATTGTCATGAGGCTGTGGCCACGGCAGTGAAAGGAGTACGTCATACATACAATAAAATGCATCAACAGATTATATATATTATTTAAATATTTTCCTACATTTTGTCATTATTAACTCCATTTGGTATTCAGATATACTAAAGTTGTTTCCCTTTACAAAAATGTGTACCATGCCTTATCGAAAGCGGACGAAGAAGAAGAATAAAGTAGAAGAAGAAGCTAAGCTCTAAAAAGGAGTGTAAGCTTTTATTACGTGCTATGTGTAGTCCTGACAAAGATTCTGAGCCAATGCTGTTCAGGATTGAGATTATATTCAGTTGAAGATCAGCTTCGGTTGTCTGAATAGTTTTAGGAGTACCAAGACAAGAAAAAGCATGCAAATCAAAGTCAATTACAACATTAAATTTTAATTATACATCAATTTACATGATATTAATATATTTCACGATATATATTTTTAAACATACCATTCTGACACAATATTACGGATCTGAGCTTATCACTACGCAAATCGGATCACAAAGCACGTCAGCTTCGCCTATCTCAGCTTTAGTCTGTGGCTTTTTACAAGTGCGGATCAGTCCGCTAGACGTCTTCTCAGCTATAGATCCTGAAGTAAAGTTCGAAAGTGCAGAATTAAGTCTGAAACGATTTTTTATACCCTTTTGTACCGTAATATTGGCAGTGTTGGTCATGGCGTCCATACTTTCCGAGAGGCCCACTTTTCAGCTATTGCTATTGTCATGAAATATTCTAATCCACATATATAAATTATTAGGTAAATATGAAGCCTAACAAATAAAATTAATAAAGAAAAGAGCAATGGAAAAATAACAGTGCTGTCACAAAGAATGTACTCGAAATCCCCCTTGTTTTCTGCTTCGTCTGCAAATTGTAACGCTTTCACGTTGATATAAAAGCTTACTGTATTATTACCCGCCTTCTTCAATGAAACGTGTGCTGTATTTCTTGGAAAAACATTAAGAGGCAGACTGCGTAATGACCTAAATTTTAAATTCCATTCATGTCTTTTTCTACATTACGTTACCAAAACGAACGAACAGATGGACAAAAGGATAGCGAGAAGGGAGAGGCAGAAAGCCGAACATTAAACACGCGTCGCGCGATACACAATTACTACTATCACGCGTGTTAGGCTACAAGCACTAACTTTTTTTTTTCAGACGGACAGTGATAAAATACACTACCCTTTCCCAGAGTTAGGTTTTAAAATCATAAAAAACGCTTATTAGGAAAGATAACAATAGATGGGTTTACGGTTGAAAACATAACAGTACCCAGACAGCATATCTTCGAAACAGGAGGTAGAAAATACATATTTTGAACGCAGCCACGTAGCTCTTTTAAAGTGGGAAAATTGGGTTCCTTAGGGCTTGCTGACAAATAATATGTAAAACGTTACGCCAATAGTCCAGGAATTAATAAATTATACCCAAAATAAAATAGTGAGGCTGCCTGACAGCATGAAATCATTTCTGCTCATAAAAATTTTTTATAACGTGTTTGAAAAAAAACCTTACGTTACATAAATAGCCTACCATGTAAACTCCAAATTGATTGGAGCGCAACAAATGAAAGCCTAACCACGATTGGTCGGGCTATAAATACTATCTTGGTTGTTAGGGGAAACGGGGAAAGGTAACATTTTTTCAAACACTTGTCGAAACGGGGCTCATTGGTCAGACTCGCTGATATACACACTTGGGAGCGTTAGTTCGAAACCACTTGTTTAAAATAGCTTGATAAAGCATCAGTGCGTTGAAGCCAGCATATATTTGGCTAAATAAAAGCCTGGAAGATAAGCAGATGGGAATTTGTGCCAGTTTGTGCCAGAATTCATTGCTAATCAACGTATCTGTGTTTATTCGTATGAATTGTGGTAAGCTTGAACCATTCAATATCTTTTAATGAAAATTGAATGTGAATTGTGATTTATGCCTGTATATATATGTGTAGTTCAGTGGCCAACGTGAGGTAAAGCCTGTAATGCTCCAGCCTGAACAGAGGGTGTCGGAGAGAAGTAAAACGGCATGGAATGGCCAAACAGTACACTGATACCTGGATGATTGACTAGAAAGAAATAATGCTGGAAGTGCAGAGGCGTAGTAACCATTAAGAAGGGTAATACTGGAATAAAGTATTTCAAATGAAGCTGACAGTTGGCCAAATGCTCTGAACTCAATGTTTGTGCTGTGTTGTGATCAATGTAACAAGAGAGTTTAAGTTAGTTATGAAGTAGAAGGTACATCCTTCTTGATTTCAGGGACAGTGGTCTTGATGGTACTGAGCAGCACCTGGTAAAAGCTTTGCTGAATCCAGAGTCGGACAGCATACTCCTTGGTCTTTTTAGCTATCAGTGAGGTGTCTCCTGAGCCCAGAGGAGAATTCGAGCAGAGGAGTCCTTTCCTGCCGCCATCACGCCAGATAAGCGAATTGGCCAGCTGAGCTCAACATTATGTCCCCTCATCTTGAACTGACTTTTTAAAATTAACATTAAGAGGGGAATTTACTTGTCTTAAAATCAGGAACTGTGAACATCTCCAATACTGGTCCCTAAAGACAAACTATTGAAGTCATGATGACAAATACCAACAGAGCTTGAACAAAACAAAACCAGTATTACCTCATTTTACTACTACACAACTGACACACATAGAACATTTGTAATAATATATGTCACTACCATATTCATATTAAATACATTCTGTACATAACTTGTAATTTAAATTGATTGTGATTCCTGGTTCCCTTGTAGTTGAATCAGGACACATATTCATTCATGCCAGTAATGAATACATATTGTTATTTGAAAGGTTACGAGTGACTTCTTTAAGATATTCTCATAGAGTGTTATATGTATGTGAGTGTCACAGTGTTGTTAAGAGTAGTGGATTAAATTAAATTGTTTATCTGTCTGTTGTTGTGACTTACACTTCATCATACACATACCCTAGACACATAACGTAGCATCACACTATTCCAGAATAATTCTGACTGAGATATAGAGATATGTGGTAGCAAGTAAGGTTATCTATAATACACTACTCTTAATAGATATAGATACCTTCACAGCTGATCTCAGTCAGTACACTAAGTCCCCTATAAATATTTATAACATCCCACTTCACCACATATATTGGGGTCTCGCTCTTGGGATTTTGAATCTTTCCCTATTAAAAATATTGGGGGTAATTCACTTCAGGGAATATAAGAATTAAAAGGTATCCTTGGGTGGAATTGAATAAGGTTGAGCTCACGGTGCCTGTGTTGTCCATTAGAGATTGAATTGTTGGGTAGACATTATAAAAATTTACCTGATAGACAATGGCGGACCTGGCCAAATTTCGATCTGCTGCGGTTCAGACTGCAAAAGAGTTAGGATTAGATGGGCAAGTTATGGTTGCCTATGTCACAACGGAATGTGACAAATTTATTGAACGCGAAGAAAGAAGATTAGAAAAAGAAGCCGAAAGAAGGTTAGAGGCTGAAAGGGAAATTAAGAAGTTACAATTTGAAGCTGAGGCTGAGACTAAGAGGTTGCAGATTGAGGCTGACAAAGAGGCTAAAGCATTGGAAGCCGAGGAAAGAAGACAAGCTGCAGAAAGGGAAGAGAAGAAATTAGCTGCAGAAAGAGAAGAGAAGAAATTAGCTGCAGAAAGAGAAGAGAAGAGATTAGCTGCAGAGAGGGAAGCAGAAAAGGAGGAGAAGAGATTACAAAGGGAACATGAGTTACGACTAAGGGAGTTTGAGTTTCAAGGCCATGCTCCTGAAAATGGTGCCAGTCCCTTTGCCTCTGATGCTACGGTTACTCAGGGAGCCTCGACCTCAGCTATGAACTTTCATTTAGATCATTTTGTTGAGAAAGACGATGATATTGAGAGCTATATAAATAGGTACGAACTATTAGCTACCACGTATGGGTTAGAGAGAGAAAGGTGGAGCTTAAAGTTATCTCAGGGACTTCGTGGGGCAGCTTATGAAGTTTTTGCAAAAATGAGCAGAGGTGATCAGGAAAATTATGACATGCTAAAGCAGGCTCTTTTGTTAAGGTATGAAAAGAATGCAGAGTTTTACAGGAAAAAATTTAGGAATGCTAAACTACTGTCAGGTGAAACATATCACCAGTTCTCTGCACGAATAGAGACATACTTGGAGAAATGGACTTCTCTGGGGAAAACCCAAGATCTTAAGGAAATGGTCCTTATAGAGCAACTAAGAGAGTCCATGGCTCCAGACCTGAGAAAGTTTCTCATGGAACAAGGTGCAGAGAGGCTGGGTGAGTTGCTAAATGTTGCTGAAAGGTATCAAGCAGCTCAAGCAGAGGTAACAGGTAATAAAAAGAAACAGGTGGATAACTTTAGGGCACCACAGAACTTTAATAAATTTGATCCTAGGGATCAAAATAAAGGTAAGCACCAATTTGATAGGCCACGGTATGACAATAAAAATAAATTCCCACAATTCGATGAAAGGAAATATGATGAAAGAAAATCTTTCAACCAAGGAAAAAGGTGGTGTAAAAATTGTCAGATGGACAATCATGACACTGACCGTTGCAGAAGGAAACCTGTGTATATGGCAACCCTTCAGGTCAGGTCGACCTCAAGACAGGAGGAGGATATTATGTTAGATACCACTCCAGAAGAGATGAGGAAGGCACAGGCTGGGGATAAAACACTCAAGCCTTGTTTCAGAAAATTGTCAACTTGTCATACAACTCCAGGCAAGGGAGATTTTTACATGAAAAACAAGTTGATGTATAGGAAGACTGGAGCTAGATCCAATGGTCACGGACAGCTGGTTCTTCCAAAGAGATATAGGACAGAATTAATAAGGAGCCTACATGTGAAACCAGATGGGGACCATGAGAAGATAGGTACCATCATTCAAAAGGTGGCTCACAATTATTATTGGCCCAAAGCAAGATGGGACATTGAGAATTTTGTAGAAAGGTGTAGCATAGCACATGAGGGAACACCCACAAGTGGGAACATGGATCAGGACCTGGACACGCCACGGGGCAAAATTAGGCCTGAGAATAAAAAGAGATATAAATTTGATAAAGTGGACCAAATGGAATGGGAAGCCCCTTTTCACGGACAAGCTTCACTTAACTGTTTTACAATGGCCACTATGCGGAGAGTGCAAAAGGATGTCTTACCCCAGGATAAGCCGACAATCCCTCAATCGGACTTAAACAAACTGGAGGAAGAAGATGTAGAGAGGAAATCTCTCATCAAGAATTTTAAGAGGGGAGACAGCCCCAAAAGAAAAATTGGTAGCGGTCGTTTTGTGAATGATAATTCTGGGAGGAAAAATCATCACTATAAAGCTTCGAGTGGAAGAGACCATACCGGTGCATGGACAAATAGGTCCACACAATTAAAGGTCCATATGTAGCTATGTTAAGAACGTGGACTGATGAAAAGGCAGAGGAAAACATTACATCTTCATACCAGTATGTGAATGAGCTGACCACTCGGTTAAAAACTGGCTGGAAACTTGCCAATGAAAATTTGAAACAAGCCAGGAAGAAACATGCTGCCTATTATAACAGGAAGGCGAAAGACAGAAATTTGGCTGTGGGAGAGAAAGTACTGCTTCTTTTGCCCGGGAGTCAGAATAAGTTACAAATTGGATGGCAGGGTCCATATACAGTTCTAGAGAAGGTGTCTAGAACAAATTATAAGATAGATAAGAAGGGGAAAGAAAAAATCTATCATGTGAATCTCCTGAAGAAATATTTGGAAAGAGAACATCAGGAAGAGACACACTTGTTGACCTTGTCCATCGCCATGGAGATGAAAAAGGAACCACTTTCATCATTTGAATATCCATTACACCCCTGTGAGACAGCAGCACAGGTGAAAATCAGTACACATTTAACGAAAACTCAGAAAGAGAGAGTGCAACAGGTTCTAAATAATCATGCAGAGGTGTTAACAGACCGACCAGGGCATACAAACCTATTGGAATATGATATGAAACTCATAGACTCCACACCTGTCTGTATGAAACCATATTCGATTCCGTTTGCTAAGGAAAAAGCTTTGAAGGAAGAGATAGACTATCTGTTGAAGGAAGGAATTATTTCGCACAGTGAGTCTTCGTATAGTTCCGGTGTGGTACTCTTAAGGAAGCCCTCTGGAGAACATAGACTCTGTATAGATTACAGGAGACTGAATGCTATTACAGAAGGACAGGTGGATCCATTGCCGGATACAAATCAGCTGTTTGCCAGGCTAAATAAAGCTAAATATTTCTCAAAAGTGGATCTGAGTAAAGGATACTATCAGATTCCAGTAAAGCCTGAGGTTAGACCATACCTAGCTTTTAGTACCTCAGAAGGACACTATGAGTTTAATAGATTGCCATTTGGATTGAAGAATGCGCCTAGTGTCTTCTCTAGAATGATGAGAAAATTATTGGATCCTCTGAATAATCCCTGTATAACAAATTTTATGGATGATATCCTTATAGCAACAGAAACATTTGAGGAACACATTGACTCTCTGAACATGCTGTTTGATCGACTTAGGGAGGCAAATTTAACAGCCCGACCAACCAAATGTTGCGTTGGATGTAAAGAATTGGAATTTTTGGGACACACAGTTTATCAGGGAAACATGACCCCTGACCCAAAGAACTTAGAGAAACTACAGAAAGCCCCGAGACCACAAACCAAGAAGGACGTGAGATAATTTGTCTCATTATGTGGCTTCTACCAGAAGTATATCAAAAACTTTAATTCCATATGTGCACCGTTAACTGAATTGACACGTAAAGGACATCCAGATCGCATTACATGGACTCCACAATGTGAAATGACTTACCAAGAGTTGAAGGAAAAGCTCACAAGTAAACCCATTTTGAAATTACCTGACTTAAGTCAAGAATTCATAGTAAGGACGGATGCAAGTAATATTGGGCTGGGTGCAACTCTACTACAGAAATCAGATGCATTGGATGGGGAATTAAGCCCAGTGGCATATGCTAGCAGAAAGTTGAATAAAGCTGAAATCAACTACTCAACTAGCGAAAAAGAATGTCTTGCAGTAATATGGGCGATAAAGAAATTCAATATTTATCTATATGGGAAGGCATTTAAGTTGCAAACAGATCACAAACCTTTATCGTTTTTAGCACAGGCTAAGCATGAGAACTCTAGGTTACTCCGATGGTCTTTGCTTCTGGCTCCATATAATTTTAGCATTGAGTATATATCTGGAAAAACCAATTTGGGAGCGGATTTTTTAAGCCGCCATCCGTGTGATGAGAATCACCGTAAACCCCAGAAATAATAATAAATTTCTCTATGTGTATATAGAATAAAGGACTGACATATAATGTCTGTTTTAAGAGGGGAGGTGTCATGAAATATTCTAATCCACATATATAAATTATTAGGTAAATATGAAGCCTAACAAATAAAATTAATAAAGAAAAGAGCAATGGAAAAATAACAGTGCTGTCACAAAGAATGTACTCGAAATCCCCCTTGTTTTCTGCTTCGTCTGCAAATTGTAACGCTTTCACGTTGATATAAAAGCTTACTGTATTATTACCCGCCTTCTTCAATGAAACGTGTGCTGTATTTCTTGGAAAAACATTAAGAGGCAGACTGCGTAATGACCTAAATTTTAAATTCCATTCATGTCTTTTTCTACATTACGTTACCAAAACGAACGAACAGATGGACAAAAGGATAGCGAGAAGGGAGAGGCAGAAAGCCGAACATTAAACACGCGTCGCGCGATACACAATTACTACTATCACGCGTGTTAGGCTACAAGCACTAACTTTTTTTTTCAGACGGACAGTGATAAAATACACTACCCTTTCCCAGAGTTAGGTTTTAAAATCATAAAAAAACGCTTATTAGGAAAGATAACAATAGATGGGTTTACGGTTGAAAACATAACAGTACCCAGACAGCACATCTTCGAAACAGGAGGTAGAAGAAATTACATATTTTGAACGCAGCCACGTAGCTCTTTTAAAGTGGGAAAATTGGGTTCCTTAGGGCTTGCTGACAAATAATATGTAAAACGTTACGCCAATAGTCCAGGAATTAATAAATTATACCCAAAATAAAATAGTGAGGCTGCCTGACAGCATGAAATCATTTCTGCTCATAAAATTTTTTATAACGTGTTTGAAAAAAACCTTACGTTACATAAATAGCCTACCATGTAAACTCCAAATTGATTGGAGCGCAACAAATGAAAGCCTAACCACGATTGGTCGGGCTATAAATACTATCTTGGTTGTTAGGGGAAACGGGGAAAGGTAACATTTTTTCAAACACTTGTCGAAACGGGGCTCATTGGTCAGACTCGCTGATATACACACTTGGGAGCGTTAGTTCGAAACCACTTGTTTAAAATAGCTTGATAAAGCATCAGTGCGTTGAAGCCAGCATATATTTGGCTAAATAAAAGCCTGGAAGATAAGCAGATGGGAATTTGTGCCAGTTTGTGCCAGAATTCATTGCTAATCAACGTATCTGTGTTTATTCGTATGAATTGTGGTAAGCTTGAACCATTCAATATCTTTTAATGAAAATTGAATGTGAATTGTGATTTATGCCTGTATATATATGTGTAGTTCAGTGGCCAACGTGAGGTAAAGCCTGTAATGCTCCAGCCTGAACAGAGGGTGTCGGAGAGAAGTAAAACGGCATGGAATGGCCAAACAGTACACTGATACCTGGATGATTGACTAGAAAGAAATAATGCTGGAAGTGCAGAGGCGTAGTAACCATTAAGAAGGGTAATACTGGAATAAAGTATTTCAAATGAAGCTGACAGTTGGCCAAATGCTCTGAACTCAATGTTTGTGCTGTGTTGTGATCAATGTAACAAGAGAGTTTAAGTTAGTTATGAAGTAGAAGGTACATCCTTCTTGATTTCAGGGACAGTGGTCTTGATGGTACTGAGCAGCACCTGGTCAGAGCTTTGCTGAATCCAGAGTCGGACAGCATACTCCTTGGTCTTTTTAGCTATCAGTGAGGTGTCTCCTGAGCCCAGAGGAGAATTCGAGCAGAGGAGTCCTTTCCTGCCGCCATCACGCCAGATAAGCGAATTGGCCAGCTGAGCTCAACATTATGTCCCCTCATCTTGAACTGACTTTTTAAAATTAACATTAAGAGGGGAATTTACTTGTCTTAAAATCAGGAACTGTGAACATCTCCAATACTGGTCCCTAAAGACAAACTATTGAAGTCATGATGACAAATACCAACAGAGCTTGAACAAAACAAAACCAGTATTACCTCATTTTACTACTACACAACTGACACACATAGAACATTTGTAATAATATATGTCACTACTATATTCATATTAAATACATTCTGTACATAACTTGTAATTTAAATTGATTGTGATTCCTGGTTCCCTTGTAGTTGAATCAGGACACATATTCATTCATGCCAGTAATGAATACATATTGTTATTTGAAAGGTTACGAGTGACTTCTTTAAGATATTCTCATAGAGTGTTATATGTATGTGAGTGTCACAGTGTTGTTAAGAGTAGTGGATTAAATTAAATTGTTTATCTGTCTGTTGTTGTGACTTACACTTCATCATACACATACCCTAGACACATAACGTAGCATCACACTATTCCAGAATAATTCTGACTGAGATATAGAGATATGTGGTAGCAAGTAAGGTTATCTATAATACACTACTCTTAATAGATATAGATACCTTCACAGCTGATCTCAGTCAGTACACTAAGTCCCCTATAAATATTTATAACATCCCACTTCACCACAGCTATTATTCTAGGGACACGTTCTACGAATCACGTACAAGCAGGTTCCCTGTGATTTACTTTCATTTATAGAAACTCCAGTGCCAAATGAATTTCCAGTGTGTAAAATCTCCGATAGAGCATAATTTCCAGTCAAATTCCAAAGATAATTACTTTCCACAGCTAAAATTACATGAGAAGGGTAATAACAACCCAAACCTCAAACGTAATTACTGGTTACTGGCAGTTATCAGAGTTCACCTTCTTGGAAATTCCTGTCAGATGGTCTGACAATTTAGTTTATTTGCCAACCTCTTTCTTTCATTTAGTTCACATAAATCGTCAGCTTGACATTCTGTGGTCGGCATGACGAAACGTTTCTTATGTATTTTGCACAATATCTCGAATACCGCCAATGGCTTACACTTCCATGGGAATTTATTTGGTCGCAGATCGCTTATAGACGTACAAATCTAAATAGGCATTTAACGTTTATATGTTATTATTATTGGTTGTATGGGCTTAGTTTTCCCGTCTAGGAATTCGTACGTAGTTGTTAATTACTTTTAGAAAGGCAATTGGGGGAAAGCGGAATAGAATCAGATGATCTTCAATTGCCTCCGCTACACTGGAATAAGCAAAAAAATACTTAGAAATGGTGTCTGTTAGACACACTAGACGAAGTAATGTGTCGATATGAATATATTTCCAAGGTGAACATAAAAAATCTCGAAATAATTGTGTCATTCTATTCTAAAAGTTTCCTGTATGTGTACGCAAATCTTAGCGTCTGTACGATTCTTGGGAGTGCGCAAGTCAAGATCGTGGTGTGAAATATGTTGCTGTTTTCCAAACTATTTAATACCATTAAATAATCGTATCGGATATGTTATGCTCATTTCGTAGATTTGGGGATGTGTATGGTTCTGTCACTCATTTAAGGCTTGTATTCAATCACATCACTACCTTTAGCTTCGATGTCAAGTGTCATGACTTCGTCTGCTTCTACTTCTTCGTACATTCTCAGGCGTCTACTTGGATAATATCAAAGAAAACGGTCAGCGCGGGGCTATTTGTCTCCATAGAGCTTTTCCATGAATGGAATTTTTCAGTACGCACTTATGTATTCACGATTGACATTAGCATTATTCCACAGTTTGAAAAATGCATCTTCTTTCATGAGTAACACTGATCTACATATTAATTAATTCCAAAGGTTGTCATAACCGGGGGTTGTAGTGAGGATAAGCTACCACAGCAGTTACACGTGAATACGGCTCGAATCTCAAAGAACCTCTGACAACCGAGCCTAGCGCTTGGCTTTCATGTGCGGTTTAATTTAAGCCCGGAGAATTGTTCTCACTGACAGGAAAAAAGACAAAATCTCTCCACTGGCGCCTTAAAACCAGCAGCTTCGGGCAGATAGGACTCAAATGTCCTTCTCTGATGAATGTCGCTAATGTCCATAGGCGCCTTGTTGTCATCATGTGATGTTGTCTGTCCAAGTCTCTAACTGAGTCTCTTTCTGACATTTTCCACCGCTACGGCTGCTAGAATTGGTTCTTTTAAGCTTTTCGGGTCTTTCCGAATCAAGTGAAGTTTCAGCGCGTTATTTTTTAGGCCATCCACACACAAAAATAATATAAACTGATTGTCAACTTCCTGTTTATTCATGTCTTGACCGAGGAGGACATCCTCCGCTAAGTTTAGTAATCGGCCACTAAACATTTGAGCATCTTCATCCTGACGTTGTTTAATCTGTCTTAAAAATGACCATGCAATTTGACTATCTGTCATGGGACCATATCTTTCTTTGATTTACTTTTTTGAGATCGTTCCTTGACGCATTTGATAGTGCGACTACTCTTCTCTTGCTGAAATCTGTCACTAACGCAGCACTAGAAATGTATGCAATGGTTTTTTTTGACAACGTGTCCGTAACATGTCGTAAAATATCAAAGACTGGGTCTACACCCTGCTCTTGTTGCGTTTGCATGCTGAAAAAGAAACGTATTTAATACACGGACTTAACCTTGGGTATTTTAAATGAAAAAATATTGAGTTAGTTCCATTTTTGTTACCTGTTAACACGAGTTACTCAGGCACATAAACATATCCTCCAATACCATAATTCCCACCGTAACATTCTTTAAGCAGTCATAAAAGAG
Organism: Oreohelix idahoensis; assembly: GCA_024509875.1. NCBI lineage: Eukaryota > Metazoa > Mollusca > Gastropoda > Stylommatophora > Oreohelicidae > Oreohelix > Oreohelix idahoensis. The sequence goes on from JAMPIV010017641.1 coordinate 210,962, forward strand.
TCTATGTAATGTCATAGCTCGAAACACTGTCGTAGATCGACTTCCAACGTTTAATTATTTCAGACTGTAAGTACGTCGGTCGGTCAGTCGGTCACATCATGCACACCGTCATTTGCGCACTTTTCTATTTTCGGAAGAATACATTAACTTTCAAATTAGGATTATATCATAGCTGTGTGCTTTCTGTGCTTCTCTATGGCGCGGAGAGCTGGAGAGTTACAGAGAAGGAAATGTCGAAATTGACCTCTTTTCACACAACATGCCTCAGAAAAATTCTCCGAATCTTTTGGCCGAATATCATCACCAACCAAGATCTGCTTACTCGGAGCAAGCAAGAGGACATGCACACCATCATAGCTCGCAGACGCTTGTGCTGGGTTGGCCATGTCCTCAGAAGAGACCCCAATGCCATCACAAGAACAGCTATGCTTTGGACCCCTGAAGGAAAACGAAAGAGAGGCCAACCAAAAACAACTTGGCGGAGGACTGTGGAGGCTGAAATGCAAAAAATGAACCAGAGTTGGGGCACTGTACGAAGGATGGCCGCCGACCGAGCAAAGTGGAATCAATTTGTTGTTGCCCTACAAGACGCCCGCAGGCGTAATGGCCACTGACTGCTTTGACGGTCGGCGGCTAAGGATCAAAGAAGAAGACATTAACTTTCAACCACAGCTAAGGGGTGCAACTATGGTTGAAAGTTAGACAATAATTATATTGTTTCTCTTATATGTACTCTCAAGAAAATATAAAAGTGCGCAAAAGACAGTGTGCATGTGTCGTGTTGTGAGTATTGGGACAACTACGACAGTAGTTTTCGTCAGAGATAGACTATGAAATATTAGTTAGACGGTCTGCAGAAATTTGCTCGTTAAGAAAGGATAGAGACCTATCCGGGGTAAGGACAAGAAGAAAAGAATGCGAATGATTTCCACTGGAGAGTGTTTTCTGGTTAATTATGGAAAGAGTTCTGTTTCCCCACGACCTTAGCTTCTACCCTTAGATCCCGTAACAGAAAAAAGCCTCCAACCTCATCTGAGTGTAGAAATGACCTATATGTAAATATACTACTGGACAAAAGTTAAGGACCGCCATTCAGTTTAGACAGGGTTTATATAATTGATTGGCAAACTGTAAAGACAAGTGAAAATGTCATTAAAACTGAGCTCAGAGAAATGTGTATACATTTCTGTGTGCAGTAGGTAATTTTTTTAAATGTCAAAAAACTGGGTCACTTTAACCCGCACGTGAAAATTGCCATTGTTTCTGCAAAAACTTGTGGTTTTTGTAACACGCCCCACTAGTTCAAAAGATGAAAAAGTGAGTTGAATTTGAATGCACGTGTAACATGATCATCGGTAAAGAGTGTTCACCGTTGGTATGCAATAAATCAGTATGACAAGTGGACGAAATGATCACTGCATTAGCCATGCCACCAAGGAGAAGTCTCAGCACTGTAGACCGTGGTCGAGCCATGGCATGGATTCAGGATGGTCAATCTGTTCGTCATGTTGCAAGACGTTCAGCAGTGTCCCACTCTACCATTCAGAGACTTCTTGAGAGATTTCTAGCTACCGGACATTTGGAAAATCGACCCTGCTCAGGAAGAAATATATAAACCTTGTCTAAACTGAATGGCGGCAGTTAACTTTTGTCCAGTAGTATATTTTACACCGACAGCACGAGTGATTCATTAACAAATTAGATAATGATCAAACGATTATTGGGTTTATTAATTAAATATCTACACGTATATGGTTATTAGTGGTTAGAACGTGATGATGGTAAAGACGATTCACACAAACACACAGATGAGATATTGATATTGTAGTTAATTAAATAGAAGAATGAGCTTGTGTAAAGCGAAACGGTGATGATGTGTTATGATACGTGTTACCACAATGGTGAGTAATCTACACAGTCCATGTGTCTCTAAATGCTTCGCCCGGGTAGGGTGGTTCACATATATGCATAGATGCATAGAATGTACCAAATAGGTATAAGTTATGTCGAGTGGGGTATCGCTAATTCAAGGATGTTCTGATGAAAACTCTTGTCGTACTGAGATCGTTGACGATATATAGTCCTTCACTGTTTGTTAATTTTTCTGTAGCGTTGATCAACAGGTAACAGTAGAAGTATGAAAAATGTCGGTCATCTTGGGTACTGGCCAGACTGAATATCTTCACGAAATGTTCTTGATATGTAGACTCAGTATCTTGAGTAATGTAATCGTGATTCATAAAATATACTTTGGAATCTGCTTCATAGAATGCGATTAAGAGTGTGTTGCTCCTGGTATAAATATGAGATTCAACTTTTGAGCTCTTTAATTTGACATCAGATAAAACGCTTCCGATGGAGCTGAACTTGATATGAGTAATCAACTGTGAACTTTAGCTTCTCCTGTAGAAGCTTTCGATGGGGCTGAACTTGAAATTTGAATAAGCAATAAACTGTGAACTTTAGATTGACTTATGTAGTACCTTGTGATGGATTTGAACTTGAAGCATTGAACGTGTGCGCACGTGATATGAGGTGACGAAAAATGCTGAGTCCACCTTCTTGATCGTGGGCGAGAAATTTTTCTTTTTAAGTGAGGAACAAAGAAGGTCCTATGTCGAATTCTGCTAGCCAAATGCCCGTTTTGATAACTTATTTCTGGTTAGACGTCAGACACGTAGCGTGTAGACTCAGACATCTGATGGACTGAAGATACACAAAAGTCTGCGTAAGTTTTCACACTAAATATCACTGGGTGACTTTCATTTATTCTACTTTTCACTACTGATCTCTGTGAGTACGATTCTAATAATGTTAAATATATTGTGCATGAGAGTGTGCGTATGGAAGACTATGCTGATGATTTAACAAACTAGATGAAGATGATGTATGAACTATTAATTACTTCCTATCAGCCTATCATCTTTGAGGAAACTCTTCTGATTTTATTAACCATTTATGAAAAGAATTAATTGAAAAACTATCTTTCGCACTTTTAGATGTGAGGTTAAGATGAATAAATAATTATAAAAAAGTATTAATAATTTGTATAAGAGCTAATAACCTTCTTTTCCCTTCGCAAAATCCTTTAAGAACACAATACTTCACAGATACGAAATTCTTTGTCCACATTGAATTAACTGCAGTCTATGCTTTAGGGATTTTTCTCTACACCACAATGTTAAAAAACTGAATTGCGTCTATAATTAGTCTCGGTCGTCTTATGGTACATATCCGGGTCACGGGGTGTTCGCGCTAGACCTCTGTCAGTAAAGCATTATTTTTGTAATGCGGAGCTAGCAGAGTGGATAGTGACGATTCGCTGCCGTGGCTAGGTGGTGGGTGCCGTTCGAAAGGTCCTGGTTTGATCCCGGTAAGCCTATCACTTCTGTTGTTTTTCTGTTGTCTGGTTTTCTACTTCTTTATTTCTCACTGAGTGCCCGATAACTACCTTTGCGTGTTGTTTGTTTTTTTATTTACTGTTTACAGTCCTCGGGTTTCCCCTCCTTATATGTTTATGTGTTTATAAAATACCAAGAAACCTACAGTCTATATCTTTACTTATTCTCATTCTTCTATCATTTGCTGGACACAGTGTGAAGGCCTTTGCCATGTGTAATCTGGCCTACACTGTTGTATAGTGGAACTGCACAAGTGATTGCGTCTATAATTAGTCTGGGTCGTCCTATGGTACATATTCGGGTCACGGGGTGTTCGCGCTAGACCTCTGTCAGTGAAGCATTATTTTTGTAATGCGGAGCTGGCAGAGTGTATAGTGACGATTCGCTGCCGTGGCTAGTCGGTGGGTGCCGTTAGGAAGGTCCTGGTTCGATCCCGGTAAGCCTATCACTTCTGTTGTTTTTCTGTTGCTGGTCTTCTACTTATTTATTTCTTACTGAGTGCCTGATAACTACCTTTGTGTGTTGTTTGTTTATTTATTTACTGTTTACAGGCTTCGGGTTTCCCCTCCTTATATGTTTAAAAAACTGGACTCATCTCTCTAGCGAGCTGCGCGGTATATTATATCTCTAAAAATCAAATGTGGGTCCCTTGGACCGAATACGTACAACTCCGCCCATACAACCAATAGCTAAGAGACCCTCTTGTTGCTCATTCCCAGGATCTCTCTTGTCCCATGTCAGTCCAAAAGTGGGTGGGGCAATTCGCGACCAACTTTTGTTGCCGGGCTTGCCTGACAAACAGGTGTTGAGATAATTGGCTGGCCAATGAAAAAATGTCCCCCGCCTTCCAACTGTCATGTCACTGTCTGGCGCCTTCGCCCCGCGTGTCAAGCTTTCTTCAGTGCTGCTGTCGGCAACCTTTGTCCCCTCGTTCCATTGTCGCATACATGCTAACAGGTTTTTTGTCGTGTCGGGCTCTATTGTATTTTGCGCTACGATGACCGCGTTTGGTTTAAACAGCGACTCAGCCCTGAATGATGTCCACTTGGCGTCTCTCAAAATAATAGTATTCCAAGCTGGTATGTGTGACAGTTATTTACACAGGGACTGGTTATCAAAGAATGTTTTATTCAGTCCAAGCTGGATGTTCGCAAGATTAGGATAAACCCAGGTGTGTTTAACAAGGTGGGAAACTGAATAAAAAGAATGTGGTTCTTTAGGTAGCAGATGCGAGTAATCAAGATCACCGTTTAAAGTCCTGTCATGATTACAGGTTACAAGAAAACGATGAAAGAGCCAATGTGGAATGAAAGAGCACAAATGTGGGAAACAATAAAATTAGAGAGATGTAGGAAAAGATAGAGCGATAAGGCTTTGGCGTTCGTTTATCACAGCATGAACAGTTTGATTATGGAAAGTCAAGATTTTAAAAGATGCACGAACAATTACGAGACATGTTGTCATAAAGGAAATGTTAGTTATTTAGTCAATTTCCGGTCCATTAGATCATTATCACTGCTACACATGTCATTTAGGTAAGGTTACTCCATGTCTTCATATTTAATACATCCATAAAATTGTCACTACAAATTTCTCATGACGGTCGCCTGCAATGAAAAGACCACACTAGTAATAGTATCTTTGTTAGGAGCTGGGTTCATAAATAGATGATGCTTATCAGAGCTGATTTCTGCAACATATTGAAGTTGTGGCAGTGTTTGTTATATAGTGGTCCGGGTTCAAAGGCTCCTGACGTGCATACTTTCTGTTAAAATATTTCTTGAACAACTAATACCGACTGAACATGGCAGACGTATAGTTTTACAAGCAAACACTGTCCAACGAGTTTTCATGGTTTATTTGACCAACTGGAACATTTTTGTACATGTGAAGAACGAATAGTCGTATAGATAGAAACAGATCATGTACAGACCAGAAAGCCACTTTGAGAATAATAGTTGAACAAAGTCTGGTATGGAATTCACCACTATACATCGGATTTGTGGACTACGAAAAGGCATTTGACAGTGTAGACAGATAATCAATTTGGAAATTGATGAGGCATTATAGAGTTCCCCTGAAGATAATTAATTTAATAAAGAAAACACACGAAGACATACGAAGGCCAGCTTACAGAACTGTTTGGGATAAGAACAGAAGTGCGACAGGGATGCCTCTTGTCTCCATTTCTTTTCTTACTAGCAACAGACTGGGTTATGAGATCATCGACAACACACAACATAAATGGAATCCAGTGGACTCTGACTCAGCAGTTGGATTATTTGGATTTTGCTGATGACTTGGCTCTTCTGTCCCATAACCGTAATCAGATGCAGGATAAATTAAAAACACTGGATGAGAGGTCACGGCAATTGGGTCTGAAAATACACAGGAAAAAGACAAAAATAATGAGAATAAATGCAGGTAATGATAACAGGGTTCAACTTGAAGAAACACCAATACAAGATGTAGAATCGTACACATATCTTGCCAGCAATATAGACAAAGTTGGAGGGACAGACAGTGATATCAAAATAAGAATACAAAAAAGCAAGAGGAGCTTTCATTGCATTGGGAAATATATGGAGATCAAGAGAAATCGGATCCAACACTAAAATAAGAATCTTCTACTCAAATGTGAAGTCAGTCCTATTGTATGGCTCTGAGACATGGAGAACAACAAAGACAACAACCAAAAAGCTACAGACTTTCATAAATGGGTGCTTGCGTAGAATAGAGGGATTAAAATGGTATGACAAGGTTTCCAGCGTGGAAATGATGACAAGAACCAGTGGAACAAGAGATGAGAAGACGACGATGGCGATGGACAGGATATACATTGAGGAAACCCATTGATAGCATTACAAGGCAGTCCGTGTTCTGGAACTCTCAGGGCAAGAGAGGCAGAGGTAGACCAAGAAGCACACGGAGAAGAGAGCTGGAAACAGAAGTGAAAATGATGAGGAGAACGTGGAAATAACTTGAGATGATGGCACGTGACAGGAGGACTCGGCATGTCTTTGTTGAAGGCATATGCTCCTTTGAGAGTGGAGGGTTATGAAAGAAGAACGAATAGTTCAAGCGAGTCATAGCAGCGTGTCTGGCACTTACACATCAAAATACTTCTAGATTCCAAACACTTAACTTTATGTCTGGTATATTCATGTTGCCATGTTGATCATGGACGATCTAATGGCTACCAACTTGTTTCATTCTTCTTGAATTATATATTCTCGTTAAAGCAGCTTTGGTTACAAATACTAGTACTCTACTAAGGTGTGGATAATTTACCAAAGACTAATATTATCAATCTATAAAGTCACTTGTATTTCTCTTCTCTTATAAGTCACTGGCTCAAAACAAGCGGTCTTCATGTTGCACGTAAAAGTTCACAACTGTAGCATTCTTCTAACGTATTCGAGACTCTTTACATGCTCGCAAAGATGACAATTTCCTACTGTCTAATTCTTCTCTATGATGTTCACTTTCTTGAAATATCAAAGCTTTCTGATGTGATCTTCTGACCGCCGCAGAATAACCACCTCATACTGGTTAAGAAGACAGCTGACTTGGGTCTATGTCTTCAGAATATGGCGTACGATCTTGCACGATTGCATCTATGTACGAATAAGCTGTATATTGGAGAGAACGAAATGCTTCTCTTTCTCTTATATATAGTATATGTGTCAGGAAGTCACGTGACATGTTATTACTGCCTTAATTTCCTACACATAAAAGTTCCCTATAGAATTATAACTCTCTAGTACTCAACTCATCATTATTTCTTACGATGATCTCCCTCAGACCACTCACTACCTGTCATAGTCATAACAATAGTAACATATGTACTGTCCTTCCCCAGAACTACGATGCCGTTAAGATTTTCAAAACCGCTGAAGATTTCTTTGTCTCCATGGGGTTTGATAAAATGGTGCCTTCTTTCTGGGAGAAATCAATATTGGAAAAGCCAACAACCGGACAAATTATGGGATGCCATCCTGGGGCTTGGGACTTCAACACCAAAAGCGATTTTAGGTTAGAGATTGTGTCAGTGTTAGCACGTTTATGCACAAGCATTTTTAGGTTATGTTTTTGTTGCTGTTCCTTTTCTCTTTCTTATTGTTTTTTTCGTGTTCTTCTTGGACGAATGCATTATGGTGAGAACATTTGATGTGGGGTGAAGTGAATGAAAAAATATTACAGGGATACCAGCTAAATTTTAGCCGGTTTTAAATATACTATTCTTTCGCTGTTCTTTTGGACAAACACTCAGAGTGCACTGAAGAAAAGGATCAGTTTGTTATTTTATTGGCGTGACACATATTATTTTCGCGCGGTATAAATTATTGAACTGTGTCTCAGACCTGGTCTGTTATGTTTGGACATGCGCCTTAATAAAACCGACTAGGTTGAACGGGACGCGCCTCGACAAAACGAGGCAAAACTTTATTAACAAAAAAAAGAAAAGAAAAAAAAATCTTTTTATTTCATTAAATGGGCTTTACACACTGGTCGGTGACATGAAAGCGTTACACTGATTTATAGACACAGATCAGCGGCCGGCAACACAGCAGCTTTTGGTATCTACTTTTATATGTATATATAAGAGAACGACATCTCCTTGACATGGATCCGATTAGCCGTTGGATCTGTTGTTGTGGGATGGCTGCCCACTCTTCCCGTAGTGCAAAAGACAACTGTCGGAGATTGGCTGAAGCCACGTCTCGCTGGTGGAGTCGTCTGTCGAGTTCATCCCATAAGTGTTCTATGGGGTTCATGTCTGATGACATGGCTGGCCACGGAATGGTCTGGACGTTGTTGTCAGCGAGGAACTGGGTGGTGAGTTGTGCCACATGAGGTCGAGCGTTATCCTGCTGAAAAATCGACCCTCGTGCAGCCAGAAGTGGAAGGACGTGAGGACGAAGAATTTCAGCGACGTATCGTTGGGCATTCAGGCGTCCTTCAATTTGCACCAGGTCACTTCTTCCCATGAAGTTCATCGCCCCCCACATCAGTACACCTCCACCACCATGTGGAGGAGCCTCATCGACGCTGTTCTGGGCGTGGCGCTCATGGACTTTGCGGTAAACTCTTCTCCGTCTATCGTGTCGCTGGAGCACAAAAAAATGGTTCATCACTAAACCAAACCCGTCTCCAGTCATTCCCAACGGTCCATTGACGATGCTGGTTCGCCCACTGCAGTCGGTTCTGGCGATGCCGGTCCGTAAGAACAGGACCTCTGTAGGGTCTTCTAGTCCAAAGACCAGTGTCGTGAAGCCGGTTCCTGACCGTTTGATCTGAAATTAGACAAGCTGCTGACATTGACTGGACTGTGGAGGACGCAGATGCAAGTCGAATCCTGAGGTGACGCAGCCGTATGAAGCGGTCTTCTGCAGGAGTTGTGACTCTGGGTCTTTCACTGCGCGGCCGGTCTGCCACTGAGCCAGTTTCTTGAAATCGCCCCCAAAGGCGACTAATGGTGCTTCTAACCACATTAAATTGTCTGGCCACTACACTTTGTGACTGTCCAGTCTGTAAACGTCCAATGATGATGAGTCGTGGTTCTGTAGTGAGATGAGCCATACTTGCGCATTAAATTTTCAACTGAATTTATTCGAGGAGCGTCAATCTTTTATAGGCATTCAATAATATGGTCAGAGAGTTTTGTGTTCAGTAAGTTTCACGGGATTCTCTTGAACCTGTCACGAGTTATTGTCAAAAATGTTGTTTTGACCTTGACCTCTTTCATGACCTCACGAATCATGAGGTGAGTACAATTCAGGTAACCACGAGAAGTTAATGACCAGGTGGACACAGTCGATAGTTTTACTGATGTCCAATAAGCGAATATCTTTTATAAAAGTAACACCAAAAAAAGTTGCGTTTCTTTTTTTGAACTGTATATATATATATAATAATAACAAATTCTTTAAGCACCATATATATATGTGTGTGTGTGTGTGTGTGTGTGTGTGTGTATGTGTGTAATGTTAAGCAGCGAGGGGGGAGGCGAGGAGGAGGAGGGTGTTGATGATGAACCTTACTAAGAACAGATCGCGCTTCTATCTCATGGAGTTCATGATTATATTTCAGTAGCTAGCTCGAGAGTTTTCATTGGGAATGCGGAAAGTACCTTTCAATCAGGGGACACTGCGATTTTAAATGCTGGGGAAAGAGGTCTAGTTTGAAATTTCCCTAGTTTAAAAAATCTTTCTTCCATTCCAACTCAACCCCCGCAGTCGCGTAAAGATCTACCAAATCATAGACTGGAATCTACCTTTAGGTCAGGATCGACTGTTTGCCAACCCATGTCATAGATTATGGAAACATCATGCTTGGAAGCTGTTGTGACAAGTCATTCGATATTTATTGGAGATATACAGATGGAGAAGAAGTTGGAATTGAAACGTATCGTATGTATCGGAAGTTCCAACGTCGTTGGGCAGGATACGCAAAGGGGAGACGATACACGGATGAAATTAATATAGACCCTGTGACATAAATACAGAAAAAAGCTCATCAACTGAAAATCAGAGTATACCCACAATAGAATTATCATGAAGGACAACTTTCAGAAATGTTTGAGACCAGAGTATCGAGCCGCATGGATACCTCATGCCCAGGTAGTCATAGTGGTGGTTCTGAAACATGGAGAACATAGATCAACGACATCCAAGAACGTGCTGACGTTCAAAATGGGTGCGAGAATGGAATAGAAGGATTGAAATGGTATTAAAACGAAGATGGCTGTGTACCGCTCCACCTATATCCCAGTCTTGATGTATGGATGCGAGTCACAGGCAGAAACTACGGCCCAGAAAGGTTTGATCCAAACCTCAGAGTTGGTTGAAGTGACATGGTCCGATGCGTCATGGCCTTAAATCCCAACCCTGCAAACCCAAATGGAGCAGTCCCAGTTAATATTGCTTGGCCATGTCTGCAGAATGGGAGAAGATCGGCTGCTACGGTGGGTATCGGAGGATGGGTGCCTGGGATCCGAACCTCCATGGCGGCCAGCTGGTAGGACAACATTGGACAATCTCTGAGGGACCGAGGGCTGGAGTGGAGCCGGGCCGGCCTGGGAGGAAGACAGCCGATGGGATAGTATGGCGCTTTCTCTTCCAAATCTCTAAACCTCACGGTAGAAGAGGAACGACTAAGTAAGAAATTGTATTACAAAATCATTAAGTGTGTAATTGACAAAAAGAACCAAACAATTATGTTGGTTATATTTCTAAAAAATTCTTGTTCTGGGATTCCCCAGGTTAAAAAAAAAGGAGAGAAGCCGAAGAAAACACAGATGAAGATGGGGATTTTAGACGTTTATTAACTCTTAAGGGGCTTAAAAAGACACAGAAAGGCCGTGAAAAGATGGTACCTGATATGAAGATGTTGTATGTACACGTTAAAGGTCTGTGCTCCCTATAAAGCAGAAGTGGTAATGAATGGATGAAGCCAATTATCAGTTGTTTACAGTATCAATAATAGTTCCACAGGCGTGTCATACAAGGTGACAAATATGAGGTTGTGCAACCTCATCATATAGAACCATTGCTACAAAAAACCACTGCTACAAGAGCATATGAATGCTGGGTGCAGGCTTCCTGCAAGGGCCCAGTTGCAGGGGTTGCTGTATTCACCTTAAGGAACAAAAAGGAAGAAGACTAGTTATTAAGCTAATACTATTTTTCTTCTTCTTCTTCTTCTTCTTTGATCCACTGTCACTGAGCGTCAGATCTTGGTGACCAGCTAATCTATAATGCTTGTTGTAGTTTTTGTGGTTTAAAAAACAAATGGCTCTGAAACATGGAGAACATCAAAAATAAAAACCCAAAAGGCTACAGACTTTCATAAATGGATGCTTGCGTACAATAGAAGGGATGAAATGGTAGGACGGAGTCACAAATGTGGAACTGATGACAAGAACTAGACAAATGCCGGTGGAACAAGAGATGAGAAGATAATCTGGCGATGGATAAGACACACATTGGAGAAACTGTTGATAGCATTACAAGGCAGTGCGTGTTCTGGAATTCGAAGGGAAAGAGAGGCAGAGGTAGACCAAAAAACACATGGAGAAGAGAACTAGATACAGGAGTGAAAATTATGAGGATAACATGGAAAGAACTTTAGCTGATGACATGTAACAGCAGGATTTGACATGTGTTTGTTGAAGGCCTATGCTCCTTGAGGGGCTCAAGGGGTTTGATTGATTGATTGATTGATTAAGCTAATACTTAATTATAGTTTAATCACGTATAATCAGTTTAAAATAAACTAACACATATGTTTATTCCAGAATCGCTTAAATAACGCGTATAATCATCCTTAAATTATGCTGTATTATTCACAAATATAATAATTATATTTAGAATCAAGATGTGCACTGAAATTACTCAAAAACACTTCATAACTGCTCATCATGAGATGGGTCATATCGTATATTTTATGGAGTATCGAAATCAACGACTTATCCTAAGAAACGGTGCCAATGAGGGTATGTAGCTTTGACACTGTTTTGCTGGTAATCTTTTTTTTTTTCATATCGTTATTGGGACAGAATTATGCGTTCTCTTTTCCTAACATTCATGTTTATCGCCGACATTATCGTGCTACGTCTCATTTTCTGTATTTAATCATTGTTTACAATCTCTTCCCCCAAATTCTTCTGATGTCGGGACTTCAGTAACCATCTTGTGCTGATTAGGGTAATCAATCACTTTCGTTTTAACCCATATTGACACTTGAATTTGTGGAGTGAAATGTTGTAACACATTTACGAGCATACCGTGTGTAGGAGAGACCGGGTAAATTAGATTACCATTTCCGGACAAGACGGGTCGGAGAAAATTATCCGTCTTGAAAGAGATTACTTGTGATAGATTATGAAGTTGAGAGTGCAACCAAGAGAACCTGCACACCAACATAGCTGTCAGACGTTGGAGTTAGGATGGCCACGCCTTCAGAAGAGACCCTGATGTCATCACAAAAACAGCTATGCAATGAGCCCCTGAAGGAAAGTGAAAGAGAGGAGGACCAAAAAAAAACTTTGCGGAGAACTGTGAACGTGGAGATAGAAAGAATGAACCAAAGCTGGGGCACTGCACGAAGGATGGCCGCCGACTGAGCAAAGTTGAAGCAGTTTGTTGCTGCCCTACAAGACGCCACCAGGCGTGATGGCCACTGACTGCTTTGACAATCGGCGGCTAAGGATCAAAAAAGAAGATTACATATATGTCATCACCATCATCATAATCCTCCACTCCCAAAGGAGCATAGGCCTACAACAAACACATGCCAAGTCCTCCTGTCACATGCCATCATCTCAAGTTCTTTCCACGTTCTCCTCATCATTTTCACCTCTGTTTCCAGCTCTCTTCTCCACGTGCTTCGTGGTCTATCTCTGCCTCTCTTGCCCTGGGGGTTCCAGAACAAGGACTGCCTTGTAATGCTATCAACAGGTTTCCTCAGTGTTTGTCCTATCCATCGCCATCGTCTTCTTCTCATCTCTTGTTCACTGGCACATGTCTAGTTCTTGTCCTCAGTTCCACGATGGTAACCTTGTCATACCATTTTATTCCCTCTATTCTAAGCAAGCACCCATTTATGAATGTCTCTAGCTTTTTAGTTGTTGTCTTTGTTGTTCTCCATGTCTCAGAGCCATACAATAGGACTGACTTCACATTTGAGTAGAAGATTCTTATTTTAGTGTTGGATCCGATTTCTCTTGATCTCCATATATTTCCCAATGCAATGAAAGCTCCTCTTGCTTTTTTGTATTCTTAGTTTGATATCACTGTCAGTCCCTCTAACTTTGTCTATATTGCTGCCAAGATATGTGTACAATTCTACATCTTGTATTGGTGTTTCTTCAAGTTCAACCCTGTTATCATTACCTGCATTTATTCTCATTATTTTTGTCTTATCCCTGTGTATTTTCAGACCCAATAGCTGTGACCTCTTATCGAGTGTTTTCAATTTGTCCTGCATCTGATTACGGTTATGGGACAGAAGAGCCAAGTCGTCAGCAAAATCCAGATCATCCAACTGCTTAGTCAAAGTCCACTGGATTCTATTTCTGCTGTGTGTTGTCGATGATCTCATAACCCTGTCTATTGCTAGTAAGAAAAGAAATGGAGACAAGAGGCATCCCCGTCGCACTGCTGTTCTTATCACAAACGGTTCTGTAAGCTGTCCTTCGTGAAGAACTCTCCATGTCATGTCTTCATACGTTTTCTTTATTAAATTAATGATCTTCAGGGGAACTCCATAATGCCTCATCAATTTCCAAATTGATTCTCCGTCTACACTTTAAAATGCCTTTTCCGTAGTCCACAAATCCGATGTATAGTAGTGAATTCCATTCCAGACTTTGTTCAACTATTATTCTCAAAGTGGCTATCTGGTCTGTACAGGATCAGTTTTGTCGAAAACCTGCTTCTTCATCTCTCAGTTTCTTGTCTATGGACTCTTTTAATCTCTCAAGGATAATCCTGTTTAATACTTTTCCTGGCACTGATAGTAACATTATTCCTCTATAATTTGTGCACTCTTGTAAATTTCCCTTTTTATGCAACTTAACATGATATCCTTCCTTCCATTCTGCTGGTATCTCTTCCTTTTCCCAGATTTTACCAAGTAATTTATATAACATCTCTGTAGCCATATTGATATCTGCTTTGATGGCCTCTGCTGGAATGCCATCTGTTCCAGACGCTTTTCCATCTCTTAGAAGCTTTATGGCTTTCTTTATTTCTTCTTTCGCTGGTCGTTCACCGTTAAAGTGTAGCTCTTCTTCTGCTGGCTGGATGTCCGGGTGGTTTTGTGGAGCTGGTATATTGAGAATGTCCTCAAAATATTATGTCCACCTCTTCATTTGCTCTTGTATATTGCTGAGCAGTTTTCCATTCTTGTCTTTTATGAAGCAACTTGTTTGCTTGTATTTCCCTGTTAGCTTCTTTGTGCTGTTATACTGTTCTCTCATATTTCCTTTGGCTGCATCATCTTCTGCCTCTCTTGCCAACTCATCAATATACTTCCTCTTGTCTCTTTTGATACTTCTTTTTACTTCTTTGTGTGCTTCTGTGTACACTTCTTGAGCCTTGGCTTTGGAACTTCTGGTTTTGCTTGTGTTTAAATCTGCTTTCTTGTTTTTCCTGTCTTTTATCTTATTGATGGTTTCTGTTGTTATCCATGCTTTTTGTTGTCGTTCCCTTTTCCCCAGTATTACTTCACATGTCTATTTCCATGCAGTTTTGATTTGCTGCCAATAGTCTTCTGTATTCTTTACATTGTCCAGCTGTTGGAGCACTTGGAATTTGTTGGATATCGTGACCGCGAATTTGTCTCTTGTTTCTTAGATGTCCTACATTAAATTGTTGTCTATAATTTTGCATTGTTGCATATCTCTTGAGTTTCATTTTTGCTTTGGCTATCAGAATGTGGTGATCTGATGTCACATCTGCTCCTCTGTATACCTTTACATCCTTCAATGATGTTCTAAACGTCTTGTTTATGCATATATGATCAGTCTGATTTTCTGTTCTATGGTCTGGTGATATCCATGTTGCCTTGTGTATTCTCTTATGTGGAAACATGCTTCCCCCTATAACCAGTTGATTTGAAGCACAGAAGTTTGAGAATAGTTCCCCATTTTCATTCATTATTCCTAGCCCATGTTTTCCCATGACTTCTTCAAAGCCGGTGTTGACTCTACATATCTTTGCATTCATGTCACCCATCAAGATTGTGATGTCTCTTCTTTTTACTTTTTCTATATATTCCTGTAGTCTAGTATAAAATGCTTCTTTCACATACTCTTCATTAGTTTGGTGCATAACATTGAATGACATTTACATTTATTTTCTTTTTAGCTGTTATAAAAGTAGCTGTTATTATATTCTGTGTCCAACTGCTTCCCATTTAATGAGTGCTTTCTGTGCTTCTTTAGATAACATAAGAGCCACCCCTTCACCTTGGTGTGAACTTTCGTCTTCATGTCCTGAGGACAGCACAAATTCACCTGTGATGAGTTTCTTCCTGTCTACCCCTTTCCACTTTGTTTCACACAGTCCCAGAACCTCGATTTTATATTCCCTCATCTCTGCTGCTATTTGTGCCACTTTCCCTTGTTCGTTTAATGTCCTAACATTCCAGGTGCCAAATCTGGAAGTTCTCCTAGAAGAAAGAAGATTAGTCAGTAACACAGACTCCTTTCGGCTTTCTCTGTGTTGCATCATACGCCTCCCTGCGAGAGGACCTTCCTCTGTCTTGGATGGCTGTGTTTTATTTTCCTTAATTGACTTGTCCATGTTTAATGAAGTTTTCTGTGGTTTAAATTGTTTACAGGATGGGGCAACCTGACCCATGCCCAACCCTCTTTAGTCGCTTTCTACGACATGCATGGCAGGGAACAATGTTACTATTCTTTGCTCCCCTTTCGGGCCCTGGTAACACACGGGTGACATATATATATATATGTGTGCGTGTGCGTGTGCGTGTGCGTGTGCGTGTGCGTGTGCGTGTGCGTGTGTATGTATGTATGTATGTATGTATGTATGTATGTATGTATGTATGTATGTATGTATGTATGTATGTATGTATGTATGTATGTATGTATGTATGTATGTATGTATGTATGTATGTATGTATGTATGTATGTATGTATGTATGTATGTATGTATGTATGTATGTATGTATGTATGTATGTATGTATAGTATGTATGTATGTATGTATGTATGTATGTATGTATGTATGTATGTATGTATGTATGTATGTATGTATGTATGTATGTATGTATGTATGTATGTATGTATGTATGTATGTATGTATGTATGTATGTATGTATGTATGTATGTATGTATGTATGTATGTATGTATGTATGTATGTATGTATGTATGTATGTATGTATGTATGTATGTATGTATGTATGTATGTATGTATGTATGTATGTATGTATGTATGTATGTATGTATGTATGTATGTATGTATGTATGTATGTATGTATGTATGTATGTATGTATGTATGTATGTATGTATGTATGTATGTATGTATGTATGTATGTATGTATGTATGTATGTATGTATGTATGTATGTATGTATGTATGTATGTATGTATGTATGTATGTATGTATGTATGTATGTATGTATGTATGTATGTATGTATGTATGTATGTATGTATGTATGTATGTATGTATGTATGTATGTATGTAATGTATGTATGTATGTATGTATGTATGTATGTATGTATGTATGTATGTATGTATGTATGTATGTATGTATGTATGTATGTGTATGTATGTATGTATGTATGTATGTATGTATGTATGTATGTATGTATGTATGTATGTATGTATGTATGTATGTATGTATGTATGTATGTATGTATGTATGTATGTATGTATGTATGTATATGTATGTATGTATGTATGTATGTATGTATGTATGTATGTATGTATGTATGTATGTATGTATGTATGTATGTATGTATGTATGTATGTATGTATGTATGTATGTATGTATGTATGTATGTATGTATGTATGTATGTAATAGTATGTATGTATGTATGTATGTATGTATGTATGTATGTATGTATGTATGTATGTATGTATGTATGTATGTATGTATGTATGTATGTATGTATGTATGTATGTATGTATGTATGTATGTATGTATGTTCTGTATGTATGTATGTATGTATGTATGTATGTATGTATGTATGTATGTATGTATGTATGTATGTATGTATGTATGTATGTATGTATGTATGTATGTATGTATGTATGTATGTATGTATGTATGTATGTATGTATGTATGTATGTATGTATGTATGTATGTATGTATGTATGTATGTATGTATGTATGTATGTATGTAAGTATGTATGTATGTATGTTGTATGTATGTATGTATGTATGTATGTATGTATGTATGTATGTATGTATGTATGTATGTATGTATGTATGTATGTATGTATGTATGTATAATGTATGTATGTATGTATGTATGTATGTATGTATGTATGTATGTATGTATGTATGTATGTATGTATGTATGTATGTATGTATGTATGTATGTATGTATGTATGTATGTATGTATGTATGTATGTATGTATGTATGTATGTATGTATGTATGTATGTATGTATGTATGTATGTATGTATGTATGTATGTATGTATGTATGTATGTATGTATGTATGTATGTATGTATGTATGTATGTATGTATGTATGTATGTATGTATGTATGTATGTATGTATGTATGTATGTATGTATGTATGTATGTATGTATGTAATTTGAAGCAAAGGTTTTATGTAAATATGTCAGTATCAGTGCAATTATAGGTTCTTACAGAATATGGAAACTTCGATGTAAAAAACACGCATTTTGAATTGCTGGGATGTTTTCCACACAGTCTAAATTTAACAAAATTAAGCTGTGCCCCACTACCAACATCAGCAAAGATCTCATTAATTAACCCGATGTGTTTCGGTCCTCTTATGTTTTATTTTTCTAACATACACTTTACAGAAAAACAACTTAAAGAAATTGAAGATGAAATTGTACAACACGTTAGAACATGGTTAGTGCTAAATGAATCATCCACAAGGAGCTATTTCTTCTGTCCCAGGTCGAAGGGTGGCCTTGGCATACCAAACCCCTTCATATTATACCACTCTCGACATATTTCATTCCTTATCAGTATGCTCAATTGTGATGATAATCTTGTAAAAACTGCAGCAATAAACTCGTTAGATAGACATATGAAAAAACGTAAAATAGACCAAGTAGGTGAAGATAGGAATAACTTTGCAAGCTACGAGTTAAACGAAACAAACCATCTAGCTAAAAGATCGAAGGTGAATTGGCCAAAATCATTTTGGGTAGAACTGAATGAAGAATGCGCGCGTGAAGGAGTGAGTGTGAAAGTGGATGACAGTGGCCATTACAGTGTACAATTAGACGTAGATGAAGATGTAAGTCTAACATACAAGTCAGCAAATGCTTTTTATTCTGGATTTAAATCACATAAACTTAACCTAATTCTAAGTGAACTAAAAAGTAAATCGTCACAAGGGAGAATAGTGCGCGAAATGAAATGTGTAAACCACTCATTGTCATCTAGTTTTCTATCTAATTTTAAATTAAGTGATAAAATACTTTCATTTGCTGTGAGATCGAGGTTACAGTTGCTGGAATGCGAAAGTCTTTTACATCTATACTACCCACAGACATACACGAAAATGTGCAAAATATGTAACCACCCATACGAAACAGTGTCACATTTATTGAATGGATGTACCAAATTTCAAACATTATACCAACAAAGGCACAATAGAGCTGTAGACATTATTTATGAGAAGCTGAAATCTGCATACAATAATAAAGGTGACATAACAATAAACAAAGAGATAATAGTTAAACCATCACTTTTCGGCAGCAGCAACGCCTCATTTAAGACTCATGCCGTAAAACCTGATTTAACAATAATCAATCGACAGAACAAAACAGCTTTTATAGTGGAGGCAGCAATACCATATGATGCCCATTTAGATAAATGTTACCAACATAAATTTGATAAGTACTATCCATTGACTGCAGAAATTAACGAACTAGGCTACCGTACGCATGTAA
>JAMPIV010017641.1:237500-400000 GCA_024509875.1 Oreohelix idahoensis
TCAATTGCCTTTGTAATAAATTTGTTAAATTGTAAAGAAACTTTATGGACACCCTGTATAACAAATTATTTTAAACACACGCTTTTAATGCACTAAAAACCCAAAAATAATTTTTCAAGAGGTTTATAGCTTGCAGTCAAAAAAATGTAACATCAAACTGACAAAAAGCGTGGGGTGCTTAAGCGCTTATCACATATTTTATGCATGTGTCTAATGAAGTATAAAGCAGAAGTTACTTTCATGCAGAATCAGCGCCCTACGCTTTTTGTCAATTTGAAGACTGAAATTTTTTTTCTGCCTTCACTAATGACTTGCATCAGAGTTTATATCCTTTGTAGGAAGGGGGGACAAAACAAAACAAGTGGGCTAATAAGTTGGATAATATGAATAGATCCATAGAAAAAAATCATTATCTAATGAAAAGAACATTTTTATTATTTTATTGCGTTTACAACTTACTGATCACGCTAACGTACAGTGAGCTGTAGATACAACAATTTTTGTGCAGGAGTACCTTGAGACATGAACATTATTTAAAGGATTCCTGCTGAAAAAAAGAGGTTGAGAAAGGCTATTCTAGAGCATGTACCAATATTCAGACGTGTCGTGTTGATAAATTAACATAGTAAGCAAGAGTAACTTATCATAGGCAGCTAATCGAAAAGCATTTAGGGAGAAACAGTCGACAGCATAAGTTTGTTATCAGAATCCAGATTATACGCCATACGCTAGACAACAAGAAATTGCAGCATATTAACAGGTAAAACAGCTGGTCAAAGCAACTCCTCACCGCAGGAAGAGGTGACCTACAGATCGCTACAGCAACCGCGGCACCTGCTAATTGCCTCCGTTAGCGAAATACCACAATGCCCATTTCGCTAATGTGGTGATTAAAATATGTTAGGCAAAATGAAACAGCGGATTGATTTAATAAAATAATAAATCTATGTTTAGATTTATTTAATAAAATACTAAATTATATTGACGTGATTTTTTTACGTTACATCATAAGATAGGGGTGAGCGGTATCATTTCTGTCTGTCTCTGCCTTTTCTAACTGAAGAGCAGAGCCATGTACCCACTTACAGATGGGTCGATGTGTGCGTGACGATTCAGGTTTCTATGAAGAAACAAAGAAATAACAATACAATTTGATATAGCTGCAGACTGACAACTCTTCTGTATGCATTGACTGTTTCAAATATTTGGGCCATTCTTTCTGAATTTACCTAACTTCATTTACAAAAAAATAACAAACAAACAAACAGAACAAAAATCCGCTGTTTTCTTTAATATCAAAATTTTATATCCATTTGTCACTTTCAGAAGCGGAGATAAACTTCCAAATGAAAATGGCATTGCAGAATCTGGCATCTGTGCCATACTTGTACCTCATTGACCAATGGCGCTGGTCTGTCTTCAAAGGAACAACAAAACCTGAAAATTATAATAGAGACTGGTGGCGTCTTAGGTAACATCTTTTATTATATATTTGTTTTTATCATTGCAGTGGCACATGTTTTGTGATAATCCTGCTAATGCATGGAGGCCTATCATTATATGACCACAGGCTAAGTACAGCACAAGAGCATTCAAATGTGCACATGTCTGTGAGGCTAATTACACACTCATTGGCTCTTGAAATCATCCACTCACTACCAGGGATTCTCCCTGTGGTGAAACTTGTTAAGAACCCAGCATTACACACTAAGCGTGCAGGAGTCACGTGAGCCGCAGACGTAACTCTGGCCTTTTAACCTGGTTGGCTGCATGCAGGAGGGCTATGGGACCATGATGAGCAGTGGGAGCTGATAAGTGGCTATGTGTAATCGTGACAAATCTTTGGGAGAGCCCAGGGCCAGAGCACAGTAATTTAGCTCTGCATATTTGGAGAGCCCCCTTGGATGGCGGAGAATACACAGTATGCGACGCGCTTCTTACTCCTAGCTTGGGAACAAATATGATGATCCTTTAAATGCCAGTCAAGCTGGAGAAACTAGAGCTCATGACTTCAACTCAACACGTTTCAGACTGGCAGAAAAACCACAGGAAAAGCCTAGATCTACAGTGTAGATAATACCAAGGAGTCTCCAAATGGGAATTGGCTGCAAAAGAGTGAGAATCTCAGCAGCCCGAGTTAAACAACAACTACAGCAATAATACTGCTGATATATGTCTTGCTTTAGTGTTATCATGACAATTATCAGACTTCTTATTATTACCTTAAATTATTTTACTGTCTATTAAAATTTGGTTTAACTCATTAAATAAAAGTTTGGGACGAAACAGATGGCACGCAGTTGTGTACTGTCATCACCAGTAATTTTAAAACGATGATGAATTAGTTAGTTGTTATTATTCAAATTTTTAACAATTGTAAGATGTCTTCTTTAATTTTCCTCTTTCTTTTTCTCATCTATTCTTTTATTTTCTATCTTACCCGCATTCACAATTTCTATAATTATTACCTGATGACATAAACCAGAAATCCATGAATCAATTGACTGCGGAACGTTATTTCAACCTGATACAAGCATAACTTTTGGAAGAGGCAAAGAGTTTTATCAGAACCAGATAGAGAATCAAATGGGATGCAGAGCATCCAGAACACATACAAAATGAAGCTTATTAGCATCTTATCAGTCGTGTTTTATTCTAACTTGATAATCTTCAGACCTCACACTGGCCACAATAGATCGAGATACCATCTATTTAACAAACTAAAAGTAGGAACTTCCGATGAGTGTAAATGTGGCACTGATAAAATGACTGCTGAACATTTGCTTAAAGATGCCCAACATATGATGAACATTGAAAGCACATATGGCCATCACCAGTACCATTTTCGAAAAAAACTCCGAATAGCCTGAAGCTGACAACTGTTTTCTTTGAACATAATCAACTAGACATATGAAAGTGTAGGAAGAAGAAGAACATATACATCCTACATTAGATTAGCACCTGAGCAAGCGCTCGAGTTTTATGATGATTAAAGCCATACTATATTAACAAAACTAAACGCAAAAGTCAGCATGAACGAAAGCATGTCTATTTTAAATTGTAAGCCCGGGTATCCACACTTACGTTGTCGAAACAAATCTCAGTCTATTCAGTAACGGGACAAAGAGCATATGCAAAGAAACTTCATATCGTAACCAGACGTGCTAAATTAGATAACTGATACCTTGACTTTGCTCATTATGAGATGTTAGTATTTCCTGTGATTACAGCTTTTGTCATGATAGTCCACAAAGTACAAGGACAATCGTCTGATCAATGTAGAGTATACCATTTGGAAGCAGTCTTTTCTCAAGCTCAATTTTAAAGCTTACTTGGTGAAGGAGTCCTGGAGATTTCTTAAAGTATAGACTCAAAACACAGGCTACCAAGGCAAAAAAATATATTTAAATACAACAATCATACATTAAAAAAAAAATCCTATAACAGTAATTGGTCAAATTATAGTTTTTTTTTATCTTTTCCCTTCTGCTTACACCATTTTTTTCGGTTTACTGGTTGGCTTTCTAGCTAATGAAACCAGACGACAGGTTTTACTATAAAGATCTACTGGAGGTGAAAGGGAATGCACGGGAAGAAACCGAACAGGAGAAATGGGGGTGGCATTTGGGAATAGAAGCAGAAAGAGCACAACAAAATTCTTTTCCGTCATGTTTGAAAGAGATACAGGCTAGTTTTTTTTTTGGTATAATAGTTAAAAAAAAAATTATTCACCATCATATAGGGTTAAATAATTGCAAAATAGCAGATCTACTACACCATCACTGCTATTATGATAACACAATATCATGCGCTAATATTCATAATGTAATGTATCACCATACATACCCGAAAGAACGTACAGCGGTAAAGTATTAATTTAAAAAAAATTATTAAATATAGAAGAGAATGCAATGAAAGATAGCCACTGAGGAATTTATGAAGTCGCTTTGTGTCTTCAATTCTACAGGAGTCTTAGTAAGTGTCGTGGAATATTCTAATCCACATATATAAATTATTAGGTAAATATGAAGCCTAACAAATAAAATTAATAAAGGAAGAAGAATGGTAAAGAACAGTGCTGTCACAATGACAGTACTCGAAATCCCCCTTCTTTTCTACTTCGTCGGCAAATTGCAACACAATGACAGTACTCGAAATCCCCCTTCTTTTCTACTTCGTCGGCAAATTGTAACGCTTTCACGTTGATATTAAAGGCCTTCTGCAACATACACGCGTTTCCCAAACACACAATAAATGTGCTGCCTTTCTAAGAAAAACCTTGAAATATGCAAGTTGACCTAAATTTTAAATTCCATTCATGTCTTTTTCTACACTATGTTACCAAAAACAAAAGACAGATGGACTAAAGGATAGCGAGAAGGGAGAGGCAGAAAGCCGAACACTAAACACGCGTCGCGCGATACACAAATGCTGCC
The DNA here is from genome assembly GCA_024509875.1 of Oreohelix idahoensis. Lineage (NCBI taxonomy): Eukaryota > Metazoa > Mollusca > Gastropoda > Stylommatophora > Oreohelicidae > Oreohelix > Oreohelix idahoensis. Next base: position 241,937 of record JAMPIV010017641.1, read on the forward strand.
ATCACGCGTGTAAGACTACATGCACTAACTTTTTTTCAGACGGACAGTGATAAATTCACTACCCTTCCCAGAGTTAGGGTTTAAAATCTGAAAAACGCTTATTGGGGAAACCTGACATTCTACTGTTTTATGTCCGAAATCCTGACATTAGTCTGACAGTACAGCAGGACAGTTGGCGGATCTCACATAAAAATTAAATAAAAAAAAAAAACACTACAAATATCCTAGAAATTGCATATTTTGAACGCAGCCACTTAGCTCTTTTAAATTTGGATATTTGGGCTCCTTAGGGTTTGCTGACAAAGAATATGTACAACGTTATGCAAATATTCTAGGAATTAACAAGTTATAGCCAAAATAAAATGATAGTGCTGTCAGACAACACCCAAAATCAGAATCGCTCAGTGGTAGATTTTTTTTCACCACCATTGTACGGGAAATGGGCCACAAGTTACATTTGAACTGATTGGCTGGAATGATATGTAAGGCTAAAACACGATTAGTCGGCTATAAATGCTATCCTGGTTGTTAGGGGAGACGTAGGAAGTTAAAATTTTTTCAAACCTTGTCGAAACGTGGCTCGATTGGCCAGACTCGCTGATATACTCACTTAGGAGCGTTAGTTCGAGACCACTAGTTCAAATAAGCTTGATAAAGCAACAGTGCGTTGAAGCCAGCTCATATTTTTGCTAAATAAAAGCCTGGAACATAAGCAGATGGAAATTTGTGCCAGTAATTGTGCCAGAATTCATTGCTAATCAACGTATCTGTGTTTGTTTCCATGAATTGTGGTAAGCTTGAAACATTCAGTATCTTTTAATGAAAATTGAATGTGAATTGTTAATTTATGCCTGTATATATGTGTAGTTCAGTAGCAAACCTGATGTAAAGCCTATAATGCTCCAGCCTGAACAGAAGGTGTCGGAGGAAAGTAAAACTGCATGGAATGGCCAAACAGTACACTGACACCTAGATTGTTGATTAGACAGAAATAATGCTGGAATTGCAGAGGCGTAGTAACCATTAAGGAGGTTAATGCTGGTATAAAGTATTTCAGATGAAGCTGACAGTTGGCCTAACGCTCTGAACTCAATGTTTGTGATGTATTGTGCTCTGTGTAGAACTAGAGTATCAATTAGTTATGAAGTAGAAGGTACATCCTTCTTGTTTTCAGGGACCGTGGTCTTGATGGTATTGAGCAGCACCTGGTTAGAGCTTTGCTGAATCCAGAGTCGGACAGCATACTCCTTGGTCCATCTAGCTATCAGTGAGGTGTCTCCAGAGCCCAGGGGAGAATTCGAGCAGAGGAGTCCTTTCCTGCCGCCATCACGCAAGATAAGCTGATTTGGCCAGCTGAGCTCAACATTATGTCCCCTCATCTTGAAATAACTTTGTAAAAATAACATTCAGAGGGGAATTTAATTGTCTTAATATCAGGAACTGAGAACATCTCCGATACTAGTTTCCTTAAGACAAACTATTGAAGTCATGATGACAAATACCAACAGAGCTTGAACAAAACAAAACCAGTATTACCTCATTTTACTACTACACAACTGACACACATAGGATATTTGTAATAAGATATGTCACTACAATATTCATATTAATACATTCTGTACATAACTTGTAATTAAAATTGATTGTGATTCCTGGTTCCTTTGTATTTGAATCAGGACACATATACCTTTATGACAACAATGAATACATATTGTTATTTGAAAAGTTATCAGTGACTCCTTAAGATATTCTCATAGAGTGTTATATGTATGTGAGTGTCACAGTGTTGTCAAGTGTAGTGGATTAAATTAAATTGTTTATCTGTCTGTTGTTGTGACTTACACTTCATCATACACATACCCTAGACACATAACGTAGTCATCACACTATTCCAGAATAATTCTGACTGAGATATATAGATATGTGGTAGCAAGTAAGGTTATCTATAATACACTACTCTTAATAGATATAGATACCTTCACAGCTGATCTCAGTCAGTACACTAAGTCCCCTATAAATATTTATAACATCCCACTTCACCACAGTAAGATAAACTGCCTCATGTTTTCTCAGTTTCGGGGGGGTGGGGGGGGGAAGGGTTGGTGTTGTTTCTAGAGCTTTCTTGACAACCAGAGAATACCAGGTCATTTAGTCATCCGGGGCAATGAAAGTGCCGACAAAGTGGAAAAAAGTAGCATTTATGGCACAACCGAACATTCCCACCAACTTAAGAACTACGTGATACACAACAACAGCCGCTGGGCTACTGTCATAACTGTAAGAGCATTATTTGCAGAAATGTCTCAGCCAAACCCCAGAGAAAGCATCAACAACTTAAGCCGCAATGGAACAGAGTACAATTTTCAGGTTGAGAACAAGACATCTATCTCTCAACAAGCATTTGCACAGAGTGTTCTCAGACCATGTATCATACTGCAATTACTGTAACAGACAGAGAGAAGAAACAAAATAACAAAACCTCCTGAAATGCCTGGCATTAGCAGAAGCAATTGCTAGCACCAAACCCCTCCATCACCAACACCAACTTGTATGGAGATACAATGCTATTGAAAAAGACATGTACATTTCATTACATTGCACAAGGAAAAAACAAAGTGAGCACTTATAACCAAGGCGATCGGAAAAGTTAAAGTCTAGTAGTAAGATAAATCAACTCCGCCTAGGCCGATTATCGTGGTGGATTTTGATGTTATGAAATGTTGATGTTATGTTTCCTTATTGTACTGAATGAGGCCAGCTGTGAAGGTCCCTGATTCTAACAAAATTAGGGTTGAGTTAACAGGGTACTTTTCTGCTACCACCTTATGGCCTCAAGCAGATTTATTCTTGACTAGTATGAATGATAGCTACGTCTAGTGTCTAGGGATATGCAAGTGTGGTGTGATGGTACTTTAACAATAATACACATCTACACAAACAAATATTAAGGTCTATGATAAAAGGAAATAACACCTGGGATGAATTTGTACAATTATTAATTTTCTATATGATTTATTGGTCCTGGACCTAGTTTTCTTCTGGTCAGGACTTTAAAATGAAAAGAATTCAAGATTTATATACAAAATGTAAATTTTAGACCCAAAGGGACAATTGTCCAAACAAATACTCTTAAACTATACTAATAGTGTTACGAAAATGTGTCTATTACTGGTTTCTAACACTGGATGGCTGTTTGGGATTCTATAATCACTCCCAGTCTCTTTATTATACAATGTCACAGTTAAGTTCTCTGGGGAAAACGTTTATTTCTTTTATACAGGGGTGTGCTGGTCTTAAATCTGATGTACTGTTATTGTGCCAGATCTTTTACTTATCTGGGCACACTTGAACAGTCTGTAAACTTGGTGTCACACAATTTCACTATGATAATGGCCAAAAGTAACAGGGTAGATTCTGCAGGTCCCTGTCACTACTGTGCATTAAACGACTTCTCACTGCTTCTCATAGACATCTGGCACCGGACTACTGCCAGATAAAACCCTGTAATAATGAAACAATGTCTCCTTGTTGATATCTTACTTAAACTGTGTTTTATATACAAAAGAGAATACACAAGACATAAAGAGCTGGGTCATATCCAATGGACCAATCCAGAACATCCATTACACAGTGTACCAGTGTTGTTCTCATGTCTCTCCTACAAAGGCGGCACTGCATCTGCAATAATATTATTAATCTCTCTTTTCTTCCATACAATGGGATAGGTGAGCTGTGTCCTTCTGGTCACCTAAGAAAACATTTTTATTTCACAAAACATATGCATTTACAAAACTGGCAATGTGTTATAGCCGAATTCTCCTTCAGGCCCTGCATAAATCAGCTTGGGACCTGATTACTTAGTCGTGATGGCAGCATCTCTCACTCACATTTTTTAAACAAAATATATAGGAATAATGTCGGTCTTACCAGAATTCAATGAAACAAACACAGGTACGTTGAATAATAGCAGACTCCAGATGTACTGCTGGCTGAACTGTGTTGCCTTTTACTTTAATATATATATTTGCTTTATTAAGGCTAATCACTTTTTCACAGAACTATACAACGTCCTGCTCTCGGGACTATCTTCTACAAATGGCGTCAAGCCGTTGAATGTACTCAATAATATGAAAAGGCTTTGGCCAATGACCGAACGACAATTTTGAAATTTGAAATTAAACGCTAAAAAACAGACTTGATTTTTGGCCACTACCAAGTCTTTTCCTCTCTCATTCTTAGATTTCTACTGCTAAATATATTTTGTGTTAAGCCATCCCATAATTTTTTTCCCCTCCTTGTCTCTCCCTTTCTACAACAGACTACTTGTACCCTTTCTTGCCTTTTTCAAGGACGCGTCAAAAAATGTTACCATTAGTGCAAGTCCAACCGAGCATGTGTTGGTCTGTCCGTACAAACAAATACAGTCTTTTGTCCATAACTTTATTTCTATCTGTCGGATTTTTTATTCGAAATCATATTACCCATCAGGACAAGACCAGCTCTTAGACTAGCTAACTTTTATTATGCTAAACCTATTAATAAAAATTTCCATATTTTTTTCCATTTTGGTGTTCGTTGTTTTCTAAGTCTCAACTTCTTGAATGTTATAAAAAAATCGTCTCAGATCTTCCTTTTCCCCTGTAGAAAGTAATTATGAGTGTGTGTATATCTTTCTAAAAGTGTGCCTTTTGTTAGAAAATGTATCGGACTTGGCGATTTATTTTTAAATTTTCAAAGCTCGCGACAACGATTTGGACACAAGCTAACGGCGTCGTCTCGCACTGTCGGCCTGAGTAGCTACTTCAAGCTTCTAACATTTGACAAGCCGGCAGCATGTGTCCGCTCTCTCAATCCTATGCGTTCGTGTGTTTTATTCTTACTATCTTTCCTGGGACCACTACGCTTGTAGATTTTCAAAATTTGACCGTTAATCCTTGACGGGCGCGTTATAAAGTCCAATAGTACTAGCGCTGCAATAAGGTTTTAGACTACGTTCTGTCTTACTTAAATCAATGCGTTTTCTGTCGCAGGAAAGAAGACGCGGTACAACTTTACTAATTCTATACATATTATTATGACTTTATTACATATAATTAATGATTTTATCGCTGTATCAATGTACTTTATCACACCGATCCTAAGCCCTGCTGAAAAAGGATGAGGGCGGCCTGCCTGGAGGCCGTAAGGAGGCAGCCACTCCACCATGCAAAGGCACAACAGGCCAATCATCTGTTTGCTTCAAACTTTTGATTGCGAGAACTACAAGAGAGAAAACCGGACTGATTCTAAAGGCGACGAACTGGAACAGACTACGGACTACGACTTATGGAACTTGGAACACAAGAAGTATAAATAGGAGAGAAGAGAAACTGATGGAAGAGATGAGGAAAGCAAAACTAGAAATCCTGGCTATAACGGAAACAAAGAAAAAAGGACAAGGAGTCATGAATCTCGATAACAACACGCTGCTCTACAGTGGTGTACCCACATCTGAAAGAGCTAAAGGGGGCGTGGGTTGCATTGTGGCCAAAAGCCAAAAAGATAGTATCAAGGGATGGAACTTTGTCTCGGAGCGCATTATGGTTGTAAAACTAAAATAAGGAGAAACCATAGTCAACCTGGTCATAGTGTATGGGCCAAATGAGGATGAGAGAGCAGATGTCAAGGAGTAATTCTTCGAGCTTCTTCAAAGGACAGTGGATGGCTGCCTAGATGAAATTATCATGCTCGGAGATTTCAATGCCAGAGTTGGAAATGACCATGCTAGATGGGGTGGAGGTATCGGAAGATACGGAGAAGATACTCTCAATGACAATGGAAAGCGACTCCTCAGATTTTGCAGTGAGCAGAATCTGATCATTACACACACAAAGTTCCCCCATTAGCGCATACATGCATACATCAGATGTGAACCGACAAAGAATGAGAAGTCAGTGATCGACTATGCCATTGTTAGGAGAAGCTCATTTAAATATATCCGGGATGCTAGAGTCTGGAGAGGGCCAGAGATTGGAAGTGATCACTACCTGCTTATAATCAAAATAACAACTGAAAGAGTTACTCAGTCTAGGAACAGCCCAACACCATGCAAGAAACTAAGTAAACGAACGGGAGAAATGAGCATTAAGACCAAAAAGCTGAGAGAGCCAGAAATTAAGACCAGATATCAGGGGGTTGTTGCTGCAGCGGTGAGCAACCCAGAAGAACAACCTGATGACTTGGAAACCTTCTGGATTAAATTCAAGGACATCATAAAGACAGCTGTTGCAGAAGCATGTGGTGAAGTCCGACTTGGGAACAAGAGAAAGAGGACACCTTGCTGGACAGAGAAAGTCAAAGAAAAAAAAAAGAGAGAAGAAAATGGCATGGAAACAATACTTAGGAGCTAAAAACACAACAGGACTATTGAAGAAATACAGAGAATATGTGACTCAGAAAAGAAGCAAAGAACAAGGTGCTTGCTAGCAGCAAAACAGAAGTCCTGGGAAGAATTTGGAAAAAAGCTAGAAAAAAATGCGCAAGAAAACCAGAAATTGTTCTATAAGACCCTAAAGAACATGAGGAAGGAAAAACAATGCCCTCTCAAATTTATAAAGGACAAGTAAGGCGAATTGCTTACTGCCCCGAAGGAAGTAATGGAAAGATGGAAAGAATATTTCTCAGAACTCCTTGATGGTGAGCAAGGTCAAACATCAGAAATGATAACCACTAGCACAGAAGAGAAAACAAATGATGGTGAAGATGACATAAAGATAGAAGACCTGAAGGCAGAACTGGAGAAAATCAAGATGGGCAAAGCAGCAAGGCATGATGGTATAAAACCAGAAATGGTTAAGTACATGGGAGCATTAGGCGACCTATTACTCTTAAGGGTCCTACAGGGAGCGTGGTGCAACAAGACCATACCAAAGGATTGGGAGACTGCCATCATAACACCAATTTTCAAAAAGGGTGACAATCGACAGTGTGGAAACCATAGAAGCAGATCCCTTCTCAGTGTCCCTGGTAAAATCTACTCTAGAATCCTAGAGCAGAGACTCCGACGCCTAGCTGAGCTACAATTGGATAAGGTCCAGTGCAGATTCCGAGCAAACCGAAGTACTCAAGACCTAATTTTTACACTCAGACAGCTGAGTGAAAAGGCCCTTGAGTATAAGAGTGAGATCCATCTTTGTTTCATAGATCTAGAAAAGGCATTTGACAGGGTCCTCTGGAGCAAACTGTGGGACTGTTTGGCAATAAAGAACATTCCAGCACCTCTAATTCATGCTATACAGAGCTTCTACAAGTCTTGCAGAAATTATGTGAGGACAGCAAGCCATAAGTCAGAAGAGTTCAGGACCACCACTGGTGTAAGACAAGGTGATATCCTGTCACCTTATCTTTTCACACTCCTCATGGACGATGTCATCAAGGCATGTAAGGAGAGAACAAAAAAAGTATTCAGTGGGGTACTGGGAGATGAGGCAGGTCTGTATTTCAGAGCTGGCATTTGCTGATGATGTTGCCCTGATTGCTAAATCAGAGACACATCTCCAATCCAACCTGCAAGTCTGGAATGAAGAGCTGGAGAAGAGAGGGATGGTCATAAGCAGCTCTAAAACAAAATCCATGGTGATATCACGAGAAGAAAGAAGACATCAGATTAAGCTGGGAGAACAGGTCCTGGAGCAGGTCGACCACTTTAAATACCGCGGAGCTATTATAGACCGAAAGGGAGGCATCAAAGAAGAGTTGGCCACTCGAAAAGCAGCAACTGAGAGACTTTTTCAGGCCATAAATCGAGGATTCCTCAGCAAGAGAGAGGTTGGTAAGAAAACGAAGACGGCTGTATACCGCTCCACTATGTCCCAGTCTTGACATATGGATGCAAGTCATGGGCAATGTCTACAACCCACAAAAGCCAGATCCAAACCTCAGAAATGAGGTATCTGAAGAAGGTGGTTGAAGTAACAAGAAGAGACATGGTCAGCAACCAGACGATACGCCAAGGCCTTAAATTCCACTCCCTGCAGACTCAAGTAGAACAGTCCCAACTAAGAAGGTTTGGCCATGTCTGCAGAATGAGAGAAGATCGGCTACCACGACAAGCATGGGAAACAAGGAGCCAGGGATCCAGAGCCCCAGGACGACCCAGAGTCCGCTGGGAGGACAACATTAGACAATCTCTGAAGGACCGAGGACTAGAATGGAACCAGGCCAGGAGGAAGACAGCGCTCTCTCTTCCAAACCTCTACACCTCACTGTAGAAGGGGAACGACTAAGTAAGTAAGTAAGTAAGATAAATCTACTGTCTGACTCCTATTGGAAGATGTTGCAATGATCCGTATAGTAGAACATATTTTCGTTACATTGTCTTTTCCTTGGCTAGAGGGAAGAAGGAAACAACCTTACGCTGTAATCGGCACGTGGTAACACTAAATTCACACATAATTACTCAAAGTTCAAATAACACATGATTAATACGCTCAATTCGCACATAAAATTCGATGTTGAATTCACACAACTGTCGTACAGTTATATTGGGCGGGGCGCCAATTTTCCTACTGCTACAGTATGATGGGGATGGCTCATGGAATGTTGTGAAAAGGTTCTGCAGAAATTTTCTCGTTAAGAAAGAGAGAGACCTATTCGAGTTAGGGATTAGAAGAAGTGAAGGCGAATGCTCTCCACTACTTAGCGTTTTCTAAAGATTCCTGCCTGTCTATTTCATTGATTTACTGAGAACAGTTATAACTGACTGATAAGGTCTAATTTTCGGTCACCACATTGATAAAGCTTGTTTCTTGCACCAGATTGACATGGACTGTTTTTTTGTGATATTGCTCGTCCAGTCACAATGTTCTGTAAATGGGTCAGGTTACCGACTGTTGGGGCCCTGACAAGGTGTACTGTTAAGTGCGTATATTCTGATGCAATGGGTGAGTGTGAACATCAATAATGACAAACGCGAATGGATGACAGTTCGACAGGTTCACTCACTCCAATCACAGGTGGAAGTCAAGGATGGCTGGACTACTGTGGTCGTTTCATACTGTTTAATAGGACGCACACACTTCGACAGTACAAGGATAGTTACAGGAACACAGGTCGACATAAATAGCATATTGTTGATCAATGGTCTACCATCTTAAGTTAGCATTCATGTTGAATAACATCACAATGGAACATCTGTAGACAAGCACTTAAATTTGCACTGTTTATCAATATAATCATCAGGCCTTACTGACCGAGCGTGTCAGTTAATAAATACTGTTCAAGCCTGACTCCTAGACAGAACCTCTTTTCTAGCGAAGATTCCTTTAGGTAAAGTTCAGCAAATCTATCTGAAGATAATCTTAACCCACCAATAGTAGGTTTTTCCTTTCATAAGTGTGATCTCTTTATCATCACCTGATAAAAAGGGGGGCATCCCTGTTCTCTGATTGATGATCGACAATAAATAGGATTCCAAAATGGCTTCTGGTCCTGTGAGCATCACTCACGATAACGATGCATAATGAAGCTTCAATAAAGGTTCAGTTCATGAACACAAATATTTTCTACAAGTATCAGCATATTCTGTCCTCATAATTGCTGCATATAAACATATTCAGTGCTGCTAAATAACATGTCGTCCCGACATATAGACATAGGTAAATTCATATAGACGTCTGCCCATTTGAGCCTAGGAATGAAAGAGTTCAGTGAACATTTCTTTTACCTTGGCATAGGAAATACACTAGCAAACACAAACGCTCTCCTGGCGTCACTGAATCAACACTGGGGAACTCGTAGACTTAACAATCCTAGAAGAAACTATCTTCGTTCCCATAATAAATCATAGAGATCACAGACTTTGGACAGGTCTAAAGCCATCACATCCCGTCAGGCTCCTTCATCACCGAAGCACTCCTAACGTATCTTCATGCGCCGAAAATGCCTGACCCCAAAGTACAGTACAAGGAAAATAGTCCGACATAGACATACAAAGATAACACGATATAAGACCGAGTCGTCTCAAACAGACAAGGAGTAAACATAGATTCGGATCATAAACATCCCTGCATAAACCTAAACAAGAATAATCTGTTTCTGGCTATACCAGACACAAAATATGACATAAGTCTAGATTCATACGCCAAGTTCGATATTCAGGAAAAATACAAGAACAGATAACTCATAGAATGAATACACATCGACTAATCTGAGTTCTGTCCCTTAGACTAAGAATTGTGAATTCAAAGATAAATATATTTTTATCAGACAAATAAATACATTTTACATTTGCATGCGTACCAACAGTAATCTATGCGTCACACAAAAGAATATGTGCGCAACAGACTATCACACCCCCCGGGAAAAAAAATGAAAATCATTTTTTTTCCATCTGAGAGCAACATACAATAGGCTCACAACGCACAAATACTGCGCAGATGAGAAATATCTGGAATTTATAAAGCCAAATTAAGTCAAAGTCGAAATATAGATCGACTGGTGAGAATATATCTCAACATTTCAGAGAAAGTATTTCTCTAAGTGTGAATATTTCCAGGTAGGTGTCACCAACGCATACTACTATACTTGCAATGACACAATGCATATAACAATTTCATATTTAAGCACTATAAGTACATGATTGACAAAAAAGAAAAATCATCAACGAAAATCGGTGAATATATATATCAATAAACGTAGTGATAGTAGTGATACAATCACTATATTACAAATTACAATGTGTATTTATCTTGATATAGAAAAGAAAAACTGTTGTAGATTTGGATGTGTTAAGAAGTCCAAGACCCAACAGTTAGGTGGAATCATGTGGGCATCTAGACAAAATGTCTGCAATCACATTATCTGATCCACGGATAGCTCGTACTGAGAAATGAAAAGGTTGAAGAGCAATTGCATTTCGAGTAGACCTCGAGCTCTTCAAATTTTTACTCTGTATAGCCGTAAGAGCTTTCTGATCGGTTTCTACTATGAAATGTGCGCCTAGAAGGAATCTTTGTAGTTTGAGAATTGACCAAACCATAGCCAATAGTTCACGGTCTAAAACCGAATAATTCCTTTCTGCAGCATTAAGTTTTCTGGAGATATACATTACGGGATGCAGAGTTCCAGAGTACTCTTGCATTAGTTCCGCTCCAATCCCAGTGGATGAAGCGTCACTACGAAGAACAAATGTCTTATCTGTAGTAGGTAACACTAAAATAGGTGGTGTTGAAAACAAATTTTTAATCTTATCCAAAGAGGATTGGCATTCCTGTGACCAGTGGACAATATTAGGCGACCCTTTCTTCAGTAGTGTAGAAAGAGGTGCCATGATAGAGGATAGATTCGGAATGAATCTTCCATAAAATTGAATAAGACCTAAGAGACTTCGCACTTGCTTTTTAGTCTTAGGAATAGAGATGTTAAGTATCTTAGTGATATTATGGTCCTCTGTCTTTAGGAAACCATGATAACACGATGGCCTAGGAAAGAAATTTCGCTAAAACCAATGTAGGCTTTAGAGGGTTTCGCTGTCAGGTTATACTCGCGTAGAGTAGATAGTAATTCAACTAACCCTGAATAGTGATCTTCCCAAGTATCGCTGAAAAGACAGATGTCGTCTAGGTACGCGATGACATCTGACCGATAAGATAGGATTCGACGCATCATGCGTACGAATGTAGCCGGGGCGTTCATAAATCCGAAAGGCATGAAACTCCATTGAAAAAGACCTCTAGGTGTAGAAAAAGCCGTAATTGGTTTGGCGCGTTCAGATAAAGGAACTTGCCAATATCCTTTAGACAAATCTAGTTTAGTGAAAAAATGAGATTTAGAAAGACTAGTAAGTAGCTCTTCTAGTAAAGGCAAAGATTCAGCATCAAACTTCGTAACTTGATTCAATTTGCGATACTCAACGGAAAGACGTATGTTATTGTCTTTTTTTCGAACAATAACCATCGGCGAAGAATATGCAGAAGTGGATGGTTCAATTATTTTAAAATCTATGATCTCATCCAACTCCTTCTCAACCTGTGCTTGAAAATGTATAGGGATAGGATAAGGCCTGACCCTAATAGGATTATGGTCAGTTAGAATAATGTCATGTTCAATGACACGAGTTTGTCCAGGAATGTCAGTGAGGACATCCTGAAATGTTTGTAACATAACCGAAAGTTGTCGCTGTTCTCCTAGAGATAAATCAGGAGAGACAGTAACATTTTTCCATGATTCACTCGAATGAAGTGGAATCATCGGAAGCAGAAGATTAACATCCGAAAAACCTGTTTACTCATCCTGTATTACGGACAGTGATGAGTAATGACCATGTTGGACTGGTGAATCGTCCGTTGCCTGGAAAATAGGCTGTAAATAATCCGGACGTTCATGGAATTCCGTAAGCATATTGATGTGGAAGGTTTTTTGCTTTCCATCAATATCGACAATGTATTCAACTTCGGAAATTTTCGAGATTATATCGTACGGACCTTTCCAAGAAATAAGAAATCTGTTTTCCTTACAAGGTAGCAAAACAAATGCTTTGTCACCAGGACAAAGTTGTCGTAAGGTTCTTTTCTTATTGGCCAATTGTCTTGCTTTCTGCTTAGCAAATTCAGAAGAAGTTGCCAATTTGCATGCTTCGATAATCTTTTGTCTCGGCGCGATGACATATTCGTAAGAAGATTTTGTGTCATCGGTAATATTATCAGCGGTTATGAGATCATGAAGCAAAGACATAGGGCCGCGCGGTCGCGCGCCAAAGACATGTTCAAAGGGAGAATATCCTGTATGTTCATTGGGAACCTCTCTGTAAGCAAAGAGGGCCGCGAGTAAAATCCTGTCCCAATCTTGAGGATGATCCTGAGTTATCTTCCCTAGTAAGTTTTTGAGTGTTCTATTTAGCCGTTCGACCATCCCATTGGACATAGGATGATAGATACTACTCAAAGATCTCTCTATCTGCAGAGTAGACATTACTTGAGACATGGTATCCGATATTAGTTGGGTGCCATGGTCTGATAATATTTCTCCGGGGAATCCCAGACGAGAAAATATAAGCCAAAGAGCATCTGCAATGTCAGCAGTAGTAATGCTCTTCAGAGGAATAGCCTCTGGTCTACGTGTGCACATGTCCACACACGTTAAGATAAACTGATGTCCTCTAGCAGATTTGATCTTAAATGGACCAATGGTGTCTATCGCCATTTTCTGAAATGGTCGAATAGGGATGTCTGCAGCATGAATAGGTGCAGCATGGCGTGGACCTTTGGATTTGACTTCTTGACATACTATACAAGATCGACAATAAATCCGTATGTCTTTGTTCACAAAAGGCCAAAAGAAAGCCGCAAGAACTCTTGACTTCGTACGGGAAAAACCCATATGTCCAGCACACTGAGAGTCGTGAGCGTGCTGCAAAATTTTAACTCTCAAATTCTTGGGAACAAGAATCTGAGAAAGACTTTACTTAGCGGAGTCTTGCACCATACGTACAAGTACGCCATTCCTCATTGTAATCCAAGATTTACGCTTTGTATCTTTATTCGGATCACCTTTTGTTGCAAGAGTGAAGAATTTCTTTAGAGTCGGATCCTCATCTTGCTGTTTTATAAACGAGTCACGAGAAATTACCAAGGGATCATCTTGGTTATGCACTTCATTATCTTCAGTAGATGAAGTTTGAGGCATATTAAGAGCCTGAGCTCTAGTGACTACAGCAGTAGCAGTTTGCATATTTTGTTTTTCCCAAACGGAAATTTGTTGCGGAGTGCATTCTTTGACTCCGTGAATACCACCTATGATAAGATCAGCGATCGGATTCGGCAGAAGACATGCGTGTACATCTCCTGTAAAGAAAGGAGTAGCAATCCTAATGATAGCAGTAGAGTATTTCTCTACGGTGCCGCTAAATGTTACACATTTGACTACTTTTCCAGTGGCACGAGAGGGATCTACAAGTGACTGCCTAACACCAAATGTGGTGCATCCAGAATCAAAAAGAACTGAGACTGGATTGTCATTTACTAAACCTTTATGTAAGACAAGAGAACCTCTTCCTTCATGCGCGACTGACGCAGGAAGAGCGCGAAGAGGATGGCCACAACTTAAAGTGGACACCGTAGTTGGTTCAAATAATGTTTTGCATTGGGGGCACTGAGATGCTCTCCCAAAATCAAAAGCGGAACATGCCATATTATTAGCATCATTATTATCTTTAGTCTGTTTATAGGCTTCATGTGACTCTTGCTGTGCAGAGTTTCCCTGATAATATGGTTTATGTTTTTTGTATTGTGATCTACCTCGATTATTATTGCCTCTGTAATCATTATTGTTTCCTTTATTGTAACCCCTATTTGGGTTTGAGTCATAGTTCTCATGGTTACCATTATCATATTCATTATAATGAGTATCTCTATAATTATGATCTTGTTGTCTCCATGATGGATGACTTGGATAGTTTCTATAATGACTTCCTCTGCCGAAATTTCTATAATTATGACCACCCCTGAATCGAGGGCTGTCGGCTCGTCTCCAGTTCTTCGCAGAAGAACCCTGAAATGACTGGTTACCTTGGTTTTGATAACTATTATGGTTACCCTCTTTATCATACCTGTTTTGTGGTCCCTGAAATTTGTGTGAATAATTAGGGTTGTATGGTGTTGCTGATGCAACTGGCATACTTTCTTTAACCTTAGCATTGCTAAAAGCTACGTCCGGATGTGCCGTGACGTATTGGGTACAATATTCTTCCATTTCTTTTAGTGTCTTGGGTTTACGCTCATGTAGGAATTCAAGGAATGGTTTATTTATACTTGACATAATCTTGTCCCTGAGCAACAAGTCCATAAGGGCTTCATATGTCTTTTCTGTTTTGGACAACTCAATCCAACGATTAAATGTAAGACGTGTCCTTGCAATGAATTCTGAGAATTCTACCCCTGATTCAGGTACCATTTTCTTAAACAAAGTACGGTAACCTTCCTCTGTTAATTGATATTTTTTTAATAAGGCTGCTCTGATAACATCATAATTATCTTTGTCAGTCTCTTCAACCAAACTTAAACTAGTCAGAGAATCACCTTTCAAATTTTCTGATAACTGGTTAGCATATTGTGATTTATCCACATTATGAGCTCGACAAGAGCGTTCAAATCTATCCAACCAGAATGTTATATCATCACTGGAAGGATTGAACGCTGGTACCTTGACCTTGTAAGTAAAGGGTTTACCATTACCACTAGAGGACTGATTAACATTACTCATATTTGTCAATTTCAATTTTTCTAACTCAAATGCTAACAGTTTTTCCTCATGTTCTCTTTTTGCCTTTCTCCCCTCGGCTTCAGCTTCTCTGTCTAATCTCTTTTGTTCAGCTTCTCTGTCTAATCTCTTTTGTTCAGCTTCAGCTTCTTTATTTTGTTTTTTCATTTCCATTTGGAATCTCCTTTCGTCTATTTAAATCTGCAATTTCTTTTGCTCAAATTCTAATTCCATTCTTTTATCCTCGGCTTTTTGTTTTCTCTCTTCCGCCTTTTGTGCTTTTTCAAATTGACTGGTAGCATACTCCTCTAACTTATCACCAGTCTTGCCTAGGGATTTCCCTAACTCAATGAAGTAATCTAAAGTCGACATGATGTATACCAATATGTGACTAGATACCTGAAATAGCAATAATGAAATCTATCTCCAAATAAATGGAAACAATATAGCTTGAATAATCAGCTCCCTTTATCCCAATCTCTGTGGGAAACAAGCCTTTAAATAAGGTCTTGTATAATCAACTGTGTACCTTAAATAACAGCAATTAATCCTCAGTTGATTCTTTCTAATAAGTTCACTACACAGCTAGTAGTGTATGATCTAGTATATTTTATAGTATATGTCAACCAACAACATACCTAAAGTACAAATAGGAAAGACAATACGAAAACATTTGCAGAAATCAAATACATCAAATAGGAAAATCAATGAAAATAATCACAGAATCTGTGATGACAACTGCAAGAGAATAAACAAAACAAATGACGTCACAGTGTATAAATATAAAGTTGTATAGAACTGAATTATAGGAAAGATGAGACCTACAAATACAAACAAACCAAAACAAAACTAAAGAACAGAAAAAATATCACAAAAACAACGATAAGCACAGTCTTCACAGCTAACAAAAAATAGCAACAGATGTTGCATGCAAATTTTCAATTAAGAAAATTGCTCCCTACAGAACACTAATATAGGACCAATATGACTCGGTATACCCTATACTAGTCACCTCACCAACCGCCCACAGAAATATACACAAATATCACATATAAACATGTAAACATAAATATACATATAGCATAAATACATATAATATAATTAAATGTGTTGCAGGTAGAATGTGTTGCAAATAGGAGGCTCAGTTATAATGGTACTGTATTATGGTACTTTATTAAACAATTAATTCTGACCTAAATTATTAAAGTTCAACACAAACTATGGCAGTGCAGGAAAGTCCACCGTTTACAGTTCCCAAGAATCACAAGTAGGACTTCTCGCTTCAGTTGCACTGTACATTTCGCAAACACAGTCAAATATACGCTCCAACTTTGATGTGTAATGCTGTTTGTTTTCTGTAAACACCGTCTGTTCAACGAGCGCTGACCTATTTACTGCATACGATCGATAGGGCAGGTCATGCTGACATCGACTGTAGAGTAGTACTGCTGGTGTGTCGTATCAGGATACAGGAAACGGTCTGGTCTCAGTAGCTGACTTCTCAAAATGTCCACTGTGCAGATTGACCCAGAAAGCTGGCCTACCACATTGATAAGGTCTAATTTTCGGTCACCACATTGATAAAGCTTGTTTCTTGCACCAGATTGACATGGACTGTTTTTTTTGTGATATTGCTCGTCCAGTCACAATGTTCTGTAAATGGGTCAGGTTACCGACTGTTGGGGCCCTGACAAGGTGTACTGTTAAGTGCGTATATTCTGATGCAATGGGTGAGTGTGAACATCAATAATGACAAACGCGAATGGATGACAGTTCGACAGGTTCACAGGACACTCACTCCAATCACAGGTGGAAGTCAAGGATGGCTGGACTACTGTGGTCGTTTCATACTGTTTAATAGGACGCACACACTTCGACAGTACAAGGATAGTTACAGGAACACAGGTCGACATAAACAGCATATTGTTGATCAATGGTCTACCATATTAAGTTAGCATTCATGTTGAATAACATCACAATGGAACATCTGTAGACAAGCACTTAAATTTCCACTGTTTATCAATATAATCATCAGGCCTTACTGACCGAGCGTGTCAGTTAATAAATACTGTTCAAGCCTGACTCCTAGACAGAACCTCTTTTCTAGCGAAGATTCCTTTAGGTAAAGTTCAGCAAATCTATCTGAAGATAATCTTAACCCACCAATAGTAGGTTTTTCCTTTCATAAGTGTGATCTCTTTATCATCACCTGATAAAAAGGGGGGCATCCCTGTTCTCTGATTGATGATCGACAATAAATAGGATTCCAAAATGGCTTCTGGTCCTGTGAGCATCACTCACGATAACGATGCATAATGAAGCTTCAATAAAGGTTCAGTTCATGAACACAAATATTTTCTACAAGTATCAGCATATTCTGTCCTCATAATTGCTGCATATAAACATATTCAGTGCTGCTAGATAACATGTCGTCCCGACATATAGACATAGGTAAATTCATATAGACGTCTGCCCATTTGAGCCTAGGAATGAAAGAGTTCAGTGAACAGTTCTTTTACCTTGGCATAGGAAATACACTAGCAAACACAAACGCTCTCCTGGCGTCACTGAATCAACACTGGGGAACTCGTAGACTTAACAATCCTAGAAGAAATTATCTTCGTTCCCATAATAAATCATAGAGATCACAGACTTTGGACAGGTCTAAAGCCATCACATCCCGTCAGGCTCCTTCATCACCGAAGCACTCCTAACGTATCTTCATGCGCCGAAAATGCCTGACCCCAAAGTACAGTACAAGGAAAATAGTCCGACATAGACATACAAAGATAACACGATATAAGACCGAATCGTCTCAAACAGACAAGGAGTAAACATAGATTCGGATCATAAACATCCCTGCATAAACCTAAACAAGAATAATCTGTTTCTGGCTATACCAGACACAAAATATGACATAAGTCTAGATTCATACGCCAAGTTCGATATTCAGGAAAAATACAAGAACAGATAACTCATAGAATGAATACACGTCGACTAATCTGAGTTCTGTCCCTTAGACTAAGAATCGTGAATTCAAAGATAAATATATTTTTATCAGACAAATAAATACATTTTACATTTGTATGCGTACCAACAGTAATCTGTGCGTCACACAAAAGAATATGTGCGCAACACTGACAGAGTCGTAAGGAGCACTATCTTATGTCTAACAAGAATGTTATTTTCCATGAGAGTAATTGCTTCTGCTTTTAGTGCTTCTGCCTCCGATTCGAAGTTGTCTGAGAATTTTCCAGTAGCCACCGAGATATATATTTCTTGTCCCGACAACTTCTAAGTTTCTAATCGCCGTCAAAACGTATACAATCTGGTAATACTCGCTCCTCTGCGTATCTCTTCCCTATGGCTAAGTCTCTCACGTCCTTTGTTGTCAATCTTTCCGGCTGGCCCTATTGTATGCACATGTGGTTACACTCGCTTATTTACACAAGGCATTAAACTACCAAACGAATTCTTGCATCGCCCGTGTTGCAGTGACCACGAGGGACAAATAGCTGTCTAACGATCCAGGTGTGTTTTAAAAGATAACGTTCCATCAAAGCGCTTAGATGGGAGGTGTACATGGTGTGATTAAAGAATACTGATATAACAAATGAAATAAAACGAAAACAATTAAAGTCAGTTATCAATTTTTTTTTAATTATCTACAGTACTTATCAGCATTCCATTACGTTGCAGTTCACACACACACACACAGACACACGCACACACAAAACTCTTTTAACTAAAATGTCAGGTCAGTCTTGAAAATCGGCTACGAAATATGAAGAAAAAAATTGTCAGCCAGAAAAATATAATCAAAACATGCAAAACTAGTGTTGGATCAATCAGTCACTAAATTGAAAATATTTAAAACTCAGACCTAGAACATAGCAAGGTTAAACACAACAGACTTTATATTATTTATTGCTAAATTGCAAAATATGGCAAAAATGTAGACACTGCCCTAACCCGTTAGAAACAGTAAAGAACCATCTACTACTTTGCCCAGCACTCCAGGCAATGAGACAATGCCTTCTGTCACACAGCACATCCAAAAACAATACACTTGTTATGGCAGCCGAAAACAGCTTTCACGAACTGCACAATGCCACATAATGACATCAAGGTCACCATGAGCTGATGTTCAATGATAGAGGATCAATGTCAAGTCAAGTCTATTATTTATTACAACAGTAATCATTTCTATGGAATCAAAAAACATTGCACACTGATATATAATCATACACTTTATTGTAATCCCGTTTACTGTTTCCAGGTGTAAATTTCAAGGGGTCTCTCCACCAGTGGCAAGATCAGAAGAGGACTTTGATCCAGGCTCAAAATATCACGTGGCAGCTGATATACCTTACCTGAGGTGTTTATTATAAGTTTTAACCACATCTTTTTGTTCTCTTCGCTTTGTCGTTTTATGTTAGTTAAGAGATTCTTTGAGTGGTAAAACACTGGTGCCTTTTACTGGGAGGTTTGTACACTGCCAAACATCTCTGTTCACTACATCAATAAAGAGGGGAAACACAAGGCTTGTAAACAGTAAATAAATAATACACATAAAGGAATTTCTCACGAATGCATGAAACATACCATAAAACATACCATGAAATATACCATGAAACATATCATGAAACATACCATGGAATATAGCATGAAACCAACCATGAAACATACCATGAAACATACCATGAAATATAGCAAGATACATACCATGAAACATACCATGAAACATACCATTGAAACATACAATGAACCATACCATGAACCATACCATGAAACATACCATTGAAACATACCATTGAAACATACCATAGAAACATACCATGACACATACCATGACACATATCATGAAACATACTATGAACCATATCATGAAACTTACCATGAACCATACCATGAAACATACCATAAACCATAACATGAAATATACCATGAACCATACCCTGAAATATACCATGAAACATACCATGAAAAATAAGTCTAGATATTTTACAACATATTTAGTAGCGTAATAACATTGGATGGAAAATGCTTCTAAGTAAGTGGTGAAGAGTAGAATAGCCAAGGTAAAAGTATATTTCCATAAAATGAAAATATTTTATGCAACAACTCTTTGTCTATGGAAGTAAGATATACATATATATATATATATATATATATATATATATATATATATATATATATATATATATATATATATATATATATATATATATATATATATATAGAGAGAGAGAGAGAGAGAGAGAGAGAGAGAGAGAGAGAGAGAGAGAGAAAGAGAGAGAGAAAGCCAAAACTGACATACAGAAGTAAGTCAAGGACAAACATGCGGGAAAAGCACTGAAGGTTACTTTTGTTTTAACAGATGAATTTTAATATTTCCAAAGGGCACTAGAAAGACTAATGTGGCCGGGGCAGGGACTTCGGGGTTGCTGTTTGTACAGAGAGTGTTAGATTTCTAAACTAGCTTATCCACTAGAGCTTGGAATTGCTCTCTTACAGTCTTACAGGAGTTTTCCAGGTTCTGGGATGATCCTCTACGGTGTATTTGGTTAGAGCAGTATTGGTTCATTAATATTATTTACCAGCAAAACATTCCCCTTCTTCCTCTCATAAATATGTGGCAAAGTAAATGAGAAACGACCTGCCTTTGGTATCAACGTAAACTTTTATTTACAGCATCTTTTTACAGGTAAACGTATAGAGTAATAGCATGCATGCTTCCTGTATTCATCAATGCATTTCTGTTCTCTTAATAATACAGCAGAGGCTTCTGTCTTCAGATGAGCCACTCTGATTCAACTCCTAGTAATTTCTTTCCTTACAAGACCATTTTGCGAATAAATGCATGCTCACAAGTTTCAATGAATCAATCCAGTTTCTCATTTTATCAAATAGGTTAATGTCCAACTGAATTTCAAATGTCTCTGCATGACCATTCAACTCTTTAAATTCTCGTCTACAGGAAAAACCTACAGCCATTTTCTTTGCTTTTCAATCTGCGAAAAGCCATCCTGTCTTAGCATGTAAAATCAAATATAACATTTGAGGCACTCTACTTACTGTTCTCCTGGTTAGAAATAATGCACATATTAAACACTAGAACTGGGAAAATACTAAATGAAAACTTCCTTTAGTTTTATTTGAAAAATCCTCAAAAATATGCAGCATAAAAAGTGCGTCTGACACTTTCGACCTTTTGTCTGCAACTAACTTTGGCCTGGGCCAGCCCGCTTGGGTTCAGCTCAAATCTAGGTCAGCGTTGCTTCATCTTTATTCAACTCACGATTGGACAATAAATTTACCTACGATGTTACTATCATGCTCTGTTCCTACTATAATATTACGATTAAATTTTAACTAATTTCTATCACCCAAGCTGTAGTCTGTTTTGTAGAAATGATAGTTCCTAAAATGACGCATTCCCTGTCACACTAATGAGGATAGACTGAAAAGCCAAGTTGCTAATTGCCTACATTAAGAAGAAGCAATGCGATTTATTTGAACATGTAATCAGAATAGGAGAGGTGAAGTTTAGCGTGACAACAGAAGAAAAAAAATTGAAGCATAAAGAAAGCAGTGCTTGAAGATACCAGAAAATTTGTCATGGTATGGAATGAAGTCACCAACAGAACTCATAAACACAGATAGCTGTGGAAAGACATGATTACATAAGCCACAGGGCAAGAAGGGAGTAAAAATTATATTGTCACGTAAGAGCGGAGATGTTCCCCGAATGTTCTGATGATGATAAAACATATTACATCCACGTACACAGGATGGAAAATGTGATAGCTCATTAGATCTGGAAAGAAGATTATAGCTCACAATTGACACAGCTTCAGTAAACTTGCCGATACTACTTATATTTCCATGAACATTATAGTTACTCAAACAAGTAAATCCTGGAAAACCGCTGACATTGCTTTAAAACGTAATGCAGATGTGACATGAAAATCGAGCACCCTGATCGATCCACTTTATTCTCACCGGCACCCCTCATTCTTTTGCAATCAAATCGATCAACGTTGGTTCCCACGTGCTTCCTTAATTAGCATGTCCAGGTGATCGCGCTAAAAGCCAGGCTTCTTGCCATCTGTCTTATTTTTGGTTTAGCCACGCCTACGGTCTTCTCTCACGAGCCATTAAAAATAGCTATCTCTGAATATCTTACTGTCATTCTTTCAAAGAGGCGGGCCAGGGGCGGCAACCGGCTGTCAGGTTACGACGTCTTTGAAGTTCCAGAGAGAGAGAGAGAGCCGAGATCTGAAACCTCTGATTAACACCTGGTAATAGAACGGACGAAGAACCGTTTACGCGGAGAATAAATTTGTTCCTGAAGCGACATTACGGTCGGCAAAGTTGTGACAAATAGCCTTCATTCAGGACTTGGCCGAAGAATTCGCTCGAGGAGCGATTTTTGCCAGACATTGGCGAGATTGAGCCAATTTCATATATATACCCCATCTCTTAAAATTACGTTATCAGTAGCGCCAGAGATTTTGAAGAAAGTACCTAGCTCGCATATGAGAGCGATACTACAATTTTGGATTTACTTATATACGTGGAGATTAATTCATATTTCTGTGGTGCGGTAATAATATATTAGAGTTTTGAGTGATCTAATTGTTAAAGTGTTTCCATTATATTTCACTGTGTTTTTTCGGTCTGTGTTAATTAAATAACGTATAGCAAAGTTTACCAGCTATAAACCTAAAATTAAGTACTCGCTATTTCCTCAGTAAGAGATGCTTTAAATTAATTAATAGAGGCTAGGCGGTGGATAATTTAGAGAACGCGATTTAATTTCTATTTCCATCTGGTGTAAAATTTTAAGTGACTAGTGTTCATATCTCATGTTAGGAGCGACTAATTTACTTTAATAACGGAGTGCTTAACAAGTCATTCCTAAATGTGTGTTAGATTAGGATATTGATAATATTGTTAAAGCGTTTATATATTTTTCTTCCTATATAATCCAGGCTGATCAAACCTTGCGATCCAGCGTGTTTATGATCTGATGGTCCTATCAGCATCCAAATAATTATTGTTATGACCATCTTCATGTTGTGACCCCTGCGCGGTCCACTTCTATAATTATGACGAGAAGCCAAATCAAGAAAACAAACAATAATAGATAAATTCTAACTGGTACGGAACATTCCCAGAATACAATTTTTACATATCATAATATGTTATCAGTCTGCTGAAGCAGAAAGTCAGTACTTTTCATCTGACCCTTGACAACAGTTTTGTTCATCGGATTTATTCAAGAGAACTCACTGTTCATACTCAGCTCCCACCTCAACGAACAGCAGATTTATTATCATTTAACATTTTTTCCCCATCACGTCACCGAGTGTTATAGACACCTGAGACTAGACCCCACTGGAACAATATTTTGCCATATTAATTCCCAGGACAGTTCACCTCAATAGAACCACTTATCCAAAGCAAATACATGCAGTGAAAAGGAATATCCAGGCAAAAATACGAACACATCAATTGCAGCGACTTCCCGAACAACAGCAGTCAGCTCATCGGATAGTCTGGGGCTGCACTTGACCCTGAATATGACTGATTAGTTTTAATAACTGCTAGTGTTTAAATTCCGAGGAATGTATGCAGCGTCAACATTTGGTAAGCATATCTGAGAGTGGGCCACTGTATCGTCTGTGTGAGTGAACGGATAGAAAGATACTAATTTCTTATTTTACTACTAACCTACCCACCTTCTTTTATTTATCTCTCACTAACATTAGTTTTTTTTTCTTCTCGAGATAGGTTAAATTAAGGACTTAGTCTTACCCGTCCTGACTATTCCCTGTTCCCGTTGTTAATTAATTTGATTTTTTTTTTTTGGGGGGGGGGGGGGGGGGGGGGCTAATTACCTCTGTTGGGATCTTTCCTAGTTTTCCCGTACAAGAGGGAGGCCTATTAGACTATATTTTAATTTCTTGTCTGTAAACTATAATTCATTGATGTAAATGATAATGCTTTTTCTTGATGTTGTGATATTTCAGCGATAATAAACATAATAAACCTTAAGCTATAGTGTTGGTCAAACCCCTGTCCTTTTATATGTTCTTCATAGTTTGTTTTCACGTCTGTACGTAGTGTTATATGTCACATAATTTTGTGTACTTAAGTGTTGTGTAACTTGTACGTTGTACAAGGAGAGTAAGAGCGTCTGAAAGTTAAATAGAGTCGTAAAAGATAGGCTGGATTAGAGAATTACTCAATCCAAGACTGCTTTTTCTCTCTACACTATCACCCTCCTCGTGAAACAGACACTACTTCTTACACCTTCCTTTCACATAGCTATCATCATCACCTCTACTAGAAAGTTACCGTAATTACATCAGTCCTATCTTCTCGAATTTACGACAGCAGCTAACACTCACTAACTACAAGAAACATCAATAATTACAGTGCTTACATATTGGGTTCTCAGACATGCACTAAATCCACATTAGGCCAGAACAATAATCTATGTGCACTATGTAACCTCGTACCTAATAAAGTTTCATCTCACACATGAAACGGACATCAATCCCTTAGGCGGAATGAAGCCTTGTGTATATAAATTATCTTTATGAAATCATTTCTTAAACTATAACTAGACCACAAGGTATTTTATATTTGTACATGCGCCCTAATATAACAGACGGACATTGTTTCTAGATTGAAACGGACGCGTCTCGCTAAAAACGAGGCTTAACGTCTATATAAAAATGAAAACAGGCGGAATGAACCCTAGCATATTTAAATTCCATGTAATCACTTCTGATGTGGCATGTACTCTCGCCTACACAAAATATCTGTAGGACCTACAACACTTCCTACTGGGCCTTTTAACATCCTTCACAACTCAGCTACCCTGCTCAGAGTCACAACGCAGACTACTTCTCACATCCTGATAGTCATCAGTCACATACTTTTGTTCACATCACTCGTATTCCACTGGCTGACGTAAACCTTCTCTACGAACTCACCACAGCCGGAAAAGAAATCAGATGCGATATAGTACAAAACTTAACTCAAATGTCTACAACGTGTGGAATTCTACCAAAACCACAGTTCCATCCTTCACCCATATTGATATGTTTTGTGTCACACTTGTCACAGTTTATCATTAAATAAAACTTGGTATTTTCTACATAATGCATATGTCTGTGGCTGTGCACATTATTGGTGACTGCAAATATAATTTATTTATAATTATAAATTTAACATACCGTTTTAATTGTTCTCATTGACAGGTACTTTGTAAGTTTTATTCTTCAGTTCCAGTTCTTCGAAGCCGCTTGTACAGCAGCTGGCCATAAAGGCCCTTTACATAAATGCGACTTATACAATAATAAAGCAGCCGGGAAAAAGCTTAAGTATGAGTGTCTTCACTAGTATAAACGTTATTTTTGATGTTACAATTGCTTCTTCTTTGCCCGTTTTAGCAGCTTATTGATCGAGGAGCTACTGTAATAAGAAGCCGCTATATGGTTTTTGCTTATTTGGCATGCTGTATGATTTTTGCTGACTAGGCGTATGGTTTTTGTTTAATGGGCTTACTATATGGGTTTTGTTTACTGGGCTTTCTATATGGTTTTTGTTTACTTGGCGTGCTTTATGGTCTTTGATTACTGAACTTGCTGTATTATCAATAGTTATAGTGTTTACCGAGCTTGCGTTGTGTTCACTGGCTGATGGGCTTGCTGTATAGTCAATGATTAATGGGTGTCATATAATAGGATATATCTTTATCGCCTTGTATCTTTTCCAACATCTATCTTCTTTTATTTTCTCTCTCATTTTGCTCTTTCATCATTGTTAAAGTAATCTTTCTTAATTACGGCTTGTACCTAAATGTAACTTTACACGTCTTTGATTCATTTCACCACCTTACGCTATCTTTCTGAACCCACGTGGCTTCGTTAGAATCTTGGTAAACGCACCTTGCTTTGTTAGACAAGTATTGTTTTCTTTTGGGGAGATCGTTTAATTTTAATCCCATGTTTAAACAACACGACTGTTAACCATCTTGGAGCACAATAGCACGTCGTCACAAAGGATTCGTGACAAGCACAGGAATGTATTTTACCAGATGGTACACTGGGAGAGCCACATACTGATTACCTAGCGAGATAATGCATAAAGAGATAAAAAAAATGCTGGCCCCGCAATAAAACGACACAAGAGACTTCACGTAAAGCAACAAAAAGGACAGAAGGCTTTGTGACAGAGGGGGCGGGTGATTTCTGCATTGGGCGGCCAATCCTAAACCACAGTTTGTCTAGCAAGCGAACCCGCGAGAGCCTACCTACTTTAGCGATTGACGTGGATTTCGAACATCCAAGGATCACAATGCAAGATGGACACCTAATTGGATTAAAGGGCGACGTCATGCGACACAGACGATGATTTCTGACATAAGGATAACATGAAATAATAAGCTAAACGTTCGCCAGAATGTCAGTATGAAGTTTTCAACTTATGTGGAGCTAAAAGTTTTTCTTAAAGCACAGCCTGTTCTAATATTTCAATCATGTGTGGACATGAGATTCATATACGTGGAGTTTAATTTTATAGTGTTCTTAATTTGCTCTGGGTTAATGAGTATGTCCAGCAGAAGTCTGAGTCTACATATTACGTGTTTGGCGTCTAACCGGAAAAAAAGCTAGCAAAGCGTACGTCTGGATAGCAGAATTAACAAAATACGATATCTTACACATCCTAAGTTACAAGGAAGTCCCGCACGCGTTAGTAAACTATGGTGGCGCAGTATTTTTTGAACCTGTTATCAAGTGCTCACAGGGTTTCGCATATATATTTATCAGGTTCAGCTCACTCGAAAGCTTACAGCCTGAGTAAAGTTAAAGCACGCACAAGTTAATTCTCATATATCAATAACGTTCACTCGGATCAGCTTCATTGCACGACACTCACTGGTTAGTAGAAGATCATCTCGTGAAGAGCTCCAAGCTAGTCAGTGCCTTTCCGAGATCAGACAGGAGACATCTTCCTGAGACAAGGGTCAAGGATTTGTCAACGCTAGAGAGATTTCCTAACATTGAAGGACTGTATATCGTCCAAGTTCTCATTACTACGAAGGTTTTCATTAGTACATCCTCGTCTTGGAGATAAACCCACACAGCATATCATACACCATCACTGGACAGTCTATGCATGCCTGTGTTTAATCATACAGTGGAAGAAACTTGAGATACACATAGACAGTATAGAACGGACATCCTTTTGGTTACACTTAACGTATTACATCATCACTATTTCACTATTCACACCGGTTCACTCTCATATTTACCTAACTACATTATTTACATCTCATCTGTGTGTATGTGAAGTGTCTTTCACCATTATCACTTTTTATTTTCTACTAACCCCATATGTGCATATATTTAACTAATAAACTATACAGCCGCGTTGAGCATTACCTAGTTCGTTAATGTATCACTAGTGCTGACGGTGTTAAGTATTTATCTATAGGTAAAATCCTTCATTTATACGAGGTTGGGAGCTCTTTCTGTATCGAGATCTGAAGGAAGAACATAAGGTCGTGGGGAAATAGAACGCTTTCCATAATTTACTTGAAAACCCTATCTAGTGGAGAGCATTCGCATTCTCTTCTTTTTATCGTGATCTCGAATAGGTCTCTGTTAAGTTATTTTCGCAGGGGAGTTAAATGTTTGAGATCCTCACACGTGAGTCTAGTATATACGCACATTTGAGAGCATCTACGTTAATTGTATGTTTAATTATTTGCGTAACACCGTTCACCATGTTTGAACGGGTCTGGCGCGGTTTGTCGCGGCGATCTGTTGCAATGCAGCAAATATTCTGGAAGCAGATCCCAATATTCTCCGTCTGATATAGACGTGATTTTCTCGTGTTCTTCTCATTGGTTCGGAAAGACACGATCATTTTACTCATCTATAAGATGAAGACATCGCTCTTGAAGGAAACATGCAAAGACGCGCTTGGTTTGAATGTTTAACCCAAAACAGCTCATTTTAAGTATCTCACCTTTGATACTTGGTTCTCCAGGATTGTTTATTGAAGAGCTTTGACTTGACCAGTGGAGTCAAGTTACTAGTGTGTCAATACAATGCTTGGAGTCATTATTCGATCTTCATATGTATGCTCAACGCTATTAACATGATTGATTTTATAAACATATGCATCCTACTGTGATAGAGTGGGCGAGATGATGATGATGATGTTGTGATATTTGATCACTCTCTTGCACACTCGCAGCCGACCCGATTCAACCACAAAACTCTGATTCTTAAGGCAGGGGCTGTATTTATTTCTACATCCCTGTCAGTGACATTAAGCACACGAAGCAAACATTAAACAAATAAAACAAAGCGAACAAAACCAAACATCAAGCCAGTGCTCTATTGCTAATGTGTTCAAAGCATCTATACTGTAGATCGACTCTTGCTATCTGTTTCTTTGGGGCGACTGGCCACAAAAGAGACTCGTTCGCCGGCTAGGCACTTCTTATATAGGTCCCAGGGCAAATCACTTAACTTAGTGCGCTGCGCGTATTAATTGCGCCACGCAAATAACACACGCGATTATTGCTCTTAAAGGAGCGAAAACACAAATATGCACCCACAACTATTTTTAGGCTTTATTGTGGCCTAGCAACAAATCCTCTTCTTGAAGATAATGTGGCAAAAATGCACCAAACCACATAGATCTTGGCAGTGACAAGATGGCGCTGTCACATAATCCCCGCCTGATTTTGTTGTCGTCCCGACAACATCACTACCTCTGGCGCTTCAGTCGAAATCTCCCAGATCGTTGGTTCTGCGCATGACTCTTTCTGAGCGGCGATGCTTTGGGCTGAGCTTCTGGGATAGGTACAACCCAGCTGGGGACCCTCTTGGTCGTCATGTCCCTAGTTCTACGTTGTCGGGCAGGCAGTTGCTGTGGTCTAGAAGATTCGCTTACTTGTGCCGCGTTGCTGCTTCCTTGTGACATCTGCTTGTCAGTGCATGTAGCTGTCGACTTTGTAGGGGGATCGCTCCTGACGTGTTTTACTGTCGTTTTGTGTGGACGGTAGCCCACATTCCCCACTATCTGCTCTAGATGAGTTTCCTCTTCTGAGCACTGAAGCGTACTCCCCCCTATCTGCTTAAGACGAGTTTCCTCCCTCAAACGACTACCAATATTCTCGGTTCCCTCAGGGTGACAGTTGTCACGGCCATCTCTTGGCTTGCACCCTAAAGGCAACCTAGTTGTGGAAGTATGTCTGGCGAAATCGCTCCATGAGGGACAGGCGGATATCAGATGTTCTGCTGACTTGCATCTAACGCATCGCTTTGGAAGAGAGCCTTGAGGGCATTTGGCTGCCATGTGGCCTGAGAACTCTCCACATTTGTAGCACCTCAACTTTGTAGGCTTTCTCTGTGCCATGGGACGCCTCCTACTACCCTTACACTCCTGGCCGCCAATGCCGCATACATAGACTGCTTCCATGCCCTGGACAGATGGTTTGCTGTCAAATGCTACTCGTTCATTCCTTTCCAGACTCCGGAATCCCTTTCTGAAGATCTTGCTCTGATCTACAAATACATCAATATCTCCATCATCTGGCGTGATAAACCTCCATCCCCTGTGGACACTATACCACTTGCAAACCCCGTGTCGCCTTGTTGGTGCAACTGCGCTTGTTGGTACTGTCAGCTCACAGCTTTCCTTGACAACAGCCTGACTCTCACACACACGAAGGTCTAGTTTAGGTTCCTGCTCACACACCCACTCGTCGTGCTCTGGCTGTTCCCTCGGTTGGCATGGTGCTTTCTTTCTCTGCACCTCCTCTTGTGCTGGCGAACTGGCCTGTGACAGCTATGTTAGCTGGGCCTTTAGAAGAGATACTTCTGCCTCGAGTGCGTCCTTTTCAGAGAGAACTTCTACACTGGCTACCTGCACCAGTACATCAGGCTTTTTGCCTTCACCGAAAACAGCATATTCCCTAGGCCCCTGACTCACGGCCTGGAAATTCCTGGTCATCTCATTGACTGGTGGTCGCTCACTGTAAGCTTCTTCCACTATTTCCAGTAACTTCTCAGGGCTGGCCTTGGCTACACCACGTATCCGTAATTCCCTAGATACCATGGGTGTGACATTATTCCCGATAACGTCTAGTTTGTCTTCTGCAGAAAAGGGCGCCATATTCCACACGGCCTCTACATCTTCCACAAACTCTTGCCAAGTGGGACTTGCCTATCCACCAAATAGCCTTACCTCCGGCACCTTCACGTATACTACCTTCATATGCCCATTAGCCATCTTGCTGCAAGAATGCACTGCTGGGTGTTTACAATATTTGTTCTTTTGCTGTTTGCTCGGTGTCACTGTCTGCCTATTCTGTCGACGACGCCAATTGAGATAGTGGGGGGGGGGGAGGGAGCGGGGAAGATGATGATGATGATGTTGTGATATTTAATCACTCTCTTGCACACTCGCAACAGACCCGATTCAACAAAAAAACTCTGATTCTTAAGGCAGGGGCTGTATTTATTTCTACAACCCTGTCAGTGACATTAAACACACGAAGCAAACATTAAACAAATAAAACAAAGCGAACAAAACCAAACATCAAGCCAGTGCTCTATTGCTAATGTGTTCAAAGCATCTATACTGTAGATCGACTCTTGTTATCTGGTTTTTTTGGGGCGACTGGCCACGAAAGAGACTCGTTCGCCGGCTAGGCACTTCTTATATAGGCCCTAGGGCGAATCACTTAACTTAGTGCGCTACGCGTATTAATTGCGCCACGCAAATAACACACGCGATTATTGCTATTAAAGGAGCGAAAACACAAATATACACTCACAACTATTTTTAGGCTTTATTGTGGCCTAGCAACAAATCCTCTTCTTGAAGATAATGTGGCAAAAATGCACCAAACCACATAGATCTTGGCAGTGACAAGATGGCGCTGTCACATAATCCCCGCCTGATTTTGTTGTCGTCCCGACAACATCACTACCTCTGGCGCTTCAGTCGAAATCTCCCAGATCGTTGGTTCTGCGCATGACTCTTTCTGAGCGGCGATGCTTTGGGCTGAGCTTCTGGGATAGGTACAACCCAGCTGGGGACCCTCTTGGTCGTCATGTCCCTAGTTCTACGTTGTCGGGCAGGCAGTTGCTGTGGTCTAGAAGATTCGCTTACTTGTGCCGCGTTGCTGCTTCCTTGTGACATCTGCTTGTCAGTGCATGTAGCTGTCGACTTTGTAGGGGGATCGCTCCTGACGTGTTTTACTGTCGTTTTGTGTGGACGGTAGCCCACATTCCCCACTATCTGCTCTAGATGAGTTTCCTCTTCTGAGCACTGAAGCGTACTCCCCCCTATCTGCTTAAGACGAGTTTCCTCCCTCAAACGACTACCAATATTCTCGGTTCCCTCAGGGTGACAGTTGTCACGGCCATCTCTTGGCTTGCACCCTAAAGGCAACCTAGTTGTGGAAGTATGTCTGGGGAAAGAGCTCCATGAGGGACAGGCGGATATCAGATGTTCTGCTGACTTGCATCTAACGCATCGCTTTGGAAGAGAGTCTTGAGGGCATTTGGCTGCCATGTGGCCTGAGAACTCTCCACATTTGTAGCACCTCAACTTTGTAGGCTTTCTCTGTGCCATGGGACGCCTCCTACTACCCTTACACTCCTGGCCGCCAATGCCGCATACATAGACTGCTTCCATGCCCTGGACAGATGGTTTGCTGTCAAATGCTACTCGTTCATTCCTTTCCAGACTCCGGAATCCCTTTCTGAAGATCTTGCTCTGATCTACAAATACATCAATATCTCCATCATCTGGCGTGATAAACCTCCATCCCCTGTGGACACTATACCACTTGCAAACCCCGTGTCGCCTTGTTGGTGCAACTGCGCTTGTTGGTACTGTCAGCTCACAGCTTTCCTTGACAACAGCCTGACTCTCACACACACGAAGGTCTAGTTTAGGTTCCTGCTCACACACCCACTCGTCGTGCTCTGGCTGTTCCCTCGGTTGGCATGGTGCTTTCTTTCTCTGCACCTCCTCTTGTGCTGGCGAACTGGCCTGTGACAGCTATGTTAGCTGGGCCTTTAGAAGAGATACTTCTGCCTCGAGTGCGTCCTTTTCAGAGAGAACTTCTACACTGGCTACCTGCACCAGTACATCAGGCTTTTTGCCTTCACCGAAAACAGCATATTCCCTAGGCCCCTGACTCACGGCCTGGAAATTCCTGGTCATCTCATTGACTGGTGGTCGCTCACTGTAAGCTTCTTCCACTATTTCCAGTAACTTCTCAGGGCTGGCCTTGGCTACACCACGTATCCGTAATTCCCTAGATACCATGGGTGTGACATTATTCCCGATAACGTCTAGTTTGTCTTCTGCAGAAAAGGGCGCCATCTTCCACACGGCCTCTACATCTTCCACAAACTCTTGCCAAGTGGGACTTGCCTATCCACCAAATAGCCTTACCTCCGGCACCTTCACGTATACTACCTTCATATGCCCATTAGCCATCTTGCTGCAAGAATGCACTGCTGGGTGTTTACAATATTTGTTCTTTTGCTGTTTGCTCGGTGTCACTGTCTGCCTATTCTGTCGACGACGCCAATTGAGATAGTGGGGGGGGGGGGGGGGGGGGAGATGATGATGATGATGTTGTGATATTTAATCACTCTCTTGCACACTCGCAACAGACCCGATTCAACAAAAAAACTCTGATTCTTAAGGCAGGGGCTGTATTTATTTCTACAACCCTGTCAGTGACATTAAACACACGAAGCAAACATTAAACAAATAAAACAAAGCGAACAAAACCAAACATCAAGCCAGTGCTCTATTGCTAATGTGTTCAAAGCATCTATACTGTAGATCGACTCTTGTTATCTGGTTTTTTTGGGGCGACTGGCCACGAAAGAGACTCGTTCGCCGGCTAGGCACTTCTTATATAGGCCCTAGGGCGAATCACTTAACTTAGTGCGCTACGCGTATTAATTGCGCCACGCAAATAACACACGCGATTATTGCTATTAAAGGAGCGAAAACACAAATATACACTCACAACTATTTTTAGGCTTTATTGTGGCCTAGCAACAAATCCTCTTCTTGAAGATAATGTGGCAAAAATGCACCAAACCACATAGATCTTGGCAGTGACAAGATGGCGCTGTCACATATTCCCCGCCTATTTTGTTGTCGTCCCGACAACATCACTACCTCTGGCGCTTCAGTCGAAATCTCCCAGATCGTTGGTTCTGCGCATGACTCTTTCTGAGCGGCGATGCTTTGGGCTGAGCTTCTGGGATAGGTACAACCCAGCTGGGGACCCTCTTGGTCGTCATGTCTGTAGTTCTATGTTGTCAGGCAGGCAGTTGCTGTGGTCTAGAAGATTCGCCTACTTGTGCCACGTCGCTGTTTGCTTGTGACATCTGCTTGTCAGTGCATGTAGCTGTCGACTTTGTAGGGGGTTGCTCCTGACGTGTTTTACAGTCGTTTTGTGTGGACGGTAGCCCACATTCCCCACTATCTGCTCTATATGAGTTTCCTTTTCTGAACACTGAAGCGTACTCCCCCCTATCTGCTTAAGACGAGTTTCCTCCCCCAAACGACTACCAATATTATCGGCGCCCTCAGGGTGACAGTTGTCACGGCCATCTCTTGGCTTGCACCCTAAAGGCAACCTAGTTGTGGAAGTATGTCTGGGGGAAGAGCTCCTTGAGGGACAGGCGGATATCAGATGTTCTGGTGACTTGCATCTAAAGCATCGCTTTGGAAGAGGGCCTTGAGGGCATTTGGCTGCCATGTGGCCTGAGAACTCTCCACAATTGCAGCACCTCAACTTTGTAGACTTTCTCTGTGCCATCGGACGCCTCCTACTACCCTTACACTCCTGGCCGCCAATGCCGCATACATAGACTGCTTCCATGCCCTGGACAGATGGTTTGCTGTCAAATGCTACTCGTTCATTCCTTTCCAGACTCCGGAATCCCTTTCTGAAGATCTTGCTCTGATCTACAAATACATCAATATCTCCATCATCTGGCGTGATAAACCTCCATCCCCTGTGGACACTATACCACTTGCAAACCCCGTGTCGCCTTGTTGGTGCAACTGCGCTTGTTGGTACTGTCAGCTCACAGCTTTCCTTGACAACAGCCTGACTCTCACACACACGAAGGTCTAGTTTAGGTTCCTGCTCACACACCCACTCGTCGTGCTCTGGCTGTTCCCTCGGTTGGCATGGTGCTTTCTTTCTCTGCACCTCCTCTTGTGCTGGCGAACTGGCATGTGACAGCTATGTTAGCTGGGCCTTTAGAAGAGATACTTCTGCCTCGAGTGCGTCCTTTTCAGAGAGAACTTCTACACTGGCTACCTGCACCAGTACATCAGGCTTTTTGCCTTCACCGAAAACAGCATATTCCCTAGGCCCCTGACTCACGGCCTGGAAATTCCTGGTCATCTCATTGACTGGTGGTCGCTCACTGTAAGCTTCTTCCACTATTTCCAGTAACTTCTCAGGGCTGGCCTTGGCTACACCACGTATCCGTAATTCCCTAGATACCATGGGTGTGACATTATTCCCGATAACGTCTAGTTTGTCTTCTGCAGAAAAGGGCGCCATCTTCCACACGGCCTCTACATCTTCCACAAACTCTTGCCAAGTGGGACTTGCCTATCCACCAAATAGCCTTACCTCCGGCACCTTCACGTATACTACCTTCATATGCCCATTAGCCATCTTGCTGCAAGAATGCACTGCTGGGTGTTTACAATATTTGTTCTTTTGCTGTTTGCTCGGTGTCACTGTCTGCCTATTCTGTCGACGACGCCAATTGAGATAGTGGGGGGGGGGGGGGGGGGGGGGGTGATGATGATGTTGTGATATTTAATCACTCTCTTGCACACTCGCAACAGACCCGATTCAACAAAAAAACTCTGATTCTTAAGGCAGGGGCTGTATTTATTTCTACAACCCTGTCAGTGACATTAAACACACGAAGCAAACATTAAACAAATAAAACAAAGCGAACAAAACCAAACATCAAGCCAGTGCTCTATTGCTAATGTGTTCAAAGCATCTATACTGTAGATCGACTCTTGTTATCTGGTTTTTTTGGGGCGACTGGCCACGAAAGAGACTCGTTCGCCGGCTAGGCACTTCTTATATAGGCCCTAGGGCGAATCACTTAACTTAGTGCGCTACGCGTATTAATTGCGCCACGCAAATAACACACGCGATTATTGCTATTAAAGGAGCGAAAACACAAATATACACTCACAACTATTTTTAGGCTTTATTGTGGCCTAGCAACAAATCCTCTTCTTGAAGATAATGTGGCAAAAATGCACCAAACCACATAGATCTTGGCAGTGACAAGATGGCGCTGTCACATATTCCCCGCCTATTTTGTTGTCGTCCCGACAACATCACTACCTCTGGCGCTTCAGTCGAAATCTCCCAGATCGTTGGTTCTGCGCATGACTCTTTCTGAGCGGCGATGCTTTGGGCTGAGCTTCTGGGATAGGTACAACCCAGCTGGGGACCCTCTTGGTCGTCATGTCTGTAGTTCTATGTTGTCAGGCAGGCAGTTGCTGTGGTCTAGAAGATTCGCCTACTTGTGCCACGTCGCTGTTTGCTTGTGACATCTGCTTGTCAGTGCATGTAGCTGTCGACTTTGTAGGGAGGTTGCTCCTGACGTGTTTTACAGTCGTTTTGTGTGGACGGTAGCCCACATTCCCCACTATCTGCTCTATATGAGTTTCCTTTTCTGAACACTGAAGCGTACTCCCCCCTATCTGCTTAAGACGAGTTTCCTCCCCCAAACGACTACCAATATTATCGGCGCCCTCAGGGTGACAGTTGTCACGGCCATCTCTTGGCTTGCACCCTAAAGGCAACCTAGTTGTGGCAGTACGTCTGGGGAAAGAGCTCCTTGAGGGACAGGCGGATATCAGATGTTCTGGTGACTTGCATCTAAAGCATCGCTTTGGAAGAGGGCCTTGAGGGCATTTGGCTGCCATGTGGCCTGAGAACTCTCCACAATTGCAGCACCTCAACTTTGTAGACTTTCTCTGTGCCATCGGACGCCTCCTACTACCCTTACACTCCTGGCCGCCAATGCCGCATACATAGACTGCTTCCATGCCCTGGACAGATGGTTTGCTGTCAAATGCTACTCGTTCATTCCTTTCCAGACTCCGGAATCCCTTTCTGAAGATCTTGCTCTGATCTACAAATACATCAATATCTCCATCATCTGGCGTGATAAACCTCCATCCCCTGTGGACACTATACCACTTGCAAACCCCGTGTCGCCTTGTTGGTGCAACTGCGTTTGTTGGTACTGTCAGCTCACAGCTTTCCTTGACAACAGCCTGACTCTCACACACACGAAGGTCTAGTTTAGGTTCCTGCTCACACACCCACTCGTCGTGCTCTGGCTGTTCCCTCGGTTGGCATGGTGCTTTCTTTCTCTGCACCTCCTCTTGTGCTGGCGAACTGGCATGTGACAGCTATGTTAGCTGGGCCTTTAGAAGAGATACTTCTGCCTCGAGTGCGTCCTTTTCAGAGAGAACTTCTACACTGGCTACCTGCACCAGTACATCAGGCTTTTTGCCTTCACCGAAAACAGCATATTCCCTAGGCCCCTGACTCACGGCCTGGAAATTCCTGGTCATCTCATTGACTGGTGGTCGCTCACTGTAAGCTTCTTCCACTATTTCCAGTAACTTCTCAGGGCTGGCCTTGGCTACACCACGTATCCGTAATTCCCTAGATACCATGGGTGTGACATTATTCCCGATAACGTCTAGTTTGTCTTCTGCAGAAAAGGGCGCCATCTTCCACACGGCCTCTACATCTTCCACAAACTCTTGCCAAGTGGGACTTGCCTATCCACCAAATAGCCTTACCTCCGGCACCTTCACGTATACTACCTTCATATGCCCATTAGCCATCTTGCTGCAAGAATGCACTGCTGGGTGTTTACAATATTTGTTCTTTTGCTGTTTGCTCGGTGTCACTGTCTGCCTATTCTGTCGACGACGCCAATTGAGATAGTGGGGGGGGGGGGGGAGATGATGATGATGATGTTGTGATATTTAATCACTCTCTTGCACACTCGCAACAGACCCGATTCAACAAAAAAACTCTGATTCTTAAGGCAGGGGCTGTATTTATTTCTACAACCCTGTCAGTGACATTAAACACACGAAGCAAACATTAAACAAATAAAACAAAGCGAACAAAACCAAACATCAAGCCAGTGCTCTATTGCTAATGTGTTCAAAGCATCTATACTGTAGATCGACTCTTGTTATCTGGTTTTTTTGGGGCGACTGGCCACGAAAGAGACTCGTTCGCCGGCTAGGCACTTCTTATATAGGCCCTAGGGCGAATCACTTAACTTAGTGCGCTACGCGTATTAATTGCGCCACGCAAATAACACACGCGATTATTGCTATTAAAGGAGCGAAAACACAAATATACACTCACAACTATTTTTAGGCTTTATTGTGGCCTAGCAACAAATCCTCTTCTTGAAGATAATGTGGCAAAAATGCACCAAACCACATAGATCTTGGCAGTGACAAGATGGCGCTGTCACATATTCCCCGCCTATTTTGTTGTCGTCCCGACAACATCACTACCTCTGGCGCTTCAGTCGAAATCTCCCAGATCGTTGGTTCTGCGCATGACTCTTTCTGAGCGGCGATGCTTTGGGCTGAGCTTCTGGGATAGGTACAACCCAGCTGGGGACCCTCTTGGTCGTCATGTCTGTAGTTCTATGTTGTCAGGCAGGCAGTTGCTGTGGTCTAGAAGATTCGCCTACTTGTGCCACGTCGCTGTTTGCTTGTGACATCTGCTTGTCAGTGCATGTAGCTGTCGACTTTGTAGGGAGGTTGCTCCTGACGTG
The DNA here is from genome assembly GCA_024509875.1 of Oreohelix idahoensis. NCBI lineage: Eukaryota > Metazoa > Mollusca > Gastropoda > Stylommatophora > Oreohelicidae > Oreohelix > Oreohelix idahoensis. Next base: position 280,126 of record JAMPIV010017641.1, read on the forward strand.
TTTTACAGTCGTTTTGTGTGGACGGTAGCCCACATTCCCCACTATCTGCTCTATATGAGTTTCCTTTTCTGAACACTGAAGCGTACTCCCCCCTATCTGCTTAAGACGAGTTTCCTCCCCCAAACGACTACCAATATTATCGGCGCCCTCAGGGTGACAGTTGTCACGGCCATCTCTTGGCTTGCACCCTAAAGGCAACCTAGTTGTGGCAGTACGTCTGGGGAAAGAGCTCCTTGAGGGACAGGCGGATATCAGATGTTCTGGTGACTTGCATCTAAAGCATCGCTTTGGAAGAGGGCCTTGAGGGCATTTGGCTGCCATGTGGCCTGAGAACTCTCCACAATTGCAGCACCTCAACTTTGTAGACTTTCTCTGTGCCATCGGACGCCTCCTACTACCCTTACACTCCTGGCCGCCAATGCCGCATACATAGACTGCTTCCATGCCCTGGACAGATGGTTTGCTGTCAAATGCTACTCGTTCATTCCTTTCCAGACTCCGGAATCCCTTTCTGAAGATCTTGCTCTGATCTACAAATACATCAATATCTCCATCATCTGGCGTGATAAACCTCCATCCCCTGTGGACACTATACCACTTGCAAACCCCGTGTCGCCTTGTTGGTGCAACTGCGTTTGTTGGTACTGTCAGCTCACAGCTTTCCTTGACAACAGCCTGACTCTCACACACACGAAGGTCTAGTTTAGGTTCCTGCTCACACACCCACTCGTCGTGCTCTGGCTGTTCCCTCGGTTGGCATGGTGCTTTCTTTCTCTGCACCTCCTCTTGTGCTGGCGAACTGGCATGTGACAGCTATGTTAGCTGGGCCTTTAGAAGAGATACTTCTGCCTCGAGTGCGTCCTTTTCAGAGAGAACTTCTACACTGGCTACCTGCACCAGTACATCAGGCTTTTTGCCTTCACCGAAAACAGCATATTCCCTAGGCCCCTGACTCACGGCCTGGAAATTCCTGGTCATCTCATTGACTGGTGGTCGCTCACTGTAAGCTTCTTCCACTATTTCCAGTAACTTCTCAGGGCTGGCCTTGGCTACACCACGTATCCGTAATTCCCTAGATACCATGGGTGTGACATTATTCCCGATAACGTCTAGTTTGTCTTCTGCAGAAAAGGGCGCCATCTTCCACACGGCCTCTACATCTTCCACAAACTCTTGCCAAGTGGGACTTGCCTATCCACCAAATAGCCTTACCTCCGGCACCTTCACGTATACTACCTTCATATGCCCATTAGCCATCTTGCTGCAAGAATGCACTGCTGGGTGTTTACAATATTTGTTCTTTTGCTGTTTGCTCGGTGTCACTGTCTGCCTATTCTGTCGACGACGCCAATTGAGATAGTGGGGGGGGGGGGGAGATGATGATGATGATGTTGTGATATTTAATCACTCTCTTGCACACTCGCAACAGACCCGATTCAACAAAAAAAACTCTGATTCTTAAGGCAGGGGCTGTATTTATTTCTACAACCCTGTCAGTGACATTAAACACACGAAGCAAACATTAAACAAATAAAACAAAGCGAACAAAACCAAACATCAAGCCAGTGCTCTATTGCTAATGTGTTCAAAGCATCTATACTGTAGATCGACTCTTGTTATCTGGTTTTTTTGGGGCGACTGGCCACGAAAGAGACTCGTTCGCCGGCTAGGCACTTCTTATATAGGCCCTAGGGCGAATCACTTAACTTAGTGCGCTACGCGTATTAATTGCGCCACGCAAATAACACACGCGATTATTGCTATTAAAGGAGCGAAAACACAAATATACACTCACAACTATTTTTAGGCTTTATTGTGGCCTAGCAACAAATCCTCTTCTTGAAGATAATGTGGCAAAAATGCACCAAACCACATAGATCTTGGCAGTGACAAGATGGCGCTGTCACATATTCCCCGCCTATTTTGTTGTCGTCCCGACAACATCACTACCTCTGGCGCTTCAGTCGAAATCTCCCAGATCGTTGGTTCTGCGCATGACTCTTTCTGAGCGGCGATGCTTTGGGCTGAGCTTCTGGGATAGGTACAACCCAGCTGGGGACCCTCTTGGTCGTCATGTCTGTAGTTCTATGTTGTCAGGCAGGCAGTTGCTGTGGTCTAGAAGATTCGCCTACTTGTGCCACGTCGCTGTTTGCTTGTGACATCTGCTTGTCAGTGCATGTAGCTGTCGACTTTGTAGGGAGGTTGCTCCTGACGTGTTTTACAGTCGTTTTGTGTGGACGGTAGCCCACATTCCCCACTATCTGCTCTATATGAGTTTCCTTTTCTGAACACTGAAGCGTACTCCCCCTATCTGCTTAAGACGAGTTTCCTCCCCCAAACGACTACCAATATTATCGGCGCCCTCAGGGTGACAGTTGTCACGGCCATCTCTTGGCTTGCACCCTAAAGGCAACCTAGTTGTGGCAGTACGTCTGGGGAAAGAGCTCCTTGAGGGACAGGCGGATATCAGATGTTCTGGTGACTTGCATCTAAAGCATCGCTTTGGAAGAGGGCCTTGAGGGCATTTGGCTGCCATGTGGCCTGAGAACTCTCCACAATTGCAGCACCTCAACTTTGTAGACTTTCTCTGTGCCATCGGACGCCTCCTACTACCCTTACACTCCTGGCCGCCAATGCCGCATACATAGACTGCTTCCATGCCCTGGACAGATGGTTTCTGTCAAATGCTACTCGTTCATTCCTTTCCAGACTCCGGAATCCCTTTTTGAAGATCTTGCTCTGATGTACGAATACATCAATAGCTCCATCATCTGGCGTGATAAACCCCCATCCCCTGTGGACATTATACCACTTGGAAACCCCGTGTCGCCTTGTTGGTGCAACTGCGTTTGTTGGTACTGTCAGCTCACAGCTTTCCTTGACAACAGCCTGACTCTCGCATACACGAAGGTCTAGTTTAGGTTCCTGCTCACACACCCACTCGTCGTGCTCTGGCTGTTCCCTCGGTTGGCATGGTGCTTTCTTTCTCTGCACCTCCTCTTGTGCTGGCGAACTGGCCTGTGACAGCTGTGCTAGCTGGGCTTTTAGAAGAGATACTTCTGGCTCGAGTGCGTCCTTTTCAGAGAGAAATTCTACACTGACTACTTGCACCAGTGTATCAGGCTTTCTGCCTTCACCGAAAACAGCATTTCCCCTGTCTGTTTATACTATCGGGGCGTGTTCATGGTGTTTATCATATCCTGCCTCCCTATCTGGCTTGTGTGGTTTTGTTTGTTTTTGCCCTCCTCGTTTCTGAATCTTGTGTCTTTCTTTTCTCCTGTATTTGAAGTAGTGCTTATTCTATTATTGACGGGAATAGTTTTTCTAGTGTCTCCTCGATGACTTCTTCCTCTGATTGCTCGTTTGTTTTAGTTTCTCGTGTGTTATATGTAGTTTCCTCTATGGTTCTTCGCTCTGCCTCGATTCTCTTGAGGATTTCTGAGTTTTCTTCTTTCAGTTCTGTCAGCTTCTTGACGTCTGTTTCTATCTGTCGCTGACTTGTTTTTATGTCTTCTATCACCTTTCTGACGCTTTGTAGGTCTATCACTTCTTTACCACTGTCGGTTTGATCTTCGGGAGTCTGCCTGCATCTGTTTTCTACCTGGAGTTTTAGTTTTATTTCTTTGACTTCTGCAGTCAGCTGATGCAGCTGTCTTCTATCTGTTGTTTGCTGTCTTTTCCCGACATCCTCAGCCACTCTATGTTTTTGCCTCTCTGAAGGGGATGTTTTTGGATACCGCTTCCTTCAGTATGTTCTTAGTTTCTTGGAACATCGGGCAGCCTCGGTATCTTGCCCTATGGTTTCCGAGGCAGTTTGCACAGGTACGGTTTGTATTTATGGCCTTGTAATTTTGATCCACCTTCGCCTTGGGACAGTCGCGATATGGGTGGCTACCCGCACAATACCGGCAAACTGCATCTTTCCTGCACGTTTTCTTTGTGTGTGAAAACTGCTGGCAGTTAGAGCACTGCATGACCGGGGGGATATATGCCTATGTCCTTTTTAAAGTAGTTTTTAGCGTCAGTCTCTCAGGTCTTGTCGACCCTTCAATGGTTATTACAATCAGGTTTAGGTCTTTCTTGTCCCATGTTTTTATCCTTTCGACCTGCGTGATTTTGACGTCTGCTTTTTCGGTCTGTACGTTGTTGTGAACCTCACTTGCGGGCCATCTGGTGTCCACCCCTCTTATGACAAACTTCTTTGTAGACTTGTATTTTTCCACCACCACTTTTATCTGGTGGGGCAACTGCATTTCTTTTGGACCGGCCTCCAGTTCGGTCATTAGTGAAGTTGTTTTGTCTGTGCTATTGAGCTAAAGCACGACTCCCTTTTCGTGCCTCCCTACTTTAGAGATGCCTCTCCTGCCAGTAACTGTCTAGATGATACAGATCACTTTGTCATCTGGTAAGGCCTTGAGTGAGGCTTCGCCTCCAGACATCTGCGTGATCTTAACGATCCTCTCTATCGCATCTGTGTCGTCTTTCTTGCTAGCCTTTGTTCCCTCTTTCCTTCTCAGGTCCCGGTTAGGATTAGAATCATGCACCTGTTCGCCGTCGGAAGGAGCCTTTTCTTGTTCCAGAGCTTTTTGTGTAGTTGCCAGTCCTTGTTTTGTCCTGACTAGGTCTAGTTCTTTGCTTCTCAGGGCTTTCGTTGCCTTGGATGTCCGGAACCACTTCTAGTACAGCTTCTTGAAGAGAGAGCCTAAGACACTCGTCTCCGTCTTGGATTCTTCGTGGTGCGTCTATGATGGTATCACCGATACCTTCTGTGTCTTCCTCTTGTAACTGTCTGTGCTGAAGAGCTGTCTCTTCCACCTCCTTCATAGTGTTTGCAGGTGGGTCGACTGTTCTCTCCGGCTGGCTGTTTTTGTTCAGCGCTGGTGGGCTGGTGTAAACCTTCCTCTTTTTGGCGTGTGATTTATTGCGGACCATTTTGACTAAAACGCGATCTTTTCTCGAATAGTGGCGTCCTGAGAAGGACGTTGGTGTGACTCGTTCGCCGGCTAGGCACTTCTTATATAGGCCCTAGGGCGAATCACTTAACTTAGTGCGCTGCGCGAATTAATTGCGCCACGCAAATAACACACGCGATTATTGCTCTTAAGGGGTTTCCCTACAGTGAAAACTAACTTTTGTTCTAATAACATTTTCAAACTTTTTATGTGCTCAATAGACACAGTGTATGTCCATGAACCAAATTCTACAGTTTATTTTGTTAAAAAACATGTGGTTACCATGGTAACCAAAAAAAATCCGCCATATTGGATTTTCACCACTTTTCGAGAGCTAAAAACTTATGTTTCCCATTGACCAAACTTTACCAAATTGCACACACATGTTGTGACTGACAATTAAAACAATTTATGAGGGGCTTTTTTTGATAAGTTAAAAATTCTATTTTTAATGATTTTTTTAAAAAAATACACTATATTTGTATGAAAAACAATGAAAAAAAATATTTAAAAAATATATCAAAGCAAATTACCAAAATATCAAAAATAGCCCCTGTCATTTTAAAGGTATATATGTGTCCTACATGCATGCCAAATTTCAGACTGATCTATTAGATAGTTTGTAAAAAATAACATTTTTTGTTAATAAAATCTTAGTTTTGAGAAAAATGCATTTTAGTCACCGAATGACTTGTCTTGTCCAATATACTCCATTCTGGGGGGCTGAATGTGTTTAAAATTGTCCAGCACTATATGCTGCACCTCCTTCAGCTTCCTGCAGCTGCTCCTCTTGCCTTTATCTTGCCTAATTTTTCTTCTTTCCTTCTACATGGTAACCAAAAAAAAAAAACAACCGCCATATTGGGTTTTACACCAATTTTCAAGAGCAAAAATCTTATGTTTACCATTGACCAAACTTTATCAAATTGCATACACATGTTGTGACTGACAATTAAAACAATTTGTCTAGGGCTTTTTTTGATAAGATAAAAATTCTATTTTTAATGACTTTTTTTTAAAAAATACACTATATTTGTATGAAAAACAATGAAAAAAATATATTTAAAAAAATATATCAAAGCAAATTACCAAAATATCAAACAAAGCCCCTGTCAATTTAAAGGTATATATGTGTCCTATATGCATGCCAAATTTCAGACTGATCTATTGGATAGTTTGTAAAAAAAAAAACATTTTTTGTTAATAAAATGTTAGTTTTGAGAAAAATGCATTTTAGTCATCGAGTGACTTGTCTTGTCCAATATACTCCATTCTGGGGGGCTGAATGTGTTTAAAATTGTCCAGCACTATATGCTGCCCCTCCTTCAGCTTCCTGCAGCTTCTCCTCTCGCCTTTGTCTTGCCTAATTTTTCTTCTTTCCTTCTACCCTGGTAACCAAAAAAAAAAAACAACCGCTATATTGGGTTTTTCACCAATTTTCAAGAACAAAAATCTTGTTTCCCATTGACCAAACTTTATCAAATTGCACCCACATGTTGTGACTGAAAATTAAAACAATTTTACTCATGATTATTTTAATAAGTTTAAAATTCTATTTTTAATGATTTAAAAAAAAAAAAACTATATTTGTATGAAAAAATATTTTTTTAAATATTTTTTTTTAATTTATAAAAGAAAATTACCAAAATATCAAAAATGCAGATGTGTTACTTTAAAGATATAGATGTGTACTACTCATGATTATTTTTATAAGTTTTAAATTATATTTTTAATGATTTAAAAAAAAAAAACTATATTTGTGTGAAAAAAATATTTTTTTAAATATTTTTAAAAAATTTATAAAAGAAAATTACCAAAATATCAAAAATGCAGATGTGTTTTTTTTAAAGATATAGATGTGTACTACATGCATGCCAAATTTGAGACTCCTCTGTTTGATAGTTTTAGTGAGAAATCGTGCATTTTCGGCACAAATTTGAAAATCATAGCATGGGGATGGTGCCGACAATATGCTTTTTGATACATCAAATGCATTTTTTATGTTATAAAACCTTGCTCAATCGATTCCTCGATGATTATTTAATAAAATAAGCTCAAAAGTAAAAAATCTATATTTTATACGTAAAATCCAGTTTTCATAGTAGTGGACCTCCTTAAAGGAGCGAAAACACAAATATACACCCACAACTATTTTTAGGCTTTATTGTGGCCTAGCAACAAATCCTCTTCTTGACGATAATGTGGCAAAAAGGCACCAAACCACAGAGACCTTGGCAGTGACAAGATGGCGCTGTCACACTACTACTTCGTTGCCGTAGTACTTCCGTTAACCTTCATGGGGTAACGTCTAGTGAAGTCAACCAAGGTCCAGGTCGTATATGATGGACTATGTACTTTGTCTACTACGAATTATAATTCAACTATGAATGTTCATTTCAAATAATGATTGCCTGTATCGTCGTCAACATAGTCAACATAGACTGTACTCATTAAATGATGTATCGTCACCATGTACCTTATGAGTCCAGTGTCTACTTTTCCCGTTGAAAATAGTCGCACAGTCTTAACGCATCATACAGTGTTACCAGGTCCCTATTGTCATTCAAAGAAACGGCCCACAGTATTCGCGTAATCTGAAGTACGTCGGCCACACATTGATAGGCCCGACAAACCAGACAACAGCAATGCCAGTATAAAGACAAAGATTGAGACAAACCAACGGTAACAGTCTCTTTATTTATTACCAAGCCAATTTCTGGGGACTTTTTTGATAACATTACATAGGTCATCATCAGCGACAACTACTGTTGTAGTTGCACCAGTATACAGTTACAAAAATGGGTTTGATTCATGGTTTCAGTTTTCGTGATGAGGTAATCTGAACTTTCTACATTAAAAATTATGTTTAGTCCTCTCGTGCTTATTTCCTCCAGAATAAATTACTTTGTAGTTGTCAAAATATATTTTACTTGTTCCGATATATTGCATTTCACATATTCCTAGCACATTTACATTCATTATTTTCATTTACATCTTGATTCTACGAGTATCAAATTTTCTACACAACAATAGTGTCCTGACATTCTAAGTTTCAATGAGTACATTATCCTTTATTCCAATTTTGCTGACACTAGCTTGACGACGGTCGAGTATGACCTGTAACATATGATTCTCTCTACCGGACGAGGTGGTTGCTCTGGAACCGCCCCTCCTTCCCCCTTATCGTTCTTGTCTTTAACATGAAAATTGTTTTGATTCATAATTGTATAAGGGATAATACGATGGTTGTTTTCGATTGCTTTCCGTCAATGTGTGTACTGTTTTCTCCGATACCCTCTGACTAAAAGTCAAACCCACAAGGCGGTGGGGAGAGGAGAGATTGAATCGCCATCTCCGGCGTTGTCACATCATACAGCTTCAAAGCTGATTTAATACAGTGCCCTTTACAACTATCCCACTTTGCTCTTAGTGGCACTTACGTGTTTTAATTCACGGCTGATTGTTAAGCTTTCACAATTAATCTCCATACCTGTAGGCCGTTCAACCATCCACCACCCGGTTGACGCGCCTGGTAGGAGAATAGGTTCTTTTCAAAGAATTTTAGATACAGAAAGAAAATAAAAGTAAAGGGATTATGGGCAATATCAGATCTATTTCTATTAATTAAACTGAGTGGTACACCACTAGATATGTTTTGTTGTTCGTCCATCACGGGTGATGAAGACCACTCTCTGTTCATCCAATTATTAGGAATATGTTAGGTTAGTCTATGGATACAACGGTGACTGATGAGCCCGATGCGGTCCTGGAAAGATCTCGGACAGTGTCGGCAGGGAATGTTTGCTTCATGTGAAGGTTTTATTACACGGTTTTTTCTAGCTGTCTCCGCTGTTCCGTTGCTGCTCTTCTGGATGATTCGCATGCCGCAGCACCTTTACGAAGAGATGTGCGCCAAGCAGTTCGGTCTTGGGCAGCAGCTTCCCATGTGTTTGGGTTTATGTCAAAGGTTTTTAATGACGTCTTTAACGTGTCTTTAAAGCGCTTCCTTTGGCCACCATGGGAGCGTTTACCCTTCTGCATCTCACCATAAAAGAGTATCTTTGGCAGTCGATGGTCTGGCATGAGGACTACATGACCTGCCCAGCAAATCTGACCACTAGATATAAATGTTATATAAATATACGCCCCAACAGTAGATAGTACAGAAAAATAAATGAAACATTTTACAGTGAACATGATATGGTAATAACGCAGTGCAAATCTCATGAGATAACTGTTATACTTGGAGACCAATGCAAAAGTTGGAAATAACATGTGGATGATTTGAGTGGTGGTTACGGCCTGGGAAAAAAGGAATGTGAGAGGTGACAGACAGAAAGAAAGGGCTAGATGATATGACAGTAGGAAACACCTGGTTTAAACAGCATCCTACACCTTTGGTTCCCAACCTTTTTACATCGAAGGGTCACATTTCCAACTACTTATAAGTTGCAGACCACCAGCTTATATGTAATATCGCAATGCCATAAGCACTTAACTGTTTTTATTCAGTAGATGAATAGGCCTATATTCAATAACACAAGTTGTTAATTATTTGCCAGATGACAAGGAAATTGTAAGGTAATAGTAATGAAAAGTAAATTATACATACAATTTATTAGTTACATACTTACTGGTTACATACATATTGGTTAATGATATATATTCATATAATTCAATGGTTAAAATTACAAAATATTCAATGAGAGCCTTGTGCTTGCATTTCGCTCATTAGATTTTCAATATTAGGCTTCACTGAAGTCAAAGACAGTCTCAAAGCAGGTTCTACTTGCAAACGGTTTCTGTGTTTTGTTTTTATAGCACTAAAAACGTAGGGAGGATCAAAGCAAAATCAAAGTACTTAAGGAGGAGCTACACTGAAATGCTATTTTCGTTATTAATTGCTGGATTTCAATGAAAATGCACAGACTTAACCTATATCAATACTAGATACGAAAAATGAAGAGTTTGATGGCACTGCACTACTGGTTGCCATAGAAACGGCGGCCATATTGGATTCTATTGTTCTATTTCAATTTGCTAAGGCTTTTTTTATTTATTAAGCTTTGAATACCAAATATGAACACAACGTTTATCACTATATTTTAAAACTTTTCTATTGGTGGATTTTTGATAACTTTATTTAAAAAAAGTTGTAGGACTTTGAATATAGTTTCTAAAAAAAGTAACAAATTTTCATAAATTTTTACATTACTTTTTGCAATAAATCAAAAGTTTGATCAGATACTCAAAATCCATCAATTTAAAAGTTTTAAAAGATTATGGGCAACATATGTGCCAATTTTTATATCAATTAACACATAAGTGTGGAAGTTTTAAGGAAATTAGGTTGAGAAAATTAGATTTTGAGAAAATCGCATTTTTCTCCATAAATATACTACAATTAAATAAGTCTGTAATATTGCCCCTGAAAAATTGCTTACTTGTCATTTAGAACATACAGGTAGCATAGCCAGCTTCCTCTGCAGCTTCCTATCTGGCTTTCTGTTGAAATTTGTGCCTAATTTCCTTCCTTGTCTTAGCGCAGTTTTCTGCCGTTTTAGAGCTGATCAATGTTGGATTCTTTGTTCTATTTCAATTTGCTAAGGCTTTTTTATTTATTAAGCTATGAATACCAAATATGAACACAACGTTTATCATTATATGTTAAAACTTTTCCAGTGATGGATTTTTGATAACTTTAATACAAAAAAAAAGTTGTAGGACTTTGAAAATAGTGTCCAAATATAGTAACAAATTTTACTAAATTTTACATTACTTTTGTCAATTAACCAAAAATTTGATCAGATACTTAAAATCCATCACGTAAAAAGTTTTAAAAGATTATGGGCAATATATGTTCCAATTCTTACTTTTCCTGTGAAGGATTTTTGATAACTTTAATACAAAAAAAAATTTGTAGGACTTTGAAAATAGTGTCTAAAAATAGTAACAAATTTTACTAAATTTTACATTACTTTTGTCAATTAATCAAATGTTTGATCAGATACTTAAAATCCATCACATAAAAAGTTTTAAAAGATTATGGGCAATATATGTTCCAATTCTTACATAAGTGTGGAAGTTATAAGAAAATTAGGATTAAAAAATAGATTATGAGAAAACCGCATTTTTATACATAAGAAGACAACAATTAAATAAGTATGTAATACTACAGCAAAAAAATACGAGCGGCGTTCAGAAATTAATGCACCACATCGTTTTTCTCAGCTAATAATAAAGATAGAAGCATGAAATTTTGCACACGTCAAATATGGCATGTGCCAATTGTGTGCACCAAATTGCATTGCAACCGGCCAAATAATACGGCTGCCCTAAACCGTTGAAATGGAGCGTGTTAGCAACTTGCGTTATAAGCAGCGAATTGTGATAGAATTTCTCGTTGCAGAGAAGGAAACTGTTGTGAACATTCATAAGCGTCTATGTGATGTGTATGGAAGTTTTGCAGTCGACAGGAGTACAGTCAGTCGCTGGGTTCAGAGAATCAAAGAATCAGGAAGTGGAGATACGGAGCTGCTTGATCGACCGCGCTGTGGACGTCCTGCCACAGCCACCAACGCAGAAATTTTGAAATGCGCTGAGGGCATTATTCTTACTGATAGGCGAATCACTACTCAACAATTGGCCTTACAGCTGTCAGTCAGCATTGGTAGTGCAAATGCAGTTATAAAAACTCTCGGATTTTCTAAGGTTTGCGCAAGATGGGTTCCTCGAAGTCTCACAAATGACCACCGATTGCAAAGGAAAGCAATTTCTTCTGAATTGTTGGAGCGTTTCAATGCTGATGGCGAGAACTTTTTGGCTAAGATCGTTACAGGTGACGAAACCTGGGCACATCATTTTGAACCTGAGACAAAAAGACAGTCAATGGAGTGGCATCATCCGCAATCACCACGAAGAAAGAAATTCAAGACAATTCCTTCAGCTGGAAAGGTCATGATCACTGTCTTTTGGGACATTGAAGGTGTGATTCTTGTGGACGTTATGCCAAGAGGAGAGACAATCAATTCGCAAGCTTACATTAAGACATTGAAAAAACTCAATCAACGTTTTCGCAGAGTTCGGCCGCACAAGAATCCAGCAGACCTGCTTCTCCTTCACGACAATGCGCGACCTCACACAAGTCTGGCAATACGGGAAGCAATCACCAAATTGGGTTGGACTGTACTACCCCATCCACCCTATAGTCCCAATTTGGCACCCTCTAATTTTCATCTATTTGGTCCCCTTAAAGATGCACTGCGTGGGACAAGGTTTGAAGATGATGAAGGAGTTATTCATGAAGCGAAGAAATGGCTACATGATCAAGACAAAATCTAGTACGGGCTAGGAACACATGCACTTGTTTCGCGCTGGCATAAAGCCGTACAAGTTGATGGGGATTATGTTGAATAATACCGATGTTTACATGACATATCCATGTATATTGTATATAAATTTCATGCTTTTTGAATGAACAGCTCCTGAGAAAAACGATGTGGTGCATTACTTTCTGAACGCCCCTCGTAACTTACTTGTCATTCAGAACATACCAGCCATATATCCAGCTTCCTCTGCAACTTCTTGTCTGGATTTCTGTTGAGATGTGTGCCTAATTTGGTTCCTTTTCTTAGTGCAGTTTTCTGCCGTTTCAGAGCTGAGCACGAGACGTTTACGCTTTCTTGCTCCTGCCAGTCGATAAGCCTCTTTTCCACTGTTCAGCCCCAGGACTTTCTTGAAAAATATAGCAGCCTCAGGTCCTTCATTAAATTCAGCAACTGCACTTAGAAGGCAGAATTCAACGCGCTTTCGTGAATGGAAGATATGCTTTGGCACTTTACTCCAAATAACTGAATGAAGGCTCTCATTGGAGTTTTAGGTAGCCTTTCTTTCACAGCGACTCAACAGTTTCAGATTTGTCAGCCTGTCATACACTGGTGTCAAATGTCTGTTCAACAGCTTAAAGTCCAGGGGCGTACGTATGGTTGATTGCTCTGAGCACAGTTTACGCTGCGTGCTAGCTTAGCAGCATAATCAAATATTAAGTTTGCGAGTTCTGGTGTTTGCAAATAAATTTTTTTTGCAATTGTGTTGAAAGTTTTTTAATGCAGGCCAGGCATATCCATGTTCTGTGCAAAGTAGTTAAATTTATAGGGTCCCATTCCTGATAACAATGATGATAGAACTGCAACTTTGTTCACACTGAATGAATTATGATCATCAACCGATGATGTGTACGTTGATGCAACGGTTTTGTTGCAAACACAACAATTCACTTTGATGTGTTGAACAAGACCTCTCTTGGCCTGATTATTAATTTCTGCAGACAGCTTCACATAGCAATCTGGACATGCAAGCTGACTAACAAGGTTGCATATCTCAGACATATCAACTATAGTTCTGGAGACCGTATTGTTAGGCGTTGAAGCTTCTTGCACCGATGAGGCACTTAGTTCCAGCTTTTTACAGAACCGTTGTGTGCTGTGGGGTGAAGAGGTAGAAGTTGTAGAGGAGCTTGTGCTGGATCCTTCATTTACAGCTGAAGCTGACAGTATAACCTCAGGCAGACTAGGCTCATTAGGGGGATTTTTTAGCTCTGAAAAAAGTACATAAGAAATAACCACAGCTCAAGAAACATGTCACATGCTTATAAATACCATGATAATTTATCGTATAATGTGGAATCATGCCCATTTGTCAAACCAGAAAAATGTGATCACTGTTTACTGCCAACACGTTTACTAAAAGCTTGCTTACTTACTTACTTAGTCGTTCCTCTTCTACCGTCAGGTGTAGAGGTTTGGAAGAGAGAGCGCCAGACTATTCTATCAGCTGTCTTCTTCCTGGCCTGGTTCCATTCTAGTCCTCGGTCCTTCAAAGATTGTCTAATGTTGTTATCCCATAAAAGCTTGCAAATACTTAAATTAAAAAAAATAATAGCTTATTCACAAGTGACATTTTTTTTTAAAAAGTATATCGTTGAACCCTTTCTTCTTCTTCTTCCATCCTTAGCCACCGACCGACAAAGCAGTCCGTGGCCAGTGCGCCTAGTGGCGCCTTAGGGCAACAAGAAATCAACTGTTGTTCCGTTACGCCTAGTGGCGTTTATTGGTACAACAGAAAATTAATTGTTGTTTCCTTAATCAGAGTGGCTGGCAAGCGGATGATCAGTCCGCTGTGCGTTGAACCCTTTATGGGTTATAATTAGGACATATTGTGTATTAATTCAAGAAAATTAAATCAGATTTCCAATATCCAAATATAGTACCTTCTTCCCCCTCCACTCAGTTCTAACAGAGTCAGTCAAAACTAAATTTGTGAAGCCTAAATGTGTTGTGCGTGCCTGGCTTTCTACAGTGATTCATTTTGTACCATTACCATAACAAAATTAGCGACTTTTACCTGCACTATCTTGGTTCCATCTTTTCTCCCTGGCCGTTTCCATGTTTAGATGACGAAAGCTATTCTTTTTTCGAGGCATTTTCACACAAAAAGTTCGGAAAAATGAGTCTTACTAAATATGTACACAGAATTTATCAATCCGACGCCATATTGTCAACACGGCGGTTACAAGTCACGTGATTTCACGCAGCCAACGAACAGTTTAGAATAGTGAGCGGAAAAAGCCGATGTCAGCGAATGTCCGACGATTTTCATATATGGAAGTAATCGGTAAAAAAGCGACCCATAAATTCTCGATCTTGGCGGGTATAATTTTGTTACCAAAATAAATGAACTACATCACAGGATTCCCCAGATCTAGGCGAATCCAATGATGTATAATACGTAGGGGTGCAGGCTTGGTTGCTATGGGAAAAACTAGGTCCAATTAGGCATATTTTCTCGAGTTTGAGAAAATCTCTCTGTACCATACCTTTTTCAAAGTCAAAATACATATTGTTAGAGTGCATTTCGACATTTAATTCTGTTATATTTAGATTCAGGAGATGTTAAAGTATCAGAAATGGACTAATCTCAAATCCATCATTTTTGTATTTTGACGTTAATTTAATGCCCGCTCCTGGCCTTAATACCAAAACGATAACGCAGCCACGGACCACCTGATGATGCGCTGCGTACCATGTGGAAACCACCGTTCTAGACACCTTTGGGCATGGAAAAGCCAGGAAACACATTGACTGCTTTCTAATATGCATGCGATTAAGAAACAGTTGAAATCTGTGAAAACTAGGCCAGGAGCAGAGTTGCAACAGCGACCAAGCAGCATTAAGATTAAAATTTAGAATTACATTGAAGAAAGTAAAGTGAGCTTAAAAGAACATCAAGTTAGACTTAGCCTTAATTAAATCAAATAAAGAAATGAGTGAAAGATATAACATTACAACACAAAACTGGTTTATTGCATAGGAACAAATTACTAGGTATAGATGAACAGTCGACCTCTTTGTCTGGTTTTAGTATAACTATTGCTACTTTTTATGCCTTGTGTATCAAGCCTGTGTTGAATTCAGAAGTAATTGTATCTAAATTTAATTTTGGTATTTTTTTTTTTAGCATTTCATAGCTTTGAGTGTCTTGCCCTGATGCTGAGTTTAGGTAAAGGATCTGTTACAAGCCCATTTAGGCATATTGAGATTATAGTGTTAGGTCCATATTTTCTTGACCTTCGGCACACTATGATGTGGTCAGCATCACGCCGGCCACCTTAACCTTCCCAGAGTTGCTCTGGTACGCAATTCATGAGCCTGGGTCGACCCGGAGCCGTTTGCGGCTGGGAATCGAACCATGTTCCAGCGAGCTAGGAAGCCAGTGTACTAACCACGGCGCTACCGCGGCTCCAGTGTGTGCATTTATGTGTATATGAATAAACATGTGTGTGCATTTATGTGTATATGAATAAACATGTGTGTGATCAATTACTAAATACACAGATTTTATTGATAACGTATTACTGAATTTAAGAATGTTTTAATTTAGAAACACTTTGAGAATTGTATTATCGCAGGTCAGAAATGTAAAAAAAGGCAATAAGGTTTATTTTTTTATACAGATGAATTAAATGTTTCGTTCATTCGTTCATTTGTTCATTTGTAGGAAAGCTGCACCAAGCATTCACATACTGTTGTAGTGATGTTTTCTGTGGCAATTAGTTTTACAAGTAAGGTTGCCTGCTGTATGCACAACCTACAGAAGTTGCCTTGTCCGACATATCTGTGGATGTAATAGTTATAATCTTTCTTCAGGCTGGCCACTTTAAAAACATTAATAGATGGGCTTGTTATCGCAAAATGTTCCTCTGCATGATTTCTTTGTCCGTATAACGTTCTACACAAACGGTGCTTCTGAAACACTAAATGATACCTTTCCGTCTCACAGAAGTATGTTAGCACTAGGAAAATCCAAACCATGGCCAATAGCGCTGAAGCAACTGACAGGGTCAAACTCGATGAGTGCCAAACCTGTGGTGAACTACTTCAAACCCTTGCTGGATTTCCTGAAAAAGCAAAATAAAAAAGACCATGGTTGGGATAATGACTGCCCCAAAACGATACCATGACGACAGATTTAAAGATTCCAAACATTCGAAGGCAAAGGATACTTCGGTTGTTTATGTTTGTGAATTATTTATCAATTAGCTTGATTTAAATAAAACAGAACTAAAGAAATCTGAGCAAATCTTGAAACGAAATATTGTTTCTGTTATTTTTCATGTATAGCCTGAAACGACATACTTACTGGTGATAGTTAGTATAACATATTTTAAGATCAGTTGTGTACAAGTGATGAGTTAGTGTCGTGGGGTAGTTTTAAGGAGAAGGGAAGCTTGGATGGAATGGAAGAATAAAGATAATAATTTCTTATTGATAGTTTACGAGTTCGTAATGGAACTGCCTCTCTTCGGGAAATAGTGTACTAGAAATTTACTTAAAAGAGAATTCTGGCAACTAAACAGGATATTTTCTGAACGATAAATTCTCTCTCATGAATCCTACAAAAAGACTGTGTATAGCACAAAAGGTTGAGAAAAAGATTTGGTGTCCAGCCACATTTAAAATATCCCGACCCAATAGAAGTTAATTTAATTATGGCTGAGCCCCCATAGTGTAGATTTATATTTAAAACAAAATACAGCCGAAATAAAGTTAACAAGAAAAATAACAACAGACGCTGTTAAGTTAAATTGAATAAAAGGGTATAGATTCTCACAAATCTGAATATACATGTTAAGGAACTTTTCCTTCTGGCTCTAGTATGTTGAATGATGTCTAGGGATATTGTATTAATGTTCTGAAATGTAGTCACCAAAAATCTGGCCACAGTTTTTCTATTCGTAATCGAACTGTTCTTTGTGGTCTAAGTCTTTACATCTGACTAACTGTCATTAATTATTAACTGGTTATATCTCTACAACTCATGCTTCCAACTGGAAATCATTTCTCGAAAACTTCGGTGTTTATGACATTCACTTTATTCAACACAGGAACTTATGTGAGAGACACATTGCTCTTAACACAATCTGACATTGTTCATTTTAAATCATCGATTCTTTCATTTCATAGATTACTTTTGTATACGTCTATGTTTCTTCATAATTCTTTAGGCTATCAAGACTTATCTTCTTTTGAGTGCTTCCATAGCATAATTATTATTTCCTTCATACATTCTATTCTTAGGAATTCCACTTGATATATTTAGTTATTCTTTCATCTGAATAATGTTTCAATTCGGTGCCTTCCTGCACATCTTCTTTTAGCCGGCAATCATATCTATTTTATTCGGGTACTCATACCCTTCCATGACGGTTGCGATAACCTTGATAAGTTCGAATATGTCTTTTTGGCTATACTCGCACAAATCTTACCTGAAATCTCATAACTCCTGACGAGATGGGTTTATCCTCAATTGAATTAGAATTACACTAGATTTCTGCTTGAAATCTACATCCAATATGAACACTTTTAAAGTAGAATCAAATACACTGCCATAAGTGGACCTTGCCACACCAGCCGACACTGTGGAATCCTGTAACTATGTCTTCTACGTCATTTTACGCTACTTCGTAGTCATCGTTAATGATCGCATTTATTTTGTGTTTGGTGAGTGTACAGCATGGTGCAAAGCGATCTCTCTCCAACTCCACTTTAACATAATCGCTATGCCCCATGATGCGCACTCAACATTACCCCCTCGTCCCGCGAGCGTTTACCTCGGGTGGACGCTTAATAAAATATTAAGTAAACACTAATTAATCCCTATCAAAACCGATTAAATACGATTAATTTCGATTAAGAACGATCAATTTCGATTAATATCGATTAATATCGATTAATTTCGATCAAACCCGCTCAATTTCCATTAAATAATTGAAAGTGCAAATAAAATGTCACTAAAAGTTATGTGATGAAAACAAATGCACTAATTATTGTCTATCAAGTTTGTGTCACTTTCCTGAAATAGAATTCCATATGTCAATATGTATAATATTACATAGTTTATATGTAAGTGAGTCTGTATGTTTCCAATGTGAATGCACTAGAACCTCTGTACATGCTGAACAGTATGGTAAATGTCAAAACTTGGAATAATGTCACCATTCTAGTTCATTTATGTTATATCCGTAGGAATCATGAAATAGTAAGTCAACTATTTAAATGTCCACTGTTATATAGTAACTAGTCAGCGTAAATAGTTATAACACTTTTGTATTTGTAATTGCTATGACCATCTGTTCATCTTTTCCACTTTTTGAATAACTGTGCATGATATGACCATCTATTAGGATACATAGTTTTAGTTATAGGCCAATCACCTGTTTGTCTTAAACTATGATTACGAGAAATACAAGAGAGAAAACCGGACTGA
Source organism: Oreohelix idahoensis (assembly GCA_024509875.1). NCBI lineage: Eukaryota > Metazoa > Mollusca > Gastropoda > Stylommatophora > Oreohelicidae > Oreohelix > Oreohelix idahoensis. Next base: position 298,902 of record JAMPIV010017641.1, read on the forward strand.
TTCTAAAGGCGACGAACTGGAACGGACTACGGACTACGACTTATGGAACTTGGAACACAAGAAGTATAAATGGGAAGGAAGAGGAGCTGGTGGAAGAGATGAGGAAAGCAAAACTAGAAATCCTGGCTATAACGGAAACGAAGAAAAAAGGACAAGGAGTCATGGATCTCGATGGCAACACGTTGCTCTACAGTGGTGTACCCATATCTGAAAGAGCTAAAGGGGGCGTGGGTTGCATTGTGGCCCAAAATCAAAAAGATAGTATCAAGGGATGGAACTTTGTCTCGGAGCGCATTATGGTTGTAAAACTAAAAGAAGGAGAAACCATAGTCAACCTGGTCATAGTGTATGGGCCAAATGAGGATGAGAGAGCAGAGGTCAAGGAGGAATTCTTCGAGCTGCTTCAAAGGACAGTGGATGACTGCCTAGATGAAGTTATCATGCTCGGAGATTTTAATGCCAGAGTTGGAAATGACCATGCTAGATGGGGTGGAGTTATCGGAAGATATGGAGAAGATACTCTCAATGACAATGGAAAGCGACTCCTTAGATTCTGCAGTGAGCAGAATCTGATCATTACAAACACAAAGTTCCCCCATAAGCGCATACATGCATACACTAGATGTGAACCAACCAAGAATGAGAAGTCAGTGATCGACTATGCCATTGTTCGGAGAAGCTCATTCAGATATGTCCGAGATGCAAGAGTCTGGAGGGGGCCAGAGATTGGAAGTGATCACTACCTGCTAACAATCAAACGAACAACTGAAAGAGTTGCTCAGCCTAGGAACTGCCCAACATCACGCAAGAAACCAAGTAAACGAGCAGGAGAAATGAGCATTAGGACCTACAAGCTGAGAGAGCCAGAAATTAAGACCAGATATCAGGGGCTTATTGCTACAGCAGTGAGCAACACAGAAGAACGACCTGATGACTTGGAAACCCTCTGGAATAAATTCAAGGATATCATAAAGACAGCTGCTGCAGAAGCATGCGGTGAAGTCCGACTTGGGAACCAGAGAAAGAGGACACCTTGGTGGACAGAGGAAGTCAAAGAGAAAATAAGAGAGAAGAAAATGGCATGGAAACAATACTTAGGAGCTAAAAACACAACAGGACAAATGGAAAAATATAGAGAATATGTGACACTCAGAACAGAAGCAAAGAACAAAGTGCTAGCAGCAAAACAGAAGTCCTGGGAAGAATTTGGAGAAAAGCTAGAAAAAGATGCACAAGAAAACCAGAAATTGTTCTATAAGACCCTAAAGAACATGAGGAAGGAAAAACAATGCCCTCTCAAATTTATAAAGGACAAGCAAGGCAAATTGCTTACTGCCCCGAAGGAAGTAATGGAAAGATGGAAAGAATATTTCTCAGAACTCCTGGATGGTGAGCATGGTGAAGCATCAGAAATGATAACCACTAGCACAGAAGAGAAAACCAATGATGGTGAAGATGACATAAAGATGGAAGAACTGAGGGCAGCACTAGAGAAAATCAAGATGGGCAAAGCAGCAGGGCATGATGGTATAACACCAGAAATGGTTAAGTACATGGGAGCATCAGGCGACCTATTACTCTTAAAGGTCCTACAGGCAGCATGGTGCAACAAGACCATACCAAAGGATTGGGAGATTGCCATCATAACACCAATTTTCAAAAAGGGTGACAATCGACAATGTGGAAACCATAGAGGCATATCCCTTCTCAGTGTCCCTGGTAAAATCTACTCTAGAATCCTAGAGCAGAGACTCCGACGCCTAGCTGAGCCACAATTGGATGAGGTCCAGTGCGGATTCCGAGCAAACCGAAGTACTCAAGACCTAATCTTCACACTCAGACAGCTGAGTGAAAAGGCCCTTGAGTATAAGAGTGAGATCCATCTTTGTTTCATAGATCTGGAAAAGGCGTTTGACAGGGTCCCCTGGAGCAAACTTTGGGACTGTTTGGCAAGGAAGAATATTCCAGCACCTCTGATTCATGCTATACAGAGCTTCTACAAGTCTTGCAGAAATTATGTGAGGACAGCAAACCATAAGTCAGAAGAGTTCAGGACCACCACTGGTGTAAGACAAGGTGATATCCTGTCACCTTACCTTTTCATACTCCTCATGGACGATGTCATCAAGGCATGTAAGGAGAGAACAAGAAAGTATTCAGTGGGGTACTGGAAGATGAGACAGGTCTATATTTCGGAGCTGGCATTTGCTGATGATGTTGCCCTGATTGCTAAATCAGAGGCACATCTCCAATCCAACCTGCAAGTCTGGAAGGAAGAGCTGGAGAAGAGAGGGATGGTCATAAGCAGCTCTAAAACAAAATCCATGGTGATATCACGAGAAGAAAGAAAACATCAGATTAAGTTGGGAGAACAGGTCCTGGAGCAGGTCGACCACTTTAAATATCTCGGAGCTATTATAGACCGAAAGGGAGGCATCAAAGAAGAGTTGGCCACTCGAAAAGCAGCGGCTGGGAGACTTTTTCAGGCCATAAATCGTGGATTCCTCAGCAAGAAAGAGGTTGGTAAGAAAACGAAGATGGCTGTATACCGCTCCACCTATGTCCCAGTCTTGACATATGGATGCGAGTCGTGGGCAATGACTACAACCCACAAAAGCCAGATCCAAACCTCAGAAATGAGGTATCTGAGGAAAGTGGTTGAAGTAACAAGAAGAGACATGGTCCGCAACCAGACGATACGTCAAGGCCTAAAATCCCATCCGCTGCAGACCCAAATAGAACAGTCCCAACTAAGATGGTTTGGCCATGTCTGCAGAATGGGAGAAGATCGGCTACCACGACAAGCATGGGAAACAAAGAGCCAGGGATCCAGACCTCCAGGACGACCCAGAGTCCGCTGGGAGGACAACATTAGACAATCTTTGAAGGACCGAGGACTAGAATGGAACCAGGCCAGGAAGAAGACAACTGATAGAGTGGTCTGGCGCTCTCTCTTCCAAACCTCTACACCTCACGGTAGAAGGGGAACGACTATGTAAGTAAGTAAGTTTTAGTTATTTTGCTCAGACCATCTGGACAGCAGATCCGCTAGCCAATTATCTGATCCCCGAATTGGTTGGATGTCGAAATGAAATTCATGTAGCAACAAGAACCATCGGTGTAATCTTGGGTTATTGTATGTCTTAGTTTTAAGTGCTGTCAGCGGCATGTGGTCTGTTTGTAGTATGAACCTTCGGCCAAGTAGATATTTTGAAAGCTTGGAAATCGACCACACGATAGCAATTAACTCTCGCTTGCCAGCTGCATACCGTTGTTCTGCTGGAAGGAGCTTCCTGCTGATGTACAGACAAGGGTGGAGTCTTTCGTTCCATCGTTGCATCAAACAGGCCCCTATGCCTGTCCTCGAAGCGTCAGTTCTGAGAAAAAATATTTTTCGAGCATCAGGTATGGTTAGAATAGGATGCTTTGAAAATGCAGTTTTTATCATGTTCAAGGAACGATTAGCATTATCTGACCACTGAATTTTTAATGGTGCACCCTTGCACGTCAAGGCAGACAATGGTGCAGATAGGGAGGTGACGTTTGGTATAAATTTATGATAGTAGTTGATTAAACCTAATAAACTTCTCACTTCTTTTTTTGATGAGGTGATTTTGATATCCAGGATGCGTTTAACTGTTTTTTCATCTGGACATAACTTATTTTGGCTAATACAATGTCCCAGAAAAGATATCTCCCCAAAACCGATTTGAACTTTTGATGGACGTACTGTCAAACCATGTGATCGTAATAGATGTAATAACGAGGTTAAGCATTGAACATGTTCGTTCCACGATGAGTGAAATAAACAAATATCATCGATGTAGGTGATGATATCCTGTCTGTTGTCTAGTAAGAGGCGCATCATGCGTACGAATGTCTCAGTTGCGTTAACCAGACCAAAGCACATAAAATTCCACTGAAATAAACCAAGTGGTGTCGTAAAGGCTGTTAATGGCTTTGATTCTTCTGATAATGGGATTTTCCAGTATCCCTTTGATAAGTCCAATATGCTAAAATATGTTGCCTGCGATAGCTGAGGCAAAAGATCTTCTAAAATTGGCATTGGTTCCCCATCAGTAACGGTTATGCTGTTTAATTTTCTAAAGTCAATACAAATTCTTAATGATGTATCTTGTTTCTTCACCAATACCATGGGAAAAGCATATGGTGACGAAGAGGGTTCTATAATACCCATGTTGAGCATTTCCTTAATTTCTTTCTCTACATGCTCTTTATAGTGAATAGGAATTGGATATGGTCGCAATTTAATTGGTTTATGGTTGGTAATGATGATTTTATGTGTAATCAAATTAGTATGACCAGGTAATTCCGTTAATACATCATGGAAAGATTTAAGAATGTCTCTGACTTGTTCTTGTGAAGAAGGATGAAGTGATTGAGATATGGAAACATCCTTCCAAGATTCAACTGATTCCAGTGGAGGTAAAGTAAACCTCAAAGGAATAGATGAAACAGTGTCCTCCGCATGGACCACTGCAAAAGATGACGAAATAGTCTCATCATCAATATTGTTCCAAATGTCCAGTAATTCAGGAGGACGTTGAGTATATGCTTTTAACAAATTTACATGATATGTTTTGCATTTTCCCTTGATGTTTATAGCATAATCGACATCAGTTATTTTCTTGTTTATTGTGTATGGCCCTTGCCAAGAAATTAGTAGTTTATTTTCTTTTGTAGGAAGAAGTAAAAGAACTTCATCACCTGGTGAAAATTTTCTTAGCTTCCGAGATTGGTTGTGAAGCAGCCTCGATCTCTGGGTGGCGTTTTGAATTGATTGTACTGCGACCTTACAAGCATCCAACAGACGCTGTCTGAGATCAATAACAAACTCGTAACTACTGCGAGTTTCTTCGTTTTTGGCAGAGCCAAGTAGTAAATCTTTTAATATGTGTACAGGACCTCTCGGATTGGCCCCATAGACGAGTTCAAACGGAGATAACCATGTACTCTCGTGTGGTACTTCTCTAAAAGCAAAGAGAACTACCGGGAACAGTTTGTCCCAATCACGAGGATTTGACTCTGTAACCTTCCCTAACATTCTTTTTAAAGTCCCATTGTAGCGCTCACACACCCCATTTGAGCAAGGTCTGTATGGACTAGTAAAAGCATGTTTAATACCCAACATATCTTCAATCTGTTTCATTAACTGTGCCCTTGACCGATAAGATTATCTCAGGTAATCCTATTCTTGAAAATATCAAAAATAATGCCTCTGCCACTGAAATGGTGGTAATTTCTTTCAATGGTATGGCCTCAGGCCATCTTGTACAAAGATCAATGCATGTCAAAATATACTGGTGTTTTCGTTCTGACATGACTATCGGAGCGATGATGTCAATGGCTATTTTCTGAAAAGCACGTGTTGGTACATCTGTTATTTGTAAGGGTGCCATATGATCCTTGCCCTTACAAGATACTTTTTGGCATGTCGGACATGAACGACAATATAGTCTGACGTCTTTATTTACGCCAGGCCAATAAAAACATGACGTAACTCTGCTTAAGTTGCGCTTAACACCCATATGACCTGCCATAGTGATATCATGACTGGTTTTTAAAACCAAAGGTCTAAAAATTCTAGGTACTACAATTTGTGTATAAGTATTTGTACCTTTATTGAAACATTTAGTAAAAACATAGTTTTTCAATTTAAAACAAGATGTTGCTTGTTTTGTAGGTATGACCTCTCCTGATTGAGCTAAATTAAATAAACGTGTCAAAGATTCGTCTTCTTTTTGTTTTGTTACAAACAACTCTGGAGTGATGTCCTGCGCATGTCGTAAAGATGCTTCTTCAGTTACTACTGGTGTTGACTCAGCTTTTAAATCAGCTGCATGTTGAGCCCTAGGGACTACAGCATTAGCAATGAGTGGGTGGAATTTAACCCATTCTTCAATCTCACCCGGAGAACATTCTTTTACTCCAGGGATATTTCCAGTTATTAAATCTGTAATTGGATTTTTTAAAACACATGTTGTCACCAGACCAGTATAAAAAGGTGTGTCTATTTCTACCTTTGCCAGTGGGAACCATTCAATGGTCCCACCAAATGTAACACATTTTACTGACTCACCCGTCAAAGCCGTTCTATCAATAAGCGATGCTCTAATACCTACAATAGTTGACCCCTTGTCCCTGTCGTGAGAAATTCTAATCCACATATATAAATTCGAAAGTAAATGTAAAGCCTAAAGAATTAATTCATTAAAAGGAAAGAAGAATGGTAAAAGAACAGTGCGGTCACAATAGCGTACGCCTGTGTTATAGAACGTCATACTAGCTAAACAAGAAAACCCCTTTTTAAGCTCCGTCTGCATAAACTACACGCGTATCTAAAAATAAAACTGGTACTGTATTTCTTATACGACCTTGATAGACACACTGCGTAATGACCTAGATTAATATTACATTAATGTCATTTTATGCACTACGTAAACTAAAAGACAGACGGGCTTAGAAGAGAGAGAGAGAGAGATGTACGGAGGAACGCATGCAATGCTACCGCGTCGTCTCGCGATGCCACCCCACGCGAAAGGCATGCAGGCTTGATTTTTTTACAAATAAACAGTGACAAAAAACACTACACCTACGAGGTAAGGTTTTAAAAAACATGGTTAATGCTTATTAGGAAACATGACACAATACTGTTTTATGTCTGAAATCCTGATTTTATACTGACAGAACAGTCGAAAAGGCAGAACAGGTGGCGGTTCTTAGACAATAAAAATAATACATATTTGTAACGAAGCCACTTGGCTCCATCATCATCATCATCATCATGTGACGTATTCTTTCCAGAACGTTGTCTCCATTACAGCTGCTCTGAACGCATCACGATTCTGGGCAAGTCGACCTGCATCAGCCAAAGACAAGTTCAGACTCACTTGGCTCCATTAAACTTATATATTTGGGTGCCTTAGGACTTGCTGACAAAGAATATGTTAGGTGTTATGCCAATAGTCTAGTAATTAACAAATTATAGCCAAAATACTATAGTGGTGTTGTCTGACAACACAGGATCATATTTGCTCATAATGGCGTGTTTGGACACTGCTTTAGGGGAAATGAGGCCACCACGTTAGATCCGATTTGATTGGCTAGAATAATATGTAAGGCGAAACATGATTAGTCGACTGCAAATACTATTTTTGGTTGTTAATGGAAACGGTAGGAAGGGTACATTTTTTCAAAGGCTTTTGTAAACATGGTCTCATTGGCTAGACCATTTGATATAGTCAATTAGGAGCGTCAGTTCAGGGCCACTTTTTGAAAATAAACTTTGTAGAAGCAAGTGCGTTGAGAACCAGCTCATATTTTTCTAATAAAAGCCTGGGACAGAGGCAGATCGGAATAGTGCCATAACTCATCGCTAGTCAACGTACTTGTTTAATATTTCCTTGAATTGTGGTAAGCTAGACATATTTGATCTCTTTTAGATGAAAATTGAATGTGAATTGATAATTTATGTCTGTATGTGTGTGGTTCAGTAGCAAACATGAGGCAAAGCCTAGATATTGCTCCACCATGAAAAAAAATCTTGTCGGAGAGGGGTATAACTGCCTAGGCCTATATGGGATTGCCAAATAGTACTATGACACCTATCTTATTGTATAGAAGGAATTAATGCTGGAATTGCAGAGGCGTTGTAACCATTAGGGAGAGGAATACTGGTGTATATTGTTACATAAGAAGCTAGCAGTTGGCCTACAGCGCTGAACTCTGTGTTTGTTATGTCTTTGGCTTCAGTGTGGAAATAGATTATAAATTAGTTCTGAAGTAGGAGGTACAACCTTCTTATTTCAGGAACCGTGGTACTGAAGTATTAGAGCAGCACCTGGTCTGAGTTTTGCTGAATCCAGAGGCTGGTAGCATACTCCTTGTTCAAGATATCGACCAGTGTTGTTTTTCAAGATAACTGAGAAGCAAGCGAGCAGAGGAGACAGTTTTCCTGCCGCCCACACAGAAGATAAGATTTCTTTGGCCAGAGCAGCTCAATCTTGTGTACCCCCCTCTAAAATTGACTGTACAATAAATCTAGAGGGACAGTTATTTGTTTTCAAATAAAAAGAAACTGTGAACCTTTCCAATATTATTTCCACCAGTAACAAACACATGAAGTCATGATGACAAACAACAACCTAGCTTGAAGAGCCAGTATTACCTCATAGTACTACATCACTACTTACACACATATTGTAATAATAATATAGGTCAGTACAAAGATCCTATGTATAAATTGTGTATATACAACTTGTGATTACATTTGATTGTGATTCCTGATTCACTCTGTAGTTGAATCAGGATATCTATTATTGAAAGGAATTAATACATATTTTAAAAGTTAACCCTTGACTCATTTAAGATAGTCTTATAGAGTGTTCTATGTATGTGCGTGTCACAGTGTTGTAAAGTATTGTGGATTTTAATTAAAGTGTTTAACTGTCTGTTGGTTGTTGTGAACATACACTTCATCACTATCATAACCCTAGACATTCAACGTAGTCATCACAATATTCCAGAATAAGTCTGAGTGAGATCTAAATGTGGTAGCAAAGTAAGGTCATCTGTAATACATCACACTTATTAGATACAGATACCTTCACAGCTGATCTCAGTCAGTACACTAAGTCCCCTATAAATATTTATATCATCCCACTTTACCACAGTCCCTCAATACAGTGACGGGCCTATTGTATACGAAACCCTTATGTATAGTGAGACGTCCTATGTTCTCACATGATGCCATGGTAGGCAATGTATGACCGCATAGTAATCTCGTTTGAGATCCTGGTACATACAAAGTTTTACATTCTGTACACTCCTCAGTATTATTTGACCTTATGACACAGGCATTCGCATGGTTAGTATCAGGAGTAGTATTACTTTGCTCCACACAACCATTGGCATGTTGTTGTTTTCTGCTGGCATGTCGTGCATCATTTTCGTTACCACCTTTCTTGTAATTTTGTCTATCATCAATGTTTATATTATTTTGGTAATTCTTAAACCTACTATCCCATTGTGGTCCTTTCATTATTCCATCTACCATTGTGATATCCGCGACCCCTGTTGGAGAAATTACGAAACATATTTTTCTCATATGGTGCAGGTGAATACCTTCTTGGAAAATTGTATCTTCCTCTATTGGAGGAGCTAAAATTAAACCTGTTTCTTCCATCTGAACTTTTAGAACGTTGACGGTAGTCTCCATAGTCATGATAGGCAGCACCCACCGGTAATGAATCATCTGGTGCAGATCTCTTGATATCTCTGTCTGGATGGGCGACGACATATTGGCGACCCATTTTCTCACATTCATCGATGGTCTTAGGACGTCTTTCCTGCAAAAAAGCTGTTAGGTCGGCACTACATGCCGAAAGAGCCTTATCTCCTAACATTAAATCAATTATCCCTTCATAAGTCTTAGGGACTCCAGCTAACTCAATCCAACGATTGAGGTAAAGTTTTATGGAGGAGATAAATTCTCCGAAGTCAACCTTCTTATCAGGTAAAATTGCATGGAATTTTTCTCTAAAACCTTCTTCCGTGTACCTGAATTTTCTTAACAGAGCTTGCTTTACAATATCAAAGTCTAATCGACTTTGTTGATCTAATTGCATGAAACATTTCTGTGCATTTCCTGTTAAATGATCTGATAGTAAATTGCTCCAACGATATTTAGGTATTTTCATATTGTTGGCTTTCATCTCAAATTTTTCTAAAAAACTATCGATACAATCTCGAGTATCGATAAAATTAGGCAATTTGAATTTTGGAATCCACGACAAATGATCATTATTTGATCCAAAGTTATCACCGGAAGCCTGAGACTGGATTTTTGCTAGTTCAATTTCTTTTTCTTTCTCTTCCATTTTCATTTTATGCTCTTTCTCCCTTGCCAGAGCAGCAGCCTCTATTTTTAATCTCTCTAAGGCCAATTCATGTTCACGATCTTTTTCCTTCTGAGCCAACTCCTTATCTCTCAATTTATTTTCGTGTGCCCTTAGTTGACGTTCTGATATTTTGTCTAAGTGGGCGACATGTTTATCATATCTGGTTTCTGCATAATTATCTAATTTCGCACCTGGTAAACCTTTTCTAATGCCTTCCTGTCTGAAATCTTCTAAGGATGACATGTTTGTAGGTACTCATGCAGTATTATTTAATTATCAATATCAATAATAATATATTTTTAAATGTAATGTCAATTCAATTCATGTAAGAGCAATGTTACATACAATGGTAATGAATGGCACAAGTTAGCCAAATATGATGATAATGATTTACAAATCACAGAACATTCCACGACAGATAAAAGAAAATAAGTATAGCAAGTACATAAATAAAGAAAATGTGCATCAAAATATTAATTAATCAGACAAGATAAAAATTGACGTACGATTACAGAAAGTCATATTCGAATATAACAAGAAGACAAGATGGAGATAGTAGACAGACGAATAAACAATGACTTATTACGCTAAATAAGAATATTAACTAAAGTAAACGCGATACTTCGACGACACAACTAAACAATTATTAAATATATTCAATGGATTATCAAAGACTACTATTCGACAGTGAACTCACTGGACTCTGACAATGCATTCAATAAAACCCTTCAGAATCGTTAACATTTCTGTATCTTCCGAAGAAGCTATAGAAATATTAAGCCCTACCAGCCAATCCCGCAATACATATAAGGATGATAAACGTATAATATAATGAGAAAAGATTGTGATTAGCAAGAAAAGGTGACGTCTGGATGTTCAGATGATCAGACAATACGTCTCGACATTGAACATGAACTTATCTGCAGTGGTAAAATGTCTTCCTCAGTCCTGGCTTTCGACTGTTTGATTTTACGAAGGAACGATCTCACCCAGCTCCTGGCAAGTACACTTCTCTAGTGAAGCTGGTATTGTAATCTCCGATGCTTTGTAGATCTATTCAACGTGTTGATTGAAGACTATTGATCTTGAATTATTTTGAATGAGATTCTGAGTTTTCTCTTTGAAGCTTGTTTAACTTTTGGCAGTTGGGAACATTTGCATATGACGTCACTGCTTTGTGTTGCCGATTAAAATTTTACAGGTCAACGAATTATAGTTCCAACTGTTCCGTTCACGACCCTTTTCTTGCTGATGACAGTTGTTTCTGGCGATATTCCTGTCTTAATTAGGTTGCTCCAAACCTTGATCCATTCTTGCAATTATAAGGTTGCGCCTTGACCTTGACCTTCCCGAAACGATAACTGTTCTTGATAAATATTTTCAATACCTTGTATAATGGAGCTGCTTCTTTATTGAAAAGCTTGACTATTGTAGCATATATTTGTAGTGGTGACTACCGGACGAGAAACCCCATGAATTTTCTCGGGTCCTATCTGTTAAGGAACTTTTCCTTCTGGCTCTAGTATGTTGAATGATGTCTAGGGATATTGTATTGATGTTCTGAAATGTAGTCACCAAAATTCTGGCCACAGTTTTTCTATTCGTAATCGAATTTTCTTTTTGGTCCAAGTCTTTACATCTGACTAACTGTCATTAATTATTAACTGGTTATATCTCTACAACTCATGCTTCCAACTGGAAATCATTTCTCGAAAACTTCTGTGTTTATGACTTTCACTTTATTCAACACAGGAACTTATGTGAGAGACACATTGCTCTTAACACAATCTGACATTGTTCATTTAAATCATTGATTCTTTCATTTCATAGATTACTTTTGTATACGTCTATGTTTCTTCATAATTCTTTAGGCTATCAAGACTTATCTTCTTTTGAGTGCTTCCATAGCATAATTATTATTTCCTTCATACATTCTATTCTTAGGAATTCCACTTGATATATTTAGTTATCCTTTCATCTCAATAATGTTTCAATTCGGTGCCTTCCTGCACATCTTCTTTTAGTCGGCAATCATATCTATTTTATTCGGGTACTTATACCCTTCCATGACGGTTGCGATAACCTTGATAAGTTCGAATATGTCTTTTTGGCTATACTCGCACAAATCTTACCCGAAATCTCATAACTCCTGACGAGATGGGTTTATCCTCAATTGAATTAGAATTACACTAGATTTCTGCTTGAAATCTACATCCAATATAAACACTTTTAAAGTAGAATCAAATACACTGCCATAAGTGGACCTTGCCACACCAGCCGACACTGTGGAATCCTGTAACTATGTCTTCTACGTCATTTTACGCTACTTCGTAGTCATCGTTCATGATCGCATTTATTTTGTGTTTGGTGAGTGTACAGCATGGTGCAAAGCGATCTCTCTCCAACTCCACTTTAACATAATCGCTATGCCCCATGATGCGCACTCAACATTACCCCCTCGTCCCGCGAGCGTTTACCTCGGGTGGACGCTTAATAAAATATTAAGTAAACACTAATTAATCCCTATCAAAACCGATTAAATACGATTAATTTCGATTAAGAACGATCAATTTCGATTAATATCGATTAATATCGATTAATTTCTATCAAACCCGCTCAATTTCCATTAAATAATTGAAAGTGCAAATAAAATGTCACTAAAAGTTTGTAGTGGTGTTTGATGGTATTGTATGATGGTGATATTACTAAATGTAATGTATGAGGCCAGCTGTGAAGGCTCCTGAGATAAAATGTAGTTGAGAATTGTCAGAAGGCCTTTCTTGCTACCACTACGACCTCACACTTAATTAATTTTTTTTTAATGAATGTGGCTACGTAAAGTGTCTAGGGTTATGATATGTAGTGTGGTTTAATAGGTTATAGATATACCCACAGATATTTAACAAAACTAATAATATTTAACAAATATTACAACACACTGAACTAACTCAATAGTGTAAAATTTTTTGATAGAATTATATTACATTTATTTTGTTCTGGATCAATTTTTTAGGTTGACCAGACTTTAAAAGGATTTAGAGATTATGAAAGAAATGCATGGAATATTATATCATAAATGCAATAGTGTACATATATATATGTACTATACTAGTTAGTTTTATTAAAATGTTCTAGTAGTCATCTACTTGGGAGGATAGTTAATGTTTGTGCTGTTGGGGTGGCCTCATCACACCTGTCTATATTGACTACACAGTGTCCAGAAAATGGTGGGAATTTTTATGGGGTATTAGTAACTACACAGCGTTGGTGAATGTCCAGCAGACCAGAGGCTCACTCATCTTGTAGTTGTAGCTCTGGTGCTGAAATCAGGTGGTCCCACCTCTCCGTGCTGGCGGGCAATAATGGTGGTCTCTGTCACAAGTACTGCACAGATACACTCGAGTAAAGTCACCAACTGAATAGACACTGCTTGGTTGACAACAGAAACTCACAGCTCTGCAATCAAAGTATGGGCCATGTGTCAAAATCTATTCTCTACCCACGTCTGGACACAACACTGACACAACAACCACATCATACAGACAGGTCAGATCTCTCTGACCAAACAGCACATTTACCATGGTGGGTTTACATCAGATAGATCCTCCCAGACTATAGATTCTGAAAATTATTTATTAGTTGTCTGCCCTAAAAGAGGATAGGTAATATGTTTCATTATTCTCAACACTTGATCTGTCTTGCCTAACCCTTGCTGGAGTTTATGTACATTGTTGGTCCCTAGACCCTGACTTGGGCGGGGGGTCTAGAGCAAATCCCTACTTGTTTGTAAGGCTAGATTTCGATATGGCAGTATCAAATCACTCGAACATGAAACAATATTCAAAATATATAAGGAAATAATTTCAATCTTACCAGATTATGAATAAATAACACAGAATTGCTAGCAAAACTCAGCTGAGCTGCTGGCTATAGTATGGCGTCCCTAAACTTCTTACACTTTCTTTCATATGGAAATCACCACATTTTAAAATCTGTGTCTATCACTGAACAACTATTGAGAAATGACCCCAAATCCGCGTCTAAGCGCCGACAATATGCTTGTCTGTGGCCAATCACTGCCTAGGTTTATTTGAATTTCAAATTTCCTACACTAAAGTCATTTCAGTCATGCTTCAGTCAAGTATGGATGTTTATCTGTTAGTCTGTCCGTCTCTACTTGTGTTTCTACAAAATGTACTTGATTTTTGAACCAACCTTTCTCTCCCCTCCAAAATTTTGTCGTTAAAAGTTATTTTTAGACACAGCCACCACAATATCCCCTCTCCTCCATACCAAGTAGATTTGAACACCTGCGTCTCGAGGTCGTGTTTTTTTGTGCAAAATAGCGACACTTTTAGATTCAATACAGTCTGTCGATGATGTAAACTACACTGTCTTTTGTCATTATCTTCAATATTATCTATCCGTCTGTAAAATTAAGAACATATTAGTTCACTGCTCAGAATAGGCCATCCGGCCAACTAATTTTTATATTCCTAACATTAATATTAAGAAAAAAAGTACTTTTTAAATTTTGTAATATTTCGAACATCTGCGTTTAGCCGCTGAATTCAAATCAAAAGCTTGGTATCGCGCAAAAGCGTCCAATAAATGACTGTGGCGTAACATATCTATGGTCCCTTCTGTCGAGTTGCTTACTTTTATGTCAACTTGGGAAACGTGACTTTTCTCCGTTTCCCCCCCCAATTGCGTCTCCTTAGCCTTTCTAGTCTCACGCAATCTTTCCAGTCATATTTTTCCTTTTTGATCCTCCGTTCCCCTCCTGTCTAGCAAGTCAATTTTTATGGAGGGTGATGACCCGCGGTCTAGGCGATCATGTACATCAGCAGCCTACGCATTATGTTTTTTATCCTTATATGTTATCCTTGGAGGTATTTTACCGTTGTATCTCTGTCAATTTCACTACAAAGTTATGTGATGAAAACAAATGCACTAATTATTGTCTATCAAGTTTGTGTCACTTTCCTGAAATAGAATTCCATATGTCAATATGTATAATATTACATAGTTTATATGTAAGTGAGTCTGTATGTTTCCAATGTGAATGCACTAGAACCTCTGTACATGCTGAACAGTATGGTAAATGTCAAAACTTGGAATAATGTCACCATTCTAGTTCATTTATGTTATATCCGTAGGAATCATGAAATAGTAAGTCAACTATTTAAATGTCCACTGTTATATAGTAACTAGTCAGCGTAAATAGTTATAACACTTTTGTATTTGTAATTGCTATGACCATCTGTTCATCTTTTCCACTTTTTGAATAACTGTGCATTATATGACCATCTATTAGGATACATAGTTTTAGTTATAGGCCAATCACCTGTTTGTCTTAAACTATGATTACGAGAAATACAAGAGAGAAAACCGGACTGATTCTAAAGGCGACGAACTGGAACGGACTACGGACTACGACTTATGGAACTTGGAACACAAGAAGTATAAATGGGAAGGAAGAGGAGCTGGTGGAAGAGATGAGGAAAGCAAAACTAGAAATCCTGGCTATAACGGAAACGAAGAAAAAAGGACAAGGAGTCATGGATCTCGATGGCAACACGTTGCTCTACAGTGGTGTACCCATATCTGAAAGAGCTAAAGGGGGCGTGGGTTGCATTGTGGCCCAAAATCAAAAAGATAGTATCAAGGGATGGAACTTTGTCTCGGAGCGCATTATGGTTGTAAAACTAAAAGAAGGAGAAACCATAGTCAACCTGGTCATAGTGTATGGGCCAAATGAGGATGAGAGAGCAGAGGTCAAGGAGGAATTCTTCGAGCTGCTTCAAAGGACAGTGGATGACTGCCTAGATGAAGTTATCATGCTCGGAGATTTTAATGCCAGAGTTGGAAATGACCATGCTAGATGGGGTGGCGTTATCGGAAGATATGGAGAAGATACTCTCAATGACAATGGAAAGCGACTCCTTAGATTCTGCAGTGAGCAGAATCTGATCATTACAAACACAAAGTTCCCCCATAAGCGCATACATGCATACACTAGATGTGAACCAACCAAGAATGAGAAGTCAGTGATCGACTATGCCATTGTTCGGAGAAGCTCATTCAGATATGTCCGAGATGCAAGAGTCTGGAGGGGGCCAGAGATTGGAAGTGATCACTACCTGCTAACAATCAAACGAACAACTGAAAGAGTTGCTCAGCCTAGGAACTGCCCAACATCACGCAAGAAACCAAGTAAACGAGCAGGAGAAATGAGCATTAGGACCTACAAGCTGAGAGAGCCAGAAATTAAGACCAGATATCAGGGGCTTATTGCTACAGCAGTGAGCAACACAGAAGAACGACCTGATGACTTGGAAACCCTCTGGAATAAATTCAAGGATATCATAAAGACAGCTGCTGCAGAAGCATGCGGTGAAGTCCGACTTGGGAACCAGAGAAAGAGGACACCTTGGTGGACAGAGGAAGTCAAAGAGAAAATAAGAGAGAAGAAAATGGCATGGAAACAATACTTAGGAGCTAAAAACACAACAGGACAAATGGAAAAATATAGAGAATATGTGACACTCAGAACAGAAGCAAAGAACAAAGTGCTAGCAGCAAAACAGAAGTCCTGGGAAGAATTTGGAGAAAAGCTAGAAAAAGATGCACAAGAAAACCAGAAATTGTTCTATAAGACCCTAAAGAACATGAGGAAGGAAAAACAATGCCCTCTCAAATTTATAAAGGACAAGCAAGGCAAATTGCTTACTGCCCCGAAGGAAGTAATGGAAAGATGGAAAGAATATTTCTCAGAACTCCTGGATGGTGAGCATGGTGAAGCATCAGAAATGATAACCACTAGCACAGAAGAGAAAACCAATGATGGTGAAGATGACATAAAGATGGAAGAACTGAGGGCAGCACTAGAGAAAATCAAGATGGGCAAAGCAGCAGGGCATGATGGTATAACACCAGAAATGGTTAAGTACATGGGAGCATCAGGCGACCTATTACTCTTAAAGGTCCTACAGGCAGCATGGTGCAACAAGACCATACCAAAGGATTGGGAGATTGCCATCATAACACCAATTTTCAAAAAGGGTGACAATCGACAATGTGGAAACCATAGAGGCATATCCCTTCTCAGTGTCCCTGGTAAAATCTACTCTAGAATCCTAGAGCAGAGACTCCGACGCCTAGCTGAGCCACAATTGGATGAGGTCCAGTGCGGATTCCGAGCAAACCGAAGTACTCAAGACCTAATCTTCACACTCAGACAGCTGAGTGAAAAGGCCCTTGAGTATAAGAGTGAGATCCATCTTTGTTTCATAGATCTGGAAAAGGCGTTTGACAGGGTCCCCTGGAGCAAACTTTGGGACTGTTTGGCAAGGAAGAATATTCCAGCACCTCTGATTCATGCTATACAGAGCTTCTACAAGTCTTGCAGAAATTATGTGAGGACAGCAAACCATAAGTCAGAAGAGTTCAGGACCACCACTGGTGTAAGACAAGGTGATATCCTGTCACCTTATCTTTTCATACTCCTCATGGACGATGTCATCAAGGCATGTAAGGAGAGAACAAGAAAGTATTCAGTGGGGTACTGGAAGATGAGACAGGTCTATATTTCGGAGCTGGCATTTGCTGATGATGTTGCCCTGATTGCTAAATCAGAGGCACATCTCCAATCCAACCTGCAAGTCTGGAAGGAAGAGCTGGAGAAGAGAGGGATGGTCATAAGCAGCTCTAAAACAAAATCCATGGTGATATCACGAGAAGAAAGAAAACATCAGATTAAGTTGGGAGAACAGGTCCTGGAGCAGGTCGACCACTTTAAATATCTCGGAGCTATTATAGACCGAAAGGGAGGCATCAAAGAAGAGTTGGCCACTCGAAAAGCAGCGGCTGGGAGACTTTTTCAGGCCATAAATCGTGGATTCCTCAGCAAGAAAGAGGTTGGTAAGAAAACGAAGATGGCTGTATACCGCTCCACCTATGTCCCAGTTTTGACATATGGATGCGAGTCGTGGGCAATGACTACAACCCACAAAAGCCAGATCCAAACCTCAGAAATGAGGTATCTGAGGAAAGTGGTTGAAGTAACAAGAAGAGACATGGTCCGCAACCAGACGATACGTCAAGGCCTGAAATCCCATCCGCTGCAGACCCAAATAGAACAGTCCCAACTAAGATGGTTTGGCCATGTCTGCAGAATGGGAGAAGATCGGCTACCACGACAAGCATGGGAAACAAAGAGCCAGGGATCCAGACCTCCAGGACGACCCAGAGTTCGCTGGGAGGACAACATTAGACAATCTTTGAAGGACCGAGGACTAGAATGGAACCAGGCCAGGAAGAAGACAGCTGATAGAATGGTCTGGCGCTCTCTCTTCCAAACCTCTACACCTCACGGTAGAAGGGGAACGACTAAGTAAGTAAGTAAGTTTTAGTTATTTTGCTCAGACCATCTGGACAGCAGATCCGCTAGCCAATTATCTGATCCCCGAATTGGTTGGATGTCGAAATGAAATTCATGTAGCAACAAGAACCATCGGTGTAATCTTGGGTTATTGTATGTCTTAGTTTTAAGTGCTGTCAGCGGCATGTGGTCTGTTTGTAGTATGAACCTTCGGCCAAGTAGATATTTTGAAAGCTTGGAAATCGACCACACGATAGCAATTAACTCTCGCTTGCCAGCTGCATACCGTTGTTCTGCTGGAAGGAGCTTCCTGCTGATGTACAGACAAGGGTGGAGTCTTTCGTTCCATCGTTGCATCAAACAGGCCCCTATGCCTGTCCTCGAAGCGTCAGTTCTGAGAAAAAATATTTTTCGAGCATCAGGTATGGTTAGAATAGGATGCTTTGAAAATGCAGTTTTTATCATGTTCAAGGAACGATTAGCATTATCTGACCACTGAATTTTTAATGGTGCACCCTTGCACGTCAAGGCAGACAATGGTGCAGATAGGGAGGTGACGTTTGGTATAAATTTATGATAGTAGTTGATTAAACCTAATAAACTTCTCACTTCTTTTTTTGATGAGGTGATTTTGATATCCAGGATGCGTTTAACTGTTTTTTCATCTGGACATAACTTATTTTGGCTAATACAATGTCCCAGAAAAGATATCTCCCCAAAACCGATTTGAACTTTTGATGGACGTACTGTCAAACCATGTGATCGTAATAGATGTAATAACGAGGTTAAGCATTGAACATGTTCGTTCCACGATGAGTGAAATAAACAAATATCATCGATGTAGGTGATGATATCCTGTCTGTTGTCTAGTAAGAGGCGCATCATGCGTACGAATGTCTCAGTTGCGTTAACCAGACCAAAGCACATAAAATTCCACTGAAATAAACCAAGTGGTGTCGTAAAGGCTGTTAATGGCTTTGATTCTTCTGATAATGGGATTTTCCAGTATCCCTTTGATAAGTCCAATTTGCTAAAATATGTTGCCTGCGATAGCTGAGGCAAAAGATCTTCTAAAATTGGCATTGGTTCCCCATCAGTAACGGTTATGCTGTTTAATTTTCTAAAGTCAATACAAATTCTTAATGATGTATCTTGTTTCTTCACCAATACCATGGGAAAAGCATATGGTGACGAAGAGGGTTCTATTATACCCATGTTGAGCATTTCCTTAATTTCTTTCTCTACATGCTCTTTATAGTGAATAGGAATTGGATATGGTCGCAATTTAATTGGTTTATGGTTGGTAATGATGATTTTATGTGTAATCAAATTAGTACGACCAGGTAATTCCGTTAATACATCATGGAAAGATTTAAGAATGTCTCTGACTTGTTCTTGTGAAGAAGGATGAAGTGATTGAGATATGGAAACATCCTTCCAAGATTCAACTGATTCCAGTGGAGGTAAAGTAAACCTCAAAGGAATAGATGAAACAGTGTCCTCTGCATGGACCACTGCAAAAGATGACGAAATAGTCTCATCATCAATATTGTTCCAAATGTTCAGTAATTCAGGAGGACGTTGAGTATATGCTTTTAACATATTTACATGATATGTTTTGCATTTTCCCTTGATGTTTATAGCATAATCGACATCAGTTATTTTCTTGTTTATTGCGTATGGCCCTTGCCAAGAAATTAGTAGTTTATTTTCTTTTGTAGGAAGAAGTAAAAGAACTTCATCACCTGGTGAAAATTTTCTTAGCTTCCGAGATTGGTTGTGAAGCAGCCTCGATCTCTGGGTGGCGTTTTGAATTGATTGTACTGCGACCTTACAAGCATCCAACAGACGCTGTCTGAGATCAATAACAAACTCGTAACTACTGCGAGTTTCTTCGTTTTTGGCAGAGCCAAGTAGTAAATCTTTTAATATGTGTACAGGACCTCTCGGATTGGCCCCATAGACGAGTTCAAACGGAGATAACCATGTACTCTCGTGTGGTACTTCTCTAAAAGCAAAGAGAACTGCCGGGAACAGTTTGTCCCAATCACGAGGATTTGACTCTGTAACCTTCCCTAACATTCTTTTTAAAGTCCCATTGTAGCGCTCACACACACCATTTGAGCAAGGTCTGTATGGACTAGTAAAAGCATGTTTAATACCCAACATATCTTCAATCTGTTTCATTAACTGTGCCCTTGACCGATAAGATTATCTCAGGTAATCCTATTCTTGAAAATATCAAAAATAATGCCTCTGCCACTGACATGGTGGTAATTTCTTTCAATGGTATGGCCTCAGGCCATCTTGTACAAAGATCAATGCATGTCAAAATATACTGGTGTTTTCGTTCTGACATGACTATCGGACCGATGATGTCAATGGCTATTTTCTGAAAAGCACGTGTTGGTACATCTGTTATTTGTAAGGGTGCCATATGATCCTTGCCCTTACAAGATACTTTTTGGCATGTCGGACATGAACGACAATATAGTCTGACGTCTTTATTTACGCCAGGCCAATAAAAACATGACGTAACTCTGCTTAAGGTGCGCTTAACACCCATATGACCTGCCATAGTGATATCATGACTGGTTTTTAAAACCAAAGGTCTAAAAATTCTAGGTACTACAATTTGTGTATAAGTATTTGTACCTTTATTGAAACATTTAGTCAAAACATAGTTTTTCAATTTAAAACAAGATGTTGCTTGTTTTTTAGGTATGACCTCTCCTGATTGAGCTAAATTAAATAAACGTGTCAAAGATTCGTCTTCTTTTTGTTTTGTTACAAACAACTCTGGAGTGATGTCCATCGCATGTCGTAAAGATGCTTCTTCAGTTACTACTGGTGTTGACTCAGCTTTTAAATCAGCTGCATGTTGAGCCCTAGGGACTACAGCGTTAGCAATGAGTGGGTGGAATTTGACCCATTCTTCAATCTCACCCGGAGAACATTCTTTTACTCCAGGGATATTTCCAGTTATTAAATCTGTAATTGGATTTTTTAAAACACATGTTGTCACCAGACCAGTATAAAAAGGTGTGTCTATTTCTACCTTTGCCAGTGGGAACCATTCAATGGTCCCACCAAATGTAACACATTTTACTGACTCACCCGTCAAAGCCGTTCTATCAATAAGCGATGCTCTAATACCTACAATAGTTGACCCCTTGTCCCTGTCGTGAGAAATTCTAATCCACATATATAAATTCGAAAGTAAATGTAAAGCCTAACGAATTAATTCATTAAAAGGAAAGAAGAATGGTAAAAGAACAGTGCGGTCACAATAGCGTACGCCTGTGTTATAGAACGTCATACTAGCTAAATAGAAAACCCCTTTTTAAGCTCCGTCTGCATAAACTACACGCGTATCTAAAAATAAAACTGGTACTGTATTTCTTATACGACCTTGATAGACACACTGCGTAATGACCTAGATTAATATTACATTAATGTCATTTTATGCACTACGTAAACTAAAAGACAGACGGGCTTAGAAGAGAGAGAGAGAGAGAGAGATGTACGGAGGAACGCATGCAATGCTACCGCGTCGTCTCGCGATGCCACCCCACGCGAAAGGCATGCAGGCTTGATTTTTTTTCAAATAAACAGTGACAAAAAACACTACACCTACGAGGTAAGGTTTTAAAAAACATGGTTAATGCTTATTAGGAAACATGACGCAATACTGTTTTATGTCTGAAATCCTGATTTTATACTGACAGAACAGTCGAAAAGGCAGAACAGGTGGCGGTTCTTAGACAATAAATAAAAAAAACAAACAAACGACTATCCTAGAATAATACATATTTGTAACGAAGCCACTTGGCTCCATCATCATCATCATCATCATGTGACGTATTCTTTCCAGAACGTTGTCTCCATTACAGCTGCTCTGAACGCATCACGATTCTGGGCAAGTCGACCTGCATCAGCCAAAGACAAGTTCAGACTCACTTGGCTCCATTAAACTTATATATTTGGGTGCCTTAGGACTTGCTGACAAAGAATATGTTAGGTGTTATGCCAATAGTCTAGTAATTAACAAATTATAGCCAAAATACTATAGTGGTGTTGTCTGACAACAAAGGATCATATTTGCTCATAATGGCGTGTTTGGACACTGCTTTAGGGGAAATGAGGCCACCACGTTAGATCCGATTTGATTGGCTAGAATAATATGTAAGGCGAAACATGATTAGTCGACTGCAAATACTATTTTTGGTTGTTAATGGAAACGGTAGGAAGGGTACATTTTTTCAAAGGCTTTTGTAAACATGGTCTCATTGGCTAGACCATTTGATATAGTCAATTAGGAGCGTCAGTTCAGGGCCACTTTTTGAAAATAAACTTTGTAGAAGCAAGTGCGTTGAGAACCAGCTCATATTTTTCTAATAAAAGCCTGGGACAGAGGCAGATCGGAATTGTGCCATAACTCATCGGCAGTCAACGTACTTGTTTAATATTTCCTTGAATTGTGGTAAGCTAGACACATTTGATCTCTTTTAGATGAAAATTGAATGTGAATTGATAATTTATGTCTGTATGTGTGTGGTTCAGTAGCAAACATGAGGCAAAGCCTAGATATTGCTCTATCATGAGAAAAACTTGTCGGAGAGGAGTATAACTGCATGGGATTGCCAATAGAACTATGACACCTATCTTATTGTATAGAAGGAATTAATGCTGGAATTGCAGAGGCGTTGTAACCATTAGGGAGAGGAATACTGGTGTATATTGTTACATAAGAAGCTAGCAGTTGGCCTACAGCGCTGAACTCTGTGTTTGTTATGTCTTGTGCTTCAGTGTGGAAATAGATTATAAATTAGTTCTGAAGTAGGAGGTACAACCTTCTTATTTCAGGGACCGTGGTACTGAAGTATTAGAGCAGCACCTGGTCTGAGTTTTGCTGAATCCAGAGGCTGGTAGCATACTCCTTGTTCAAGATATCGACCAGTGTTGTTTTTCAAGATAACTGAGAAGCAAGCGAGCAGAGGAGACAGTTTTCCTGCCGCCCACACAGAACATAAGATTTCGTTGGCCAGAGCAGCTCAATCTTGTGTACCCCCGTCTAAAATTGACTGTACATTAAATCTAGAGGGACAGTTATTTGTTTTCAAATAAAAAGAAACTGTGAACCTTTCCAATATTATTTCCACCAGTAACAAACACATGAAGTCATGATGACAAACAACAACCTAGCTTGAAAAGCCAGTATTACCTCATAGTACTACATCACTACTTACACACATATTGTAATAATAATATAGGTCAGTACAAAGATCCTATGTATAAATTGTGTATATACAACTTGTGATTACATTTGATTGTGATTCCTGATTCACTCTGTAGTTGAATCACGATATCTATTATTGAAAGGAATTAATACATATTTTAAAAGTTAGCACTTGACTCATTTAAGATAGTCTTATAGAGTGTTCTATGTATGTGCGTGTCACAGTGTTGTAAAGTATTGTGGATTTTAATTAAAGTGTTTAACTGTCTGTTGGTTGTTGTGAGCATACACTTCATCACTATCATAACCCTAGACATTCAACGTAGTCATCACAATATTCCAGAATAAGTCTGAGTGAGATCTAAATGTGGTAGCAAAGTAAGGTCATCTGTAATACACCACACTTATTAGATACAGATACCTTCACAGCTGATCTCAGTCAGTACACTAAGTCCCCTATAAATATTTATATCATCCCACTTTACCACAGTCCCTCAATACAGTGACGGGCCTATTGTATACGAAACCCTTATGTATAGTGAGACGTCCTATGTTCTCACATGATGCCATGGTAGGCAATGTATGACCGCATAGTAATCTCGTTTGAGATCCTGGTACATACAAAGTTTTACATTCTGTACACTCCTCAGTATTATTTGACCTTATGACACAGGCATTCGCATGGTTGGTATCAGGAGTAGTATTACTTTGCTCCACACAACCATTGGCATGTTGTTGTTTTCTGCTGGCATGTCGTGCATCATTTTCGTTACCACCTTTCTTGTAATTTTGTCTATCATCAATGTTTTGATTATTTTGGTAATTCTTAAACCTACTATCCCATTGTGGTCCTTTCATTATTCCATCTACCATTGTGATATCCACGACCCCTGTTGGAGAAATTACGAAACATATTTTTCTCATATGGTGCAGGTGAATACCTTCTTGGAAAATTATATCTTCCTCTATTGGAGGAGCTAAAATTAAACCTGTTTCTTCCATCTGAACTTTTAGAACGTTGACGGTAGTCTCCATAGTCATGATAGGCAGCACCCACCGGTAATGAATCATCTGGTGCAGATCTCTTGATATCTCTGTCTGGATGGGCGACCACATATTGGCGACCCATTTTCTCACATTCATCGATGGTCTTAGGACGTCTTTCCTGCAAAAAAGCTGTTAGGTCGGCACTACATGCCGAAAGAGCCTTATCTCCTAACATTAAATCAATTATCCCTTCATAAGTCTTAGGGACTCCAGCTAACTCAATCCAACGATTGAGGTAAAGTTTTATGGAGGAGATAAATTCTCCGAAGTCAACCTTCTTATCAGGTAAAATTGCATGGAATTTTTCTCTAAAACCTTCTTCCGTGTACCTGAATTTTCTTAACAGAGCTTGCTTTACAATATCAAAGTCTAATCGACTTTGTTGATCTAATTGCATGAAACATTTCTGTGCATTTCCTGTTAAATTATCTGATAGTAAATTGCTCCAACGATATTTAGGTATTTTCATATCGTTGGCTTTTATCTCAAATTTTTCTAAAAAACTATCGATACAATCTCGAGTATCGATAAAATTAGGCAATTTGAATTTTGGAATCCACGACAAATGATCATTATTTGATCCAAAGTTATCACCGGAAGCCTGAGACTGGATTTTTGCTAGTTCAATTTCTTTTTCTTTCTCTTCCATTTTCATTTTATGCTCTTTCTCCCTTGCCAGAGCAGCAGCCTCTATTTTTAATCTCTCTAAGGCCAATTCATGTTCACGATCTTTTTCCTTCTGAGCCAACTCCTTATCTCTCAATTTATTTTCGTGTGCCCTTAGTTGACGTTCTGATATTTTGTCTAAGTGGGCGACATGTTTATCATATCTGGTTTCTGCATAATTATCTAATTTCGCACCTGGTAAACCTTTTCTAATGCCTTCCTGTCTGAAATCTTCTAAGGATGACATGTTTGTAGGTACTCATGCAGTATTATTTAATTATCAATATCAATAATAATATATTTTTAAATGTAATGTCAATTCAATTCATGTAAGAGCAATGTTACATACAATGGTAATGAATGGCACAAGTTAGCCAAATATGATGATAATGATTTACAAATCACAGAACATTCCACGACAGATAAAAGAAAATAAGTATAGCAAGTACATAAATAAAGAAAATGTGCATCAAAATATTAATTAATCAGACAAGATAAAAATTGACGTACGATTACAGAAAGTCATATTCGAATATAACAAGAAGACAAGATGGAGATAGTAGACAGACGAATAAACAATGACTTATTACGCTAAATAAGAATATTAACTAAAGTAAACGCGATACTTCGACGACACAACTAAACAATTATTAAATATATTCAATGGATTATCAAAGACTACTATTCGACAGTGAACTCACTGGACTCTGACAATGCATTCAATAAAACCCTTCAGAATCGTTAACATTTCTGTATCTTCCGAAGAAGCTATAGAAATATTAAGCCCTACCAGCCAATCCCGCAATACATATAAGGATGATAAACGTATAATATAATGAGAAAAGATTGTGATTAGCAAGAAAAGGTGACGTCTGGATGTTCAGATGATCAGACAATACGTCTCGACATTGAACATGAACTTATCTGCAGTGGTAAAATGTCTTCCTCAGTCCTGGCTTTCGACTGTTTGATTTTACGAAGGAACGATCTCACCCAGCTCCTGGCAAGTACACTTCTCTAGTGAAGCTGGTATTGTAATCTCCGATGCTTTGTAGATCTATTCAACGTGTTGATTGAAGACTATTGATCTTGAATTATTTTGAATGAGATTCTGAGTTTTCTCTTTGAAGCTTGTTTAACTTTTGGCAGTTGGGAACATTTGCATATGACGTCACTGCTTTGTGTTGCCGATTAAAATTTTACAGGTCAACGAATTATAGTTCCAACTGTTCCGTTCACGACCCTTTTCTTGCTGATGACAGTTGTTTCTGGCGATATTCCTGTCTTAATTAGGTTGCTCCAAACCTTGATCCATTCTTGCAATTATAAGGTTGCGCCTTGACCTTGACCTTCCCGAAACGATAACTGTTCTTGATAAATATTTTCAATACCTTGTATAATGGAGCTGCTTCTTTATTGAAAAGCTTGACTATTGTAGCATATATTTGTAGTGGTGACTACCGGACGAGAAACCCCATGAATTTTCTCGGGTCCTATCTGTTAAGGAACTTTTCCTTCTGGCTCTAGTATGTTGAATGATGTCTAGGGATATTGTATTAATGTTCTGAAATGTAGTCACCAAAATTCTGGCCACAGTTTTTCTATTCGTAATCGAATTTTCTTTTTGGTCCAAGTCTTTACATCTGACTAACTGTCATTAATTATTAACTGGTTATATCTCTACAACTCATGCTTCCAACTGGAAATCAT
The DNA here is from genome assembly GCA_024509875.1 of Oreohelix idahoensis. NCBI lineage: Eukaryota > Metazoa > Mollusca > Gastropoda > Stylommatophora > Oreohelicidae > Oreohelix > Oreohelix idahoensis. The sequence continues at coordinate 325,867 of JAMPIV010017641.1, forward strand.
TTCTCGAAAACTTCTGTGTTTATGACTTTCACTTTATTCAACACAGGAACTTATGTGAGAGACACATTGCTCTTAACACAATCTGACATTGTTCATTTAAATCATTGATTCTTTCATTTCATAGATTACTTTTGTATACGTCTATGTTTCTTCATAATTCTTTAGGCTATCAAGACTTATCTTCTTTTGAGTGCTTCCATAGCATAATTATTATTTCCTTCATATATTCTATTCTTAGGAATTCCACTTGATATATTTAGTTATTCTTTCATCTGAATAATGTTTCAATTCGGTGCCTTCCTGCACATCTTCTTTTAGTCGGCAATCATATCTATTTTATTCGGGTACCCATACCCTTCCATGACGGTTGCGATAACCTTGATAAGTTCGAATATGTCTTTTTGGCTATACTCGCACAAATCTTACCCGAAATCTCATAACTCCTGACGAGATGGGTTTATCCTCAATTGAATTAGAATTACACTAGATTTCTGCTTGAAATCTACATCCAATATAAACACTTTTAAAGTAGAATCAAATACACTGCCATAAGTGGACCTTGCCACACCAGCCGACACTGCGGAATCCTGTAACTATGTCTTGTACGTCATTTTACGCTACTTCGTATTCATAGTTAATGATCGCATTTATTTTGTGTTTGGTGAGTGTACAGCATGGTGCAAAGCGATCTCTGTCCAACTCCACTTTAACATAATCGCTATGCCCCATGATGCGCACTCAACAATACATATAAATATGAAAAAGGAGTTTAGTTCTACTGTTTAGAAGAAAAAACAACTAGTATGTCATCATATGGACCAGAAGCTCTTTTCTATGGTAGTTTTGCTGGTAGGTGTTAATACTCATCTCTCCGAAGGCCTGTAGTAGCTGCGGAGATGATTTTGTTTCGAACTGTCTTGGTTTGGTCTGCCCCAGCATTTTGGTACAGTGTTACAGTTCTTTCGTATCAGCGGGCGGCAGAGTTTACTTCCCTGGACCCATTGTGCATCTCAAATAAGGATGGGGTAAGTCAGCCCAGCTGAATACTTCTGCTTACTGGCTGATAGGGGTAACTGGGTTTTAAAATGGTCACCTGGATAATAGAGTATTGTTGGTATGGGGTAATCTTTGGTACAGTGGGCTCGGACCCTGGTTTGTACCCTGGACCCGTAGCCTGGGTTATTACCTTGTAACCGCAACCTGGGTTAGTACCTTGTAACCGAAACCTGGGTTAGTACCTTGTAACCGCAACCTGGACGGACTGGAAACAATTGAAGTACCATTAGCGGTTTCAAGTGCAATCATCTCCTATGTCTGATGGCCGGTATGCGTCCATCAGAAATTAAATTAACACAATGCTAACTACCATTCAGTAACAGTGTGATCTATTGTGTATGAAATACTCATTCTTAACTGACATTATAGCGTATCTTGAGTTCTCAGTCTCTATCTGGCTGTCTGCATATTTACAGCAGTGGTTTTCCCCATGTGGGCAGTGAGTTTCACAAACTGTGAGGTATGGGCTGGGGTCATCAAATGGTTGAGAACCACTGGTTTACCTTGTGCCCATAGAGCAGTATTTTAATTTTGGGGTCACTGTCAACAATGGTTTGAGAACCATCGCGTAATAGTTTCCTATGCTGCTTTAACATGCTGGGGTGTCATTGCTGCCAAGGTCTGAGAACCAATGATTTACAATCTTGCTACTCGAGCAGTAAATCATTTGGAGGGTAGTCATGGTCTCTAGGGCTTGAGAACCGCTGACTTACATTTTGTCAGTCATGTGATAAATTCATTTAATAGCTAAATAATTGTAAGCATTCTTAAAGTCCTGGTTCCTGTAGAAAATAACATTCATATAACTGATAATAAAATAGTTCTTCAATCATCCAACATGGTGTATGTATAGGATTGCATTAAATACATGTAAGGAACATTCCATGATGAAAAACACATTAATGACCCATATGAGACAAAGGGAGAAGAAGTGATTGAGAATACTTTTATCAAGTTTGTAGTCTTGACAGAGAACACTGAAGCCTCATAAGGAATAGCAAATAGAGGGACCACTAATACACTTCTGTTTTGCTTGGGTCAATATGCAAATCTCAAAGTAACAACAATAATATACATCAATTATTTAACCCTGTCTTATTTCTGCCCGGCTGTGAGATAAAGATCAGTGGTTAATTAGGTCTATGACCTCAGCAAACTCATACATTAGTTTGAGTGATCTGTAAATATGCAAATAACAATTATTATCACTAAAAATGGAAATACATTTAAAACTTTGCTTACAAAAGGTACTACAATAATAAGCTGTGGATAAACATGATTATTAATGTTATAAAATCAGCAGTATTAGATCTACTTACTTCGCTCACGAATTCACTACGGATTTTCGCAACAAATAATATCCCACACCGGGGCCCATAGAATGCTTGAATGATGGTTACCGGTCTAATGGCTTAAAATTCCCTCCACAATTCCAGGATGGCTGTTCTCGGGCAGGGGTGGGTGACCTCTTGGGTGGCATTGTTGCAAATTCTATTTTGGTCCCAAGGGTATCAAGTTATCTTCATTTTAACTGGCCCTAGTATCCACTGCTGATTTACGTGCGTCCAGTTTATGTATACACTGCTTAGACAGCGCAGACTTTGCTGGCTTGGCCATGTTCGCCGCATGGAAGATGGTCGCATCCCAAAAGATATCTTCTACGGACAATTAGCAGATGGCAAGAGAACAGTTGGGCAACCACAGCTGAGGGTCAAAGATGTGTGCAAGAGAGATATGAGGGCACTGGACATGGATCCAGCAACATGGGAGGATGAAGCTGCCGATCGCACTAAGTGGCGATGCTATTTACGGCGCCACCTCAGATTGGGCGAAGATAGGCTCACACAACAAGGAGAGGAGGGGAGAAAACGTTGAAAGGAGCACCAAAAAATAAGCAGCTGAGGGCTGTCACCTCAGGGGCGCATTCCCATAGTCAGGTATGACTGAAGGGGCTATTATTAATATTATTATTATTAGTTCGTGACACAAACAAAGGATCGACTTCCGGACTAGTCGTTGCACTGTTTTTCACCTTCTTAGTGGAATGACTTTCGCTGGCTAAAGGAATAATTTATTGCCTTGGCCGTGAGAATTCTGAGCTAGCGAATACTGTGTAATATAAGACTAGAGAGAGAGAGACTTTATTATTATAAGAATGAAAAAGATATCCGATGGAGATTTGTTTCCAATCTAGCGACAGAGATTTTTAGAGGAGTAAAATAATAGACAGAAGAAAAAGTCGGCGTGAAGTCGTTACACGACAGTTAGGCAGTTATTTGGGCTGGCATGAGGTTTGATCTAGTCACAACAAATCCGAATTCTCTTTCCTGTTTAGTCTCTCTCTCTCTCTCTCTCTCTCTCTCTCTCTCTCTCTCTCTCTCTCTCTCTCTTCTTTTCTCTCTCTCTCTCTCTTTCTGAGTAAGATGATTAAGTCTATTTTCCCAGTCCCTTCCGTAACGTTTCGTTACAGCAACGCAGGCATCGCTTTTATTCCGCCTACTTCTTTTAAAGTGGGTAACTATTTCCGCTAGTTTGTCCCATATAGAGACTTCTCCTCCTTCTTCTTACACTCTCAGACGTCTACTTGAATGTTTTCAAAGAAAGCAGTAGACAGTTTGAGGTCATTTGAATCTCCGTAGATCTTTTCCACAAATGGTACTGGTGTCGGCCAAATGCGCTTTCTCTGTTCCGCATATGTTGGGCAACTTTGAAGTAAATGTTCAGCAGTCATATTATTACCAGTGCCACTGTTACGCTGATCGGTAGTTCCTATCTTTAGCTTGTTGAATAGATGGTATCTCAATCTGTTATGGCTAGTGTGGAGTCTGAAGATCACCACTTGTTCTTTCCTGTTTAGCTGGTAGTATGCATTATTTTGTGTATGACCTGGAGGCTCTACATCCCAATTTTTCTGATAAGATTATTTGCCTGCTCAAAATTCCTAGTTAGTTTTGGCACCAATTTAAAACCAGGTAACTGTAGCATGTTACGCAATTGAATAGTTAAAGGCATGAAGACAGGAAAACGTAGGACAGAGGTATACAGCCTAATATTCATGGAATTAGACCACATGTATACAAGTCCGATACACATGTATGCAAGCAAATGCAGGAGTATTTTAAGGAGTGTATCTGGGACAGTCAATCGCAGAAGGGGTTTCCCATGAACCGACCGAAACAATGCTTCGATAGTTTATAAATGTGTAATAAATGTGTGCAGACATAGGTTAGGTTTAAGGATCACGAAGGAGAACGAGAGAACATAAAAGGATGAGAATGTCTCTTGTTATTGGGGATAACCTCATTTATATGCAGGTACAAGGAAATTTGAACGAATGAAGTAGTTGAGAAGATTTTTGCAAGACATAGTGTCAGTACATCGAGGAATCCTGTGGGTTTCCTATTCGAAATTAATTATAAAATCGTTAACACGACCGATATAGAGAAATACCATATGGATGTGAAGATCAACTTAATGAGAATGGAAGACTATAAATCTAAAGGCTTGAATTTGAAAAGGTGCAATGCACGAGATCCAGGTTTGAAACCTATTTAGCACCCCCCCCCCCCCCCCCCTTTTTCCTTCCTTCCCCCCCCCCCCCCCCCCTCCCCGAAGTTGGAAATTTGTGGACAAGTTGCTAAGAGTTGCGAACCTTGTTTCTCAGACGTCCACAAACTTCCAATAAAAGGCAGTTGCGGAAAATTCAAACCTCACGTGAACAGCGACGAAGACAAGAAGGACTACGGCTAAGAGACGCGTGTCAAGGCTAATACTTTTGTTATTTGCAGCCAGGCAGCACTAATACTCCACCAAAGCCAGTCTTTACTGATCTTAATTAGATCCTGAGAGGGTATGTCAATTTACTGTGTATAGTAATACATTTAATTACGACTTTTATTCCTGGCTTTTATTAGTCGATAGTTATGATAGAATCATACATAATATTTGGTTTATTGGTATGTTTGTTGAAGATTGGACCCTGATATAACCAAACAGTAGTTAGTTGCTTATCCTTTACAGGACGTGGCAATCAACCCCAGCTTTTATTGGCTGTTTGTGATTTTTCTAGGCAATTTTTTCATTCAGTAGTTTGCCATTGCTTTCTGAAAACCAAACAGTAACTGAGTTCTTATCAGCAGTAGCAGTAGCGCAGTCTTTTTCAGGACTAACTACAGTCCTTATCAGGGCTTATCCACCTTGTCCTCAAGTCCCAGCACTTTTCAGAGCTGACGTATCAGGCAGGGGGATACTATAACCTCATACCATATATGTGTTTACATATTATTTTGTATTATTTGATTTTATAAAATGTTCCACAGTGGACTCCTGTCTCTTTACTATCCTCATGTCCAGCATTTCCACTCAGACATCTGAGAACAATAGCATCTCACCTACACTAGGATTGTGGTTTTATTGTACAAAATTGTCACATATCCTACACTTATCTGCAGGTTCATACTTGTCACCCAAAGTCAGAGGTCCATGATCAAGAATTGCTCGAGATCAATGCTATTCGCCCTAGCAGTGTCTGGGTTGGTAGAAGTACGACCTAACTGAAGCTGTACATCTCATAAGAACACTGATTATCATAAGTAGTTGAGTGATATTTGTGACAATCGTGCACCGAAGAAGTGATAACTGTCAAGCGGAGTTTTATGATGACAATTTGCATGATAAACTAGTGAAAGCTATAAAGTGAATACGACAGTTAAAAAGTCTATTACACAACAAACTGGAAGATTCTAAAGGGACATTTTTAGTTTTAACTTGTGAAACCTTCTGATGTCTATAACTGGATAAACTACCAGCAAGTCAATATTAGCCTTGGCTTGTAATGCAGACCGTGGGACAATGGGAAAGCAGAGCTGGAAATTAATCAATCGATAACTGATCATGCTGGGAATGATGATGACGTTGTGTACACTGATGGGTCTGTGATAAGTAGTGATACATCAGGATGGGGTTTCTCTGCTAGAGTAAAGGGCAGAATCATTGCCGAACATAACGGGCCTTGCGTGATAACAACCTTGAGCATGAGAATAAAAGTTGAGGCAGTTACTGCAGCATTAAGGTGGTTGTCAGAAACTTCATTAACAATGGCAGTTATTGTGTCAGATCTCAGTCCATGATACGGAAGGTTCAAATTGGATGGTTAAGGCATGAATGGAAAACATTCATAGAAGCTCCGAATATGTAGAAAATGGAAAGGATCTGCTGTTTTGGTCATGCAGGGGTGCGAGGTAATGAGAGAGCTGACAGACTAGCCTCAAGAGCACCCATAGTGGGGACACTGGATATGGATAAGGATAAAGGAGAGATAATGAGGACAATTAATGATTGCCTGTAAGAGAACGACACTGTAATAGCATAAATTACCGTTCGTGATCTTCCGATTGGCAGAGTGGTTAGAGCGTTGGTTTCTTGCGGCAAAGGTGCCGGTTTCGAATCACGGTACCGCCAATCACCAGTCTACCCAGCTGTAAATGGGTACTTGACTTCGAGTTAGGGAAGGAAAAGGCAGCAAGGAGGAGAACTGGTCACACACCTCTCGATGCTGGACCTAGTATGGTGAAGTCTCTAACAATTCACTTCCCTACGGTGTCTCTGTTATGGGACTACCTTCACCTTTAATCGTAGGGGAGTGAAGTGTTAGACACTTCATCATATTAAACCCAACAAGTTTATCAGGTGGGATGACCTGTCCCTATCCTCGCTGGATTCTCTAACTCATAAGCAAAGTTAGGTAACCATTTACAGCTGGGTATGCCGGAACGTCACAATATTAGGTTTCAATCCCGAAATCCGGTAGATGTACCTCTAGAGAAACGCGCTCTAAATTGTTCAACAAACTGGACATTCAAAACGTACTACAGGTAATAACAGAAAAAAATAGTATGTTAAGTCATGTTTTTGAGTGGGAGTTAAGTGTTTGGTATTTTTATGAACGGGTCTGATTTTTTATAGACACGCTTGTAAGCACGTTTAAATTTATGAGATGATTTTTTATTTGGGTGCTTGAACATAGCTCAACTGAGTATGTGTTAGTTTTTTTAAACATAAAGAAAGTGTTCACATGTTCTGAGTAGTTGGGGGAGAGAAACGGGTGAGCTGAGTTCACATCTCAAGCTATTAGTTCGCGCTTGAGTGAAGATGTACTGAGTTGTATTGAGAAACAATAATCTCGGTCATTAGGTATCTGGCAGAGCTTCGAGACGGTTCTTATAGTCTTGCTAGTGTGTCCAGAGTGTTTTTTGAAGGGAAGAGATTCAATATATTATTAATGCCATGGATTATCCCGGCTGTTACCATTTATAATTAATTGCTGTTAATGCAACCAATTTCTAACGGATTATATATATATATTATTACCATTTATGATGAGTTGCTGGTGATGCACTCAACTTTCTGACGGATTATATATATTATTACCATTTATGATGAGTTGCTGGTGATGCACTCAACTTTCTGACGGATTGTATGCTATGTCGATTTATGATGAGTTGCTGGTGTTGCACTCAATTTATCTATGGATTATACCTACTATCATACCTTGTGATTTGCTGTGATCTGTTGTCCATGATGTCAACGTTACTGTCGTAAATAAACTGTGTATAAGTTGAAAACTAATTCGTCTTACCCGTTGGTCTGTTTCCTGACTTAACGTTACTGTTGTGTGGGTTTACATCAGACGTTTACAAACCTAAAGAACTCACGACATTCGCCCATTATATTTACACACCTGTCGGCCACTAACAGTAAACCCGACATTGTAGCACTATCTCTTTCATACAACACCCCCCCCCCCCCCCCCCCCCCCCCCACATACACCAACAGAAGTGGCAGCCAAAAGAATCATGCAACAGAAGTGATGGTCTGCGTGGCCTGTAATAGAAGGGATGACTCAAAGCAACAGTAGCAGAATGGTGGCTCCAGTGATATGGGAGTACGATACCAAGAACAGAAGTAGTTGAGCAGTATCGCCATATAAACATCTAACAGAAGTGTAACAGCATTCCCCAGAACAACCACTAACGAATTTTTTGTGACGTACAAGTCAAGTTATACAGTGTTGCCAGTGCGAGTTTTCGTTTACTAGTTTTTCAACTAGACTGTCGCGAGAGGTTTGAAATGTTATTAAGAATAAGATATCCTGGACATAAAGGTGTATCAGATGATACCAGGATAGTACCAGACAAGAGTCTGGTCTTATCAGTAATACCCCCTTCTGTGAAGAGAGTTGGGGTGTATAGACACAAAGGTAGGTTTCAAACATACTCGTAAGTTCCCAGAGAAGATGTTGATGTAGTACTCTGAGTCCCTAACTGCTACCTCTCCTGATCCGCTTCTGTGGTTTTGGTAGTTAAAATGTTTATGACTCTGCTAGGGGTATATATATTTATATTCACCAACAAGAACTAAAATTCAACTTAAAGAACTTAAGAAATGTCTTCTGGTGAATATTTACAATTTAATTAACATAAATTTTTCTCTGTTTGAAAATGTTGAACTCAAATATTTTACAGTATGAAATAAATAATAATAGTTAAATAAAGGTTCTTGTTTCTTGGTTCACAATGTCTATCATCTTGTAGACAACTTCTCTGGCTGGAGTATTCACTGGTAGACAGGTTTATTATTATGATTTAAAGTTGTAAAACACTATATTATTTTAGTCATGCTGAACTGGAAAATATGTTTCTTTATTTGATCTGGATAAGCTTGACAGTTGCAATACGCAACTTATCTGCATCACGGCAGCTGGCTCCTTTCTAGGATGGAAACACAATTCCAGATGAACTTGTTCCAGTAAGTATTCCCGTAATGACGGGCCTGTTATCACCAACTGGCACTGCGTACGTTGAAACTTTAGTAAGAGTAGCCTCTTCTGCTTTTTTGAAGTTTGTGTTTAAAGGATTAAACCCTTAGGTACACGCACACATACTAGCACTCAATGGTTGAATAAAGGTCTGCTGCAGTTGCAGAAAGGCAAACGCTGGCATTAATATATGCACTGCTTCCCCCGCTTTCTGTGTTTTTCAAATCGTGACTGACCGAAGTTTGTTAGGCGATTCTATTTATAGTCTAGCCTCGTCCGTATGAGACGGAAATAGCAAAAGACGTAATAAAAATCAGAAAATGTGGGACTATTCTGCCTATCGTTCAATGTAGGAAAAATGCTTTTTAAATTATGTCCGTTATTCCTGATGCGATTTTAGTCAAGTTAAGTTTCCCTTATACTTAGAATTAGGCTTTACATACATATATAATAATCTCTTTGGTTGCTACTAGCATTTTCTGTTATGCATAAATTAAACAGCTAACTTTAAGCCAACCTGAAGCTTCTAATGCATTTAATCTAATATTTCTCCCGTCCTATAATAGTATTAGTAAAAGTATTACTACTTACGGGTAGAGTAACATCGCTAATATTGTTTTAACAAACTCTGCCAAGTGATACTTCTTTTATATTACTGTAGCAAAATTCAGAAGTTATTCATGTTACACAAATAGGGTCTGGCCATTTTGATGCTCCCTGCAGTTGTAAACACAGGACCAACCCAATCGTTTTCATTGGTCGGGGTATCCTATCTTTTTACAATGTATGGCGCGCCATTAGGACCAGAGTTATTAGAATTCGTGATGTGAAACAGACGTCATTTCACGACATAGACGTTAACCAGTACGTTTCAAATACCTGAGAAGCTAGGAGATCCAGTCTACAGACCGTGTGATACCCGATGCCCATCGTCGTCGTTGTCGCGAATTCTGTCTTTCAACAGGCCCAATTCTGTTCTTCTATTTTGAGTTTTTACCATTCGTCTTCACTTTGTAACTATGTGTGTTTGCCATGTTTCTTCTCATTTGAATGTATATCGTGTTTGGTATTTTTGGGTTGGTAATTTAAATGGGTTCGTTTTATGATGGTTGGTTATTGCACACTCGCCCCAGTTTTCTTTTCTTCTAGATTTTTTTTCGCGAATCACGCAGATTTTCGTTGTTTATGAAAATCGTCATTTCATTCACGCCTGTATGACGCAAGTCAGAAAACACGCTGCCGTCACGTAACGTGACGAAATTTTTGGACACGCGGTCTGCGCGTTTTCAAATCTGATTTGAGGTAGGTCGCTAGTTATTTTATTCTTCTAGCGTTTCCATTGGCCCGAGTGGATAACTTAGCAGATGCGTAGGTGATCAACAGGAGTGGTTTCCTGTGCGTATATATAGAATTTTTTAGAGGGGATCTTTCTCTATCTGAAGAAATAATTGCCGGCCGTGCGACTACGTATTTATCGTCTCCATTTGCGGGGAAGAAAAGCGGTTATTGGTATGTAGTAATTTTATTATCGTTTTACTTATTAGAGGATTCTTTGAGAAATCTCGGCCCGTAAGTAAAGTTCTTCGTGGACATTTAACTTTAAGTTTTAAACGGTAGCGCCATACATTATTGTCTTTGTAGGATGATGTGAATGTAAAGATGTGCAAATTCTTTCTAGGATTTTGGCAGTAGATAGGAGCGTGTGAAGTTATGAGATACATGTATGCTCATAGTTGTAGAATGTTGTGTAACACCACCATTTATTCCTGTGTATTTACCTATGTAATATAATAGGGAACTCAACTGTGTGTACGTTACTTTTATTATGCCTTAAATGTGGATAATGCAGTCGGAGGGTAAAGATGTATGTTATAAGTGACTTATACGGCTTAGGGGAGTAAATTATTCCTATATCACGAGGTTTAATTTAAATTGGGGCTTAAGTCGGGAACCCAAGGTGTAATGGGAATTTCGGACAAAGGATTTCCCTAGTTGTAATGTTTGGACACGTGGTTAGCCATGCGTAATAGACACGTAACCCGTCAGACAGTGTCTGGGGTTTTGTTTACTTACCTGGCAGATTTAAGTTGAGGGAAGGGAGGAGTAGAAGGAGAGTGAGATAGAAGACACGTGGGTAGGAATATTTTATGTATTGTTGTGAAGAACGAGAGAAGGGGAGTAGAAGGAGTAAGATTGAAGAGACACGTGGGCTAGTATTATTTTATGTACCGTTGTTCAGAACGAGAGAAGGGGAGTAAGAGGAGTGAGATTTTAGTGACACGTGGATAGAAATTATTTATGGATTTGTGGTGCTTAGCGGGTGAAGTATTGAGTTGTAAAGATTATGGGAGCAATATGTTAGAGATACGTGATGTTAGAGTGGTGTACATTAGACGCATTTCCTTTTTATTTCAGCGAGTCACGGCAAACAGTGGGGGGAGCATAATTGCCAATACAAATTATCCACGGCAAAAGGACATATCTCAGGGGTCAGAGGACCCAAGTTATCGTCAGAAGCAAAAGAAAATAACCTACGGTCTCCTGCAGTGAAGTGCCCATGCTTTAGCGGGAACGGGGTTTATTTATCATAAAAACACAGACCTCTTCGCTATTATAGTCTCCGACAACGGCACGTGGCCTGGAGACTGGTGTAATGGTATACAGCCAGAAATCAAGGCTTTTTTCCCCTCTAAACCCGGAGCGGGGCAAAAGTAGAAAGTCATAGAGGCTATTCAGCAGCAGAGAAGTTTCTACAGTTGATCAAGTACCTCATGCTTGATACCCGACCATCATCATCATCCCCAAATTCAGGAGCAGGTGATAGGGTTACAATACCTGGGTCCTGAAAAACACGAGAGAAAAGCGTAACGGAGACGCCGCATCATCAGTCGTCGAGTGTTAGAGAGACACTGAGACCAAGAGAGAGAGAGAGAGAGAGAGAGAGAGAGAAAAGGAGGGAGAAAATAGACAGGACCTGTAGGGTCTGTTCATTAGCCATTTGACGGATAGACATTGAGCCATCGTTGTATGCCAAGTCTATTATTGTAGCATTTCCAGTGGTGTTAGTTAGCGGAACATATCGCCTACCAAGTTGGAAGCTGTGTAGACGTTCTTTTAGGAAGAGGCAACTGGACGGCAACAGTAGAAATCTTATTTGTATTAAAGAGTGGAGGCTAAGGTTGACAGCCCCAGAAGATTAGAGTTGTTTAAATCACTAACCAATTTTATTGTTCCTCAGCAGGGTGACAGAAAGAGTGAATGTGATTGGGGTTTTTTTTAAAAGTGTCTATCAATTTAATTGTTACTTTGTTTTCCAGGCCGTGCAACAGTGCACGCTATTTATTTGATTGATGTATGATGAAATTTAATGATTTCTGTGTGTAAATAAATATATCTATACTATATACTGGATCAGCTTCTACTCTGTACTATACCTTTATGTGGTCTGTATAGTGGTGTCTGTGGTCGTTTTATACACCTTATCTCCTTGTGTTTAAAGGTAGTTGGAGGGGGGTGATTCTATAGCTTTTCTGAAGTCACGAAGCGGCAAGGGGAGAGTCAAATCCTGGTTCTAGCTCTTTAGCCAATAGTCTCATATGTCCACAGATATGTCATTTTTCACCTAAATTCTATCTTCTCAGACTTTCTCATACTAGGGTCTTGCTTTCATTCAGGCAAACTCTATAAACATAAATCCACTTCGTGACAGTTGTCCATGATATCAACGTTACTGTCGTAAATAAACTGTGTATAAGTTGAAAACTAATTCGTCTTACCCGTTGGTCTGTTTCCTTACCTAACGTTACTGTTGTGTGGGTTTACATCAGACGTTTACAAACCTAAAGAACTCACGACATTTGCCCATTATATTTACACACCTGTCGGCCACTAACAGTAAGCCCCACTTTGTAGCATTATCTCTTTCATACAATCCCCACACATACACCAACAGAAGTGGCAGCCAAAAGAATCATGCAACAGATGTGATGGCCTGTAATAGAAGGGATGACCCAAAACAACAGTAACATAGTATAAGCGACATAGAGTGAAATAAATAACAATAGCACAATTAGAAAAAATACTTACTTATTTAGTCGTTCCTCTTCTACCGTAAGGTCTAGAGGTTTGGAAGAGAGAGCGCAATACGTTCCAATCGGCTGTCTTCCTCCTGGTCTAGTTCTATTCTAGTCCTCGGTCCTTCATAGATTGTCTAATTTTGTCCTCGTAGCCGAATCTGGGTTGTCCTGGATGTCTGGATCCCTGGCTCTTAGCCTCCCATACCTGCCGTGGCAACTGATCTCCCATTCTGCAGACTTGGCCAAACCATCTTAGTTGGGATGAAAAAATACATTACACTTATGTAAAACAGAAAGTTAAAAAAAGATTTTATCAATAAATGAACCACAATTAAATTACTACTCTATGTTGGTAACTGCAATATGTCCAGAAATTTAGACCCCTGCCCCCTAGAAAAAACGAAAATATGATGCATTTGATTCCGTTTAATCGCATACTCGTTTGGATGAAGAGGCTGGCAAACTGGAAGACGACCTGAGACCAACACAACTGTAACATTTGGATAGACAAAGAGACTTGCGGAGAGCATAAACAGAGAAAACAAAACGATTGAGAGACAGCTGTTATACAAAACGAATCTCTTTATCAGTTTAATAAATAGAAGAAAGTAGTAATGTTCAGACTCTGCCCATGCTAGAATAGAATGACATGTAATCTGCTATGTAAGGCAAATAAAGGAACTAACGGTGAATGTGCATGCCGTTATCATTTTTACTTTCCGCTCCTAATGGAGCATGGAGTCACCCACCGCAGCTGGTCCCCATGTAAGAAACCTGCACACAGCCATCACAGGCTTTCTATAGCAATTTGTTTTAAATAGTGAGGTTTTCAGCCTCATACACAACCTCATGTTAGTCGCTTATACGGCATGCTTGAGAGAGCAGTGGCTAAATTCTTTATTTGTCTCACCAGATGCCACCGGGAGCTAAAAGGGACTGAGTGGGTCTGTAACTTTGATAACATGATTTCTAAACATCTGCAGGGAGAGTGCCTAAAAAAACGGTTAAAGAAAGCGAATAGGACACTACCAGTCCAGCACATGCTTTAAGGAGATGTCAATAACTGCGAGTTAAACGCTGCTGTTATTCAAGTAAATTTACGTTCACATCTGAAAGTTCCCACAGACAGAGAGGAAATGATAAATCTCCATTCCCCACCCCTGTGCCCCTTTTCTGTTTGTTTACAAACGTATATTTTAAAATCTTTCGTTTCTCCTTGTGTTTTAATTCTTACTGCAACAATGAAACTGTTATAATGCGTGTGACAACATGACAGCCACATCACGGTTGTCATAATTTTCATCATATAATAGCTGTAGATAGTAAAAGCCCACGAAAACCGTACATATACATTAACAGAAAGTTCTTCATGGGTAAAGCAAAAAGATGCAAAGTAGTTCTTTAAAGATCGTGTTAAGAGATTTAACAAAATGAGGCACGTTGTCGTAAGGCGCCCCTATTTTTATCGCTGTTTTATAAATCCTTAACCACACACAGAAAATCATGGGATACACCGCTTCCAACGATATATTTGTAGGCACCTAAATGCGATAACCCAGTTCGAGCCGGAACCATTACTGAATCCGAACCAGTTTTTCACCAAGCTGAGCAATTTTCTGTGTTTTTCGAAAAGTGTATTATCAGATCCCCGTGAAGGCTGAAGTAAGGCGTATGTTGGTATTCAGCTCCCCGGATGGTGATTTCAAGTTCAACGTAATTCCCTTTGATTAAATAATGCTCCAAGTCTTCACACGAGTGATGAGCATGTTTCTGGGGCCTTTCAATCATCCAGTTATCATAAATTTCATGAATGACATTCTGATAGCCACTGAAGCGTTTGAAGAGCGCCTCTCAGCGTTGGCCAAGTTGTTAGAACAGCATAGAAAAGCTTAGTTAACTGCTCGCCCAACCAAGTGTTACTTTTGTTGTGAACAATTGAAATTCTTGGGCCACACCATCGCGTATCGACTATGCATCCAGAGGACAAGAACATAGACAAGTTGAAGAACGAACCAAGGACCTTGTTGAAGTATGGGGTTTAGGGTGTATGTAGTTGTACCGTATCATGTGTGCTGATGAAGGCAAATCAGCAGGTCGGGCTTACAGATGGCCGACATGGTGTGTGTGTGTGAAGAGAAGTCAATGAGCGAATGCGTGTAGTAAGACAGCAATGATCACACACCCAAAACACATGTAATATTCAGGAAATTGTTGGAAACGACTGTGGTACGATTGTTTACGATTTATTAACTCCACAGAAACAAAGACATCGTCAATACACTTTCAATGAGACATCGTTCACACATATCATAGAATAACAACAGTTCGTTACATCCAATATCAAAGACTTCTTTGAACAGGTATCGCAGTGCTAGTAGTACGTCAGTAATTCCTCTCTACCTTCTATGCCGAAATAAGTAATGTAAATCTCTGGCAAAAATATGCCGCATGAGTGCCGGGCTTCAAAATATATAATATTCTCTGTATCTCCTCTGACAAAACAAGTCAGGTAAATATCTGGCAAAATAAGCCGCATGAGTGCTGGGCTTCAAGATATGTAATAACAAAATGTACTTTTACCTTCACGGACAGCATCAGAAATAAGTCACATAAATATCAGCCATCAATCCTTGGCTTTCAGAAATATATCGGGGAAATCTCAAACATTTCTATAACACAAATCTATTTTCCCGTACGCACAATCAGAGAAACATGGCTGACCCAGCCGGTCAAACGCCCAGAGCAAACTGTCACGAGATATCGCATATCAGTCCCGCTCAAAACAGTCACGCATGCGCCGATAACCGTGCAACTTGAACTTTGCTCATTCTCGAAAGTTCGAGAGAAATCTGGATCACATATTTTTACACCAGTCAAGGGAGATAACCAACGTTTGACCTGACATGCAAAAATATAAATGTTTACATCCCCTAGCTTAAAACCAAACTGACTTTATCAGTCTACCGCACCCCCTGGGAAAAAATGATAACATCATTTTTTTGGGGGAAAAAATACATCGAATAGAAAAAACAAATGAGGGCGGTAGCATACAAATATATACACTAAAATATATCCTATATAAAGTCATGAACACAAGAGGAATAGGAGTAAGAGTAACGAAGAGGTATGCAGATAGTACGCCAAGAGAACAAAGACTAGATGGGATACGAAAGGAAAGAGTAGAGATGAAGGGAAGCAATGTCCTGAGAAAAAAAAAGAAGACAGAAATATGACATGGCAAACAAATGCATATTAAAATAAACACCAATGTAGTACAATAGCATACATAATAATCTAAATCTCTAACAGAAAAAAAACATAATGAGCATGATAACTCAGCCAACAGGCTTATAACGTATAAATGATGCGCTGATGAAGGGCATCAATATATGCAATGCCATTATATAAGGCTATTACTGACGCACAACCAAGCGTCGGGTGAGAAAAGTACCTCACAACCTTAGATAAAATATTTCCTCAAAGTACCAACATTATATAAATAAGAGCCGCCACTATCACACCATAAAGTGCTGGGTACAAAGCAACATAATGCCAGAAAAAGAAAAAAAAATTACATACTACCATGACTTTATATATCTGATAAGTTATGTAAAAAATGGTATCATTACAATATTATACTTTCAACATTGTAAAACACGGTAATATATTAACACTATTTTAAAGAAGTCATAGCACTTCATAATACAGTATCTTCTAATATAATATCATATAGCAATGTACAATGTTGTTAACTATCTCGAACAAGTACAAATCAGAGATGAGTTCCGAAGTCTCATACCATTCTGTAAGCAATAAGGCACCGAAGACATCTAAAGTAGCATCAAATGCCGAAAGAAAAACTGGAACAGTATTGATAAATCTGGTAACCGGTTGAGACTCTCAAAATAACAGTGCTGACTCTCATGGAAAAGCTTACGCTGCGAAACAATACAAATGAGAATCTCTGTTTGATAACCATAGGATTTTATAATATACAATAGTTAATCCTACATTTCTAGCTATCAAATGTGGCCGTGTAAATTACCGGCCCCTGTATGGTTATAATCAAACCTTTCTCCGTTACACTAAAACGGTAAAAGGGAAAGTAGTACAAACTAATTTTAGAGTTATGACTTAACAGGGCCATACAAATGTACTAACAGAGTGTTAATGTATAACCGCCTCGTAGGTATATAAATAACCCCGAAATCTATAAGAAGATCTATTATTTGATCTACCGTGATATCGCGATCTGTCGCGGCTATTATTTCTATTGGAAGCATTGTTGTTTTCTCTATTGAAACTAATGTTCTGATTTGAACCCCAGTTAGCATACTTGCGATTGTCATTTCCCCTTTGATCAAAATATGTATTTGATGGGTTTTGCTGTCTCTGAGAAAAATTATTGTAAGGTTGATAATCTCTATCATAGTTATCCCTTCCAAAATTTCTATAATTGTTGGAACAAAAATGTTGAGGACTTTTAAATTGTCTCCAGTTTCTTGGAGAAAGAAAATTATTACGTGATGGACACCCTTGGTACTGTCCACAATCACGATTATCTCTCCTTGCAAAATTGTTTTTATTTTTGCCTGTGGCAATATGCTTTACAGCTGCATAATACTGGCTGAGTTGAGTACGATGAGTAACAGGCATAATAGAATCCTGATTGTTACAACCATAATGGATATTATTTCAGGAATTAGCACTAATAGTTTTGTTCCCTGTTACAAATTTATTAGAAATTTGAAAAGTCGATGCACGATTTGTCTGTGGAGCCTTGTCATGACATTTATCAAAGTTTTTACCGTGATCTACATGACTGACTGTTACAGTCGGATCACATTTTTTGACCTGACGCCAAGAATCACTCCTATTAAAGGCAGTATCGTTATTACGTGGGAAATTATATTTGCCACGAAAAGATTTGTTTACACCATGTTTAGTGTTACTGTTAGCATTGAGTGCATATGGCTGACTCTTTGCATTTGTAAAATGTTGACCATCAGCTTTATCTATCCACCTTGGTAGTAGACAACATCTTGTTGTTCAAAACAATATCTAATAATCCATCAATTCTTTTACGAAGTTTTGTAATTTCTACTTCTGCAACAGCTTTTTTTCTAGCAACAGCTTTATGTATTCTCTCGTTGGTTTTAACCTGAAGCCTGTTGTAATCCAATCTTAAGTAATTTAACTGAGAAGTTAGAGTGCTCTCTTTAACAATCCTATCTCTAAGATCCATTCTCAATTTATCCTTCTGAGATGTATTTCCCAATTTAAGGCTCTCAATTTCCTGTTGGAGAGTTTGGATATTCTATAAAGCCTTAGCTTTCTCCTGAACAAGTTCAAGTTTGAGTGCCTCCATAGCACTATGATGACTAGTCATAAGTTCATCAACCTTCTCCGCCAAAACAATATTCTTCTCTTTCAATTGATTATTGAGATCTGCATTATTATTTACCAGAGTATTTAGCACTTCTGTATTTGACTCCTCATGTCTCTTAGCTTCAATTTTTAATTTCTCATAGTCCATTTTGACTTGTTCCAGCTCACTAACAAGAGCATTTTCCTTACATAGATGTTTGTTTTTAATAGAGTTCACCTCATCTTCTAACTCCCTTTTCTTCTTCTTTGGTGCTTCTTTGGCTGCAGGTGGAACTGCAGCGGCAACAGCAGCAAACTTTGATGGGTCCTTTAAGAACTCCTTGGTCCTTTCTGCTTCCTTGAATGTGTAGTCTCTTTCAGCAGCAATAGCCAACAGGCGCTTGAACCCGTTGACCAATGAGTGTGGGCAGAGGCAGCTGTAGGGTAGCCAATAGCCGAAAACACACAGACTATATTACGCAAACCCGCCCCGGGTGAACAGGTCTTCTCTGGTCCTAGAGTGGTCTGCTGGGCAGGCACTTTGACATCCATGTCAAGTTGAGATTTTCTTATTTTATTCTCAAGAGGAAGAGCTAATGTTTCTATTTTCTTCATCTCAGCTAATTCTTCATCCTCTAATTTCTGCATTTCAACTTTTACGAATTCTCTTAGTTCCTCAGTAGTCATACCACGGGATCCCCTAGATCAATAAAATATCTTATAGGAGACCTCTCCAAGTTCTGAGCCTTGTCATATTCCACACGTGCGAATTCCTCCAATTTCTCAGCAGTCAACCCAAGGAGTTTCCCGTAGTAAATGAAATAACCTAAGCTAGCCATTATGCTGGATTATATGAGGTTAATAACCTGTGTAAATATATTATTATTTTAGAAACTCACTTTATCCCAACTCAGTGGGTGACAAGTCTTTGCCAAAGAACTTGTATAATTACTTTACTTATCAATAATATAATTAATCACTTATATGCTTATTGTGCTTAACAATATTGACAGTGTATAACAACAATGAATAATATCAACTAGAAAGACAAAAACAAAATATCAAAGACAAACGACAACGTTGCAGGAATCAACTAAGAAAAAAAGTAGAAATAAAGTAAAAAGTATTGCAAAACTTGCAACGACAGCTGCGAATAGAGCGATGAGACAATGACGACACAGTGTATAAACGAAAAGTTGTAAAGAAATAAACGATAGGAAGGGGAGGCAGACAAGCACAAATAAATTAAACAAGAACTAAAGAAAAGAAAGAAATATAACAAAAACAACCATAAGACATCTCGGCACAACTAAACAATTATATTACAAATAACCAACACAGTGGACTATAATACGCAGCAAAAATGTTTGCTGGAGATTTCCACTGCGGGAAATTCGCAAAGAGTCCCTAAAGAACGCTTACAGCAGGCCTCGGTTAAGTGGGATGCATCCTACTGCAAGTCTCCCCCCAACCTGCCCGCGAAAATGAAAAATATATAACATAAAATACCACGATCTAAACATAGAACACAAAGATCTTATATGGTTCTGAGGAATTACCAAAACAGAGGCACAGATTACAATAACAAACGGCCACTTATCTTTAACTGTTGAAAAAATATCCTGGCATCCAGAACAGCAGCAATGATGTTCAACAACCACAGTCCTACGAAAAGAGGATCCACCGCTGAGGGGTAAAGGAACTCTATGATGCAAGGTACCGACGTTTCCACTGCTCAGCTTCTTGGCATGTTGAACATGCTCGCCGAAAATTCGGACCAGTAACTCTGCAACTCAACTGTACATTCTGTTGGATCTCTGCTATATAACACTCCAAGTAATAAGGCTGCACAGGAAACAGGACTGGAACACTGCACAGGAACTCCTTGTAGTAGTACAATGTCATCAGTAATTCATAGCGCCATATCACTTGTTTCCGGGCAACGCCTGGTACTTTCAGCTAATAAAAGCCACTGCAGTTGAACTTGAAAATTCGCTGTTAATAGCCCCATCGAGTTGGCCACCACTGTTAATATACTGTTAAGGCCACACTGGCCATCACTGTTGAAGTATAGGGTTTAAGGTGTATGTAGTTGTACCATATCATGTGTGCTGATGAAGGCAAATCAGCAGGTCGGGCTTACAGATGGCCAACATGGTGTGTGTGTGTGAAGAGAAGTCAATGAGTGAATGCGTGTAGTAAGACAGCAATGATCACACACCCAAAACACATGTAATATTCAGGAAATTGTTGGAAACGACTGTGGTACGAGTTTTCATGATTTATTAATGTAGGCTGGAATTTTTTCATCAGTTTTGCCAGAATTATTTTTGACCTTAAAGCAGTACCTTTATAAATTCTAAAGTTACTGAGTTATTACACAACAAAGACACACATATTATACATCACAGTAAAGATAAATGAATGTAGAATTAGAATATGAAGGATTTTTAGTGATATTCTACATACAATATTCAGTTATGAGTCATAATATAGACCACTTTCAGGAAAAGACTCATTTTAGTGAATGAAAAATGTACTCACCAACCCATGCATAAAGACTGAATAATTATCCAGAGAGCTCCGGCATCTTTTAAAATATCACTAATTCATATATGAATATTATTTACAAGTGTCAGCTTCCTGTGATGTTTTGTTAATGTTTTACAGACCATCCAGCGAACCATATAAACTTTATAGACATTTGGAAAGAAAAAGGACATTAGAGGCCGCGTGAAGCTTTTAAATTAAATCATACATTGTATTGTTATTATACAACAAAGACGCACACATTATACATCACAGTAAAGATACATGAATGTAGAGTTAGTATATGAAAGACTTTTAGTGATATTCTACATATAGTAATCAGTTATGAGTAACAATATAGACCACTTTCAAGAAAAAAACTAATTTTAGTCTATCAAAAATGTATTTACCAACCCATGCAATGGACTGAAATATTATCCAGAGTACTCTAAGGTCTTTTAAAATATCACGTATCCATACATGAATATTATTTACAAGTGTCAGCTTCCTGTGATATATTGTTAATGTTTTACAGACCATCCAGCGAACCATAAAAACATTACAGACATTTGGAAAGAAAAAGGACATTATAGGAGGCGTGAAGCCTTTAAATTAAATCATATATCGTATTGTTTTTATACAACAAAGACACACATATTATACATCACAGTAAAGATAAATGAATGTAGAATTAGAATATGAAAGATGTTAGTGATATTCTACATATTTTATAGACTACTTTTAAAAAATAAAAACTCATTTTAGTGAATGAAAAATGTACTCACCAAACCATGCATAAAAACTGAAACATTATCCAGAGTGCTCCAGCGTCTTTTAGAATAACACTAATCCATATATGAATATTATTTACAAGTGTCAGCTTCCTGTGATATTTTGTTAATGTTTTACAGATCATCCAGCAGACCGTACCATCATCATTAAAATAAAAAAGATGATATTCAAGACCGCGTGAACTTTTAAATTAAATCATATATTGTGTTGATATTACACAACAAAAGACACACAAATTATGTTTCACAGTAAAGATAAATATATTTAGAATTATAATATTGGGGCTTTTCAGTGCTATTCTTCATATTATATTCAATTATCAGTAATAATGTAAACAATGTTTTTTTAAAAATTCATTTTAGTGAATGAAAAATGTACCCACCAACCCACGCATAAAGACAGAAATATTATCCAAAGTGCTCCATGGTTTTTTTTAAATAACACTAATCCATATATGAATATTAATTACAAGTTTCAGCTTTCTGTGATGTTTTGTTAATGTTTAAGAGACTCCAGCGGACCGTACTATCATTATTAAAATTTGTAAACAAAAAGGTCATATTCAAAGTAAATCATATATTGTATTGTACTTACATTATTATGCATAAACAATATGTACACAATTTTATCTGAAAGGATATTTATATTTTAGTCAATGGTGGCTTGCGTATGCCATATCTTGAAGCAGTGTTTTGGGTGGAGGTGAGGATAATCATCGCAACCCTCGCAAATAAAATTTGTTCTTTTTGGAGAATCTGGTTTGCTGCAGACTCTACATCTTCTGTCTTTTTCTATGTAAGCTATCATATGCTTAGCTCCTTCAAGCCTCTGAATTGGGTTGGCTGTCCTTGGTCTTCCTGGGGTTGCCTTGATACTCCTCTGTTGCTCGGGCATTAGATCTGCGGCCCACTGAAGCAAAGCATCAATCAGAGATATTTTGAACTGTTTTAATGTCATTTTTCAACTGCCTGTGAGCCTATAGAGGATGAAAGCATTGGTACAAGTAATTTCCATTATCCAGTAGAATATTTTTTTTTCACCACTTGTTGCTGCGTCGTTTGTGAATGCCATAATACCCAAGCATTTGATCAGCACGGTCACATCCATTCATGAACTGATTATAGTCATGGACTGTTATTGGCTTTGGTTTTGTCGTGGTAGTCATTCCTGTATTTGTTTTGGCGGAAACAATGATTACTGGCTTTTTTGCTTTCTTATTCCTCCATCCAATACAAAGCAAAGACGAATCTTTAGTTTGCCAGCATTTCCGTTCCATGTGTGGTATGGAAGGTGTTTTTATTTCTAATGGAAAGCCAATCCGGTTTGACTGGAGGGTGCCAGTATAGTATTGCTTTTGCTGAAGCATATAGTCAGTGAGTGCCCTGGTGGTGTAGAACCTGTCTGCAAATATATGATAACCAGTCCCAATTTGCTGTAATAGAGTTCCAAAGACTTTTATTGCCATCCCACTATTGGTGTCTGTGCTTGGATCGTATGAGGTATTCGCTCCATAATACGTAAGCAGGGATAAAACATACCCAGTGGTACTGTTAACAAGACCAAAACACTTTATATGATACTTACTAGGCTTAGTTGCATTAAATTGCTTGTATTTCCATCTCCCTTTAAATCCTACAATCATTTCATCAACCGAAACATTTTCAAAGGGCGTAAAGGCATTATTGAAATTTTCAATCAAAGAGTTGATGAATGGCTCCACTTTACTTTTTCCCTCAGCATCAGGCTGTCCCAC
Organism: Oreohelix idahoensis; assembly: GCA_024509875.1. Classification (NCBI taxonomy): domain Eukaryota; kingdom Metazoa; phylum Mollusca; class Gastropoda; order Stylommatophora; family Oreohelicidae; genus Oreohelix; species Oreohelix idahoensis. The sequence continues at coordinate 349,256 of JAMPIV010017641.1, forward strand.
ATGCAACATTGTTTGATAGATATACAAAAATCTATCTCTTTCAAAGTTTTTGTGATAAAATGGAGCATAAAGGCAATCAGTTTCTGATGAATAATAGTCTCTAATAGAAGGTCTGGGATCAATGCCCATAGCATTTATTAAAGCCATAAATTTTAACAACTCATAGTTTGATAGTGCTGTCCAGCTGGAAAATCTCGATCTTTTTAGGGATGGATTATTTTTAAGGACTTTAAGTTTTGCATACTCATTTACAGAATGTACTATTGAATTTGCAATGTCATCAGTAAAAAATGTCCTATGGCAGTCAAAAGGAGTTGATGCCTCACTAAGACCTAAGTCATCGTGTACTCCTGGTTTGCGACCGTATTTGGGAAGAAATCTCAATGCGTTGTGGGTCTCTGTAATACTGATGTTTGGTACTGAAATCCATTCATTACTAATTGCCCCTTGTTGCTCCTTGGTACTAATGCTTTTCCCCCTTTTTGTCGATAATTTGGTCAAAACTTTTTGTCGTTTTGTAGCACTAGGGCCTGGCTGTGACCATGCCCCCTCCTCATTAGAACTAGCTTCTTCGTTAAGTTCAAATTCGAAATCATCATTTTCACTTTCGAAATCATCATTCTCACTAAACTCGTCAAAGATATACAGTTCCCTAGCTTTTACTACAGATAAAAAAGACCTACGTTTTGATAAACATGATGTGGTTGGTTCGCTAGTCATTGTCTGTATAAACAACAATAATCGCCGATGGAAAGCTGACAGATTTACCGTTTTTTCACAGTGAAATTAGCTAAAACAAGCGTGTTTCCGAATCACAACTCAAAGATAGCGCTCTCCTGAATAAAAAAAGAGTAACTTCCGTTATGTTAAAATACAAAATTACGAAAATACGGAACAGATTTCACGGAACACAAAAGTGACGTTACCAACGTCGTTTCGGCTTCTGGGGGTTTTGCGGATGTACGCCCCCAGCGTCGTTCTGGCCTTTAAGAGTTAACTCCACAGAAACAAAGACATCATCAATACACTGTCAATGGGACATCGTTCACACATATCAAAGAATAACAACAGTTCATTGCATCCATTATCAACGACTTCTTTGAACAGACTGCAGGTATCGCAGTGCTAGCAGTACGTCAGTAATTCCTCTCTACCTTCTCTGCCGAAATAATTCATATAAATCTCTGGCAAAAATATGCCGCATGAGTGCCGGGCTTCAAAATATATAATATTCTCTGTATCTTCTCTGACAAAACAAGTCAGGTAAATCTCTGGCAAAATAAGCCTCATGAGTGCCGGGCTTCAAAATATATAATGTTCTCTGTATCTCCTCTGAAAAAACAAGTCATTTAAATCTCTGGCAAAATAAGCCGCATGAGTGCCGGGCTTCAAAATATATAATATTCTCTGTATCTTCTCTGACAAAACAAGTCAGGTAAATCTCTGGCAAAATAGGCCGCATGAGTGCCGGGCTTTTAAATATATAATAACAAAATGTACTTTTACCTTCACGGACAGCATCAGAAATAAGTCACATAAATAACAGCCATCAATCCTTGTCTTTCAGAAATATATCGGGAAAATCTCAAACATTTCTATAACACAAATCTATTTTCCCGTACGCACAATCAGAGAAACATGGCTGACCCGCCCGGTCATTTGCCCAGAGCGAACTGTCACGAGATATCGCATATCAGTCTCGCTCAAAACAGTCACGCATGCGCTGATAACCGCGCAACGTGAACTTCGCTCATTCTCGAAAGTTCGAGAGAATTCTGGATCACATATTTTTACACCAGTCAAGGGAGATAACCAACGTTTGGCCTGACATGCAAGAATATAAATGTTTACATCCCCTAGCTTAAAACCAAACTGACTTTAACAGCCCTCTACTAAGAAAGACATACGGGCATTTGCATCCCTCTGCGAGTTTTATCAGAGGTATATAAGGACGTCAACACCGTCTGTGCTCCATTGAATACCTTAAACCAAGAAGGGCGACCATTGGAAAATAACATGAACAGCCGAGTGTGAGCATGCTATACTCTGCTGAAAGAGAAGCTCACCGCGAAGCCAAACTTACAACGTCTGGATGTAACCACGCATTTTACACTGAGAACGTATGAGAACAGCATCGGAATCGGCGCTGCCCTATTTCAGCCAAGTGACAGAAGTCTTGCTACTCTATTTCCTGTGGCATATGCCAGCAGCAAATTGAATATAGCAGAACAGAAGTAATCCATTGTCGAGAAGGACTGTCTGCTAAAAATTTGGACATTTCGGAATTTTTAAGCCTACCTGCATGGAAAGAAATTGACCATACAAAGTGACCATGAACCGTTTACTTTCCTCACATCATCAAAGAACCTTAAGGCTGATGAGATGGTGCTCGTGCCTTAGCTATCCACCTTCCACATAGAATATATCCCAGGGAAAGAAAACGCAGGTACTGATATTTTGAGTCGTCATCTCAACACCTCTGCGCAGAATGGAATGTCACAATACACAATCCCATCAGAAAATATTAGACCACCAGAAGGACGGGGGAACATTATAAGGAACACACATGCGGACGCGGGGACATTTAGAACAAGCGAGAAACTTAGGGCCTTATGAGCTTGAAGGAAGTAAAACTGAAGGGGATCTTCTGTTATAAAGCGGCCCTATACCGCTCTTTTGTAAAACCTCCAACGCACACAGAAGATCATGGGATACACCGCTTCCAATATATTTGTTAGGCGATTGATCATTGGCGGAGAGCGGATAAACAAAGAACTCTCACTAAGCCACGAGAACTGGAGGCCATTCAACCCGTAAACTTCTGCGGCCTGTTCTTTTTGCCTTCCTAGGCGACCAGAGCGAACAGAATACAATTTCCCCTTGCCCTAGGGTAGTCAGTAGCATATCTTAACAAGGGAATTTGACACAGCGAGGCTGGTTTGATATTTAGAATTATTTTAACAAGACATATTTTCCGTGTTAATACTCTAGCTGTGTTTATTAGTATCATGGTACGACAGGGTTTATGAACACAAGATTTAACACTATCATTTCATAAAATTATAATACTACCATTGTAGCACTACCACAACGACAGATAAATTATGCACACTTTGGGCAACGTGGTTGCTTATTACACTAGATAACACACCCAAGTTTGAATAAAACAAATATAATGGGGTCTGTTAAGTCTAGTATGATAGATCGAAAGGATTTTTAAAATCTGTAAATCTAGTATGCTAGATCGAAAGGATGATCGATCGAAATTATTATTATTTTAGACGTAAATCAAGCATAATAGATCGAAATTTTAGAACATTCTTTAATTCTTCTCTTTTATTTTGATAATATACATATATTGATATATATTTAGGTAGTAAAAATAGTCATTGTCGTCCTTGTGTGAATGTACTACAGAACTGATTCAATTCATCATAGGGGTTGTATGTCTATCTGTCTAGTGATATATATACATATATATATATATAAATATATATAAATATATATAAATATATATATATATATATAAATATATATAAATATATATATATATATATATATATATATATATATATATATATATATATATATATATATATATATATATATATATATATATATATATATATATATATATATATATATATATATATATATATATATATATATATATATACATGGTAATATCGGAATGAATGTCGCTGATTTTGCCGCACAAAATATTCACGTGCAGTTTATTTCCCTTCTTGCCTTTAGAAGAGTTTCCTGGACATGTATCGTAGTGTGCATGAATCGATTATAATTAGGAACTGTCATACTATTTCGGGTGCAAAAACGCAGAGATAATTATGAACAAAATTTGAAAAATTTTGTTTAACCTTGATACTTTTGATTTATAGTTTAATAGACGTTTGTTTATCATAATTGTTTTTTTTATTAGAGCCCCCCCTCCCCCCCCTCCCGCCCCCCCCCCCCTTTCCCCCAAGGACCGACTCACAGACTTACGAAATATATTAAATGTCCAGCTTACTAACTGAATGATTCATGTATTGACTGACATACCGAGTGATGACTGATGTAATCTTTATGATTGTCTGATGCACTGAGTGATAGACAACCGTTATACTGCTAACTTGACGGACCGACTTTCAAACTTATGTTGTAACAGACGGATTGATTTAATTGTGGACTGAATGAATGACGAACTAACTGACCAATATATTGATAGAGTGATTGATGAGCAGACCGACTGAATGAAGGAATTACTGACAAATTAAACTGACGGACTGGCTGGTGGACTGACTTAGTAACTGACAGAGTGATCGACGGACTAACTGATCGGGTGACTTATTGTAACAATTGATCATAAATTGTTTTTTTTACATCTCTCCCTTGTCCATTGTCAGTGTCCATAAGCTAATCTTTTGGATCTCGTATTGCCATGTACACCTGCTTGAACAGGACACTATTTCAACATAAGTTCCTAAACATTGGTGGCTTATAAATAATGTTTATATTCATGTTGGAACCATCCACCTTATGACGTCATTTACAATATTCTCTTTTGATATTTCTTCTTTTTACTCACACCTAATAGTTTAAGCCTGTACAACTCGTATACTGATGAGGACCATATTACCCCGGAACAATTTTCCGCGGGCCGCAAATGTAATTTTGGGGATGGGGTACTTTATTAAAGGGTAAACGGTATACCCCATCAAGGGTTGAACGGGATACCTTGTTAAACGTGAACAAAATAAGATGATAGGAAACTCTTTACAGAGATATACAGACAGGAGGCAATCTGATCTTCAGAACTAGTCCCCTCGTCGATCTAGTGTTTCGGCCCATTCATCTTCTTTACACTCCAAGGGGAGACAAATCCACTTAGGTCATGACACCCAAGTGTCAGCCTCATATTGTATAGTGATGAGGATTGAACCTACTCCACTTTGGTTGCGGCTGTCAATTTCACACCTGTTTTCTGCCAAGCTGGAGGTATTTGTGAATGAAACCCCTATGTTGAAAACAATTTACCGCCTAGAGTTCCATAGCCCGTTACACTTGTTCCATAGCCAGAACGATCCCCTCTCCGCATTATCACTGAGCCTTTTAACTGTCCTTTAAAACACAACTGTCTCATTTGAAGCAGCCACGAGGCCTCTTGCACCTCTCAACAGCCATGACCATTGCAGAGAACCCATCGTTTCTCATGTCCGTGACCATATCATTATACGTGGCCACTTTGAACGAGTGTTGCTCATCCACTCTGGATTCAAATGGTCAAATGTGTTATCTGGCTGTCTTCGAGATGTTCTTATGCTCTCTGGATATGCCCCTAGCCCAGGTAGATCTACTACCATCTCTCAGTCATTTGCACAGTCAAGAAGAGATGGTAAACTGCTACTTGGTTTGGGATGTGCTGACTTTGACGAAAACAGATGTAGCGATGGAAGAATGGGTATACTGAAGTGGCGTACTAAGGGGGGTGCGAAGGGGGCGGACCGCCCTGGGTGACAGCCAGGTAGAGGGTGCCATCGGACACTATGATTATAGTACTTACTGTTGAAAATGTACTTGCAAGTGCTTTTTATTATTTGCAGGGGGGGGGGGGGGGGGGCCAAGGGAATGACCCGCCCCATGTGCCACATACTTGAGGGATGAATAAATTATTAGTGCGAAAGAATAAATTAGAAGTGCGATACTTATCACTTCCATTCCCACTTCGATACCTCGCGAAATTACCGGTACAGGAAAATGTAACGGGAAATAACTCTAAAATCCCCATATTCTGTGCGGAACGCTCAGCGAAGTTCATTTCGATATTATCATTTATATGTATATTTAGGTGTGATTCTTCATTCTGGGAGTAGAGGCGTGTCTGTCTGAGATCACAGAGGGGACATTGTCGCAAGAGTTCTAAGAAGTCCCTCTCTTCGTCTTCAGGGTTAATGCCTTAGAGAGAATTCGCTTTCTCTGTTCCATCTCTGTAAATCCACAGGTATCTCTTTGTCACGAGCCATCTAAGAGAGCCTACTTTATGTATTCGCTATTCCATTATAAGTCCATCAGACTTAAACTTTGCTGCAACGCATAGGAACATTGTCAAAATATTAGAAAGTATTACAATCAGTGACGGAGATCTGAACAATAAAGAACGTACTGGCTACAATAGTAAGTGGCTATACAAATTGGCAGCTTAATAAGAATGTTTCAGTTTATATATATATATATATATATATATATATTTTTTTTTTCTATAACCAGCGGCACTCGAGCTTTTCCAGCTCTTTCGGCCCAATAACATGTCATTGCGAGGCTGCGGGGTCAGTGGACTTTCCTTCCAACCCGGTCAGGAGCTTCACTCCTTCCCATCCACACGGGATTTATGTGCAGGAGCCGTTCAGGTTATTCAGTCAAATTTCCGGTCGTAAACATTTCTTCAAACGCCGACGGCCGGGTTTGAACCATGAACACCTGGTCGCCAGTACAACGTTGTAGCCATTACACCAGCGCGGCTTCCTTTCAGTTTATATATCAAGGTGTTGGGCAGGTATATGTGCTGTCACCTGAAAATAAAATAAGATCGATATAGGAAATGTCAGGAATATCAGTGGGAGGATATATTATAAACTAATTGACATACGGAACTGATATAGATTTAAAAGTAAAAAAAAAAAAATTAACTTGAGGCTTGAGCCTAAATAGAAACAGATTTAAGTAAAAGTCTTGTCTTCAAAAATAATGTCACTATATTGCACCATCAAAGTAAATGATGGAACAGGTTTTAAAGAAATCAGTATATTCAAATAAATAGGCATGTTGATAACGTCGTATGGAAGATGCATTTCAGAGGTGAAAGAGTGAAGTGACATATAGATTTAAGGAAAAAAGCGCTTTAATTACATGATATGGAAAATGCCTCTCAGAGGCGAAGAGCAGAATAGCCCACACTGAAGAAGTTTTCATAAAATGAAAAATAGGTAATACAACAAATCTAAATCAATAGTATTAATGAAGAAAATTCTTCAATGTTATGCAGAGCCAATATTGGCTCAAGGATATAAGACATAGATAATTAGTAATCAAGCAAGAAAATCCTTGTTAGCCACATAAAAGTGGTTTAAAGAAGAATGTGAAGAATATCGTAGGCACCTAAAATATTGTGGAGGATGTCGTGAAAGGAAAATTATTATTGTCGTAATATCTGAGATAACACCGATCAAGATATATATATATAGTTGTTTATAAGACTAAAATAATATATAGAAAAAATAGTGAAGTTACGTGGAGCGTTGTCTCCTACGCCTGTCAATAGAACGCGATTATTTACTTCGTCCTTGAGACACTAACGTAACAGTTTTGAGAAAAACTTAGGCCTAGTTTTCGAGCAAGAGTGTAAGAAGAAAAACGGGGAACGAATAAACGAAGGCATAAAAAGTGAGAGAACAAATGCTACAATTTGACACGCGTTTGGTTTTTTTTCTGGTCTCGCGAACCAGCAAACGATAGTGCATGCCAATGTTGTAGCATGTTGGAAAAACGATGTCGCAAGTTTTGCAGACCCCTCTTCGCTCGACACTCAGTTCAATATATATAACCACGTTGTTTGACGCGACACAGACAAAAACACACACACAGACGTAATTCGGGCTAAAAAGAGTAGTATAGTAAGGCGGAAATGGGTATAATTGTGGCGGGGCGTGACTTTTATATAAGGAAAAATGTGGCGGAGCGCTCTGGCGGGACGTGACTTTTTATATAGCGATATATTTTAGCCGGGGTGACGTCTTGGTGTCCTGGTAGTGTATTGTTATGTGTTGTTATGTTGTTGTTTATTTTACATATAGACAATATTTATATTTACAATATGTAGACTATATTACAACATTTAGACATATATTTAGACATATAGACATATATTTAGACATATATTTAGATATATATTACAACAGTTAGACGATATAAAAGATAAAACACTAGATACATTTTATATATATATTGACAAAGTTAGTTGATCTATGGGTGACGTCTAACCACACTTCTTTTTCGTGTACGCCTAGGAGCTCTCAAAGAACAGTCGGTTCGGATTACTTGGTGAGTTCTCTTTCATGTACACCCAGGTAGTGGGTGCGGGGGTAGTAATCTTCAACTTTTGGTAAGTGTCTATGAAGGAAAAACAGTCTTGTGGTTCGCTAGTCAGGGTCTGACTAGTCGAAAAACTAATCGATCGTTGGCGTGTTGTCTAGCCGAAAAGGGTAATAGGACGCGCTGCATAGTACCACCGCGAGCTTTGATCAAGATGAAATAAATGGCGTAGAGACCACAAACATTGGTAACTACATCTTGTAAATGTCTAGCGTTGTAGTTAAAAGGTCGGGTAGAGTTTCTGGTTATAAAATTAAGCAGGTCCGGGTGTGTAGGTGGTAGTCCGAAAGAATCAAAATATTCAAAAGTGCCAAGTCCATTATAATATAGAGTGACCCAGTGGTCACCGGGTCTATAGCTAGGGTCAGTGTTGATGACGAAAGCAGCCGTCTTGGTCGGATCGATACGTAGAGGTAATTGGTCACGAGCTAAAACTTTAACGAGCCCAGTTCGTTTAACAAATGTATCCGACAGGAGTATGGTCCGTATCTCGTCTATATTCATCGTCTAAGTGGTGTAGTCTGTCAAAACTTGGCGCGATTTCGAGATCTCCAAGATCGAGTCTTGCTCGGCGTAGACGAGGAATTGTAATGGTTCGGGCGTGACCTCGGAGAATTTAAGTTCTTTTGAGACAGGGCCCGACTTGGCCATCTCAAACTGGTCACCGTCCAGTAGACTGGGGGTGAGGTCAAAGGCGTGTAAGGCGTACCCCTTCTTAAAATGTCTATATTCGAGGTCATTGCCGGCGTCTTTGCCAACCAGTCCCATAGCTAGATTCGTCTCGAAGAAGGCTCTTACGTACTGATTGTGTTCATAATCCATGGACAAAGGCTTGCCACTTACTGTTCTACCGTCCGCGCTGATATTCAAATATATCAGACCAAAGGTAGCGAAATTGAACAGATAAGCCGTATACGACCCGTTAAAAGCGGTCGAAGTGACTAGGCTAATCACGATCCGTGTAGGTGTTTGACTGAGAAATAGATTATCCTGCATGTGCGATAGCATACCTCTAGGAATAGAGAATGTTTTTAGCACAACTCGTTTCAAAGGGTACTTGGCATTACCTCGCAACAAGGCTTTCTCGTGGGTAGAGAGACGGCTGGGTTTAATTTGGCTTTCCGGACAACCAGGGCCGCATAATAGATTTATAACCACCTGCGGGGTCGTTTCCCAGCACGTTGAAGGCATCTTTAGACGGCGTGAGTTTTACTTTAACGGTCACACCGTTTAACAGGTAGCGATCTTGAGCGAAGATATCTGAATGTAAACGACCCATCATATCAATGTCCTGAGAACCAGCCGCTATATGTCGACGCAGTCTTAGTCCGTTGTTATTATCACCACTTGTTTCCGTAATAAAGTTTGGCGTGTCTTTGTAAAACAGAGCAGCTGTCATATGACCTCGTTAGCTTCCTCCCCGTAATTCAACGTGGCTTCCAGGTAAGCTCTATAAGGGTAGGTGTTCTCGCTGGGTGTAATCAGCGTGTCGTTTAGGGAAACGTCGACTTGGGAGAATAAACTGTGCAGGTAATAGTTGATCAGGGCCACCTCTGCATCAGTGGGTAATGCGCCGCCATTAGCTAACGTAATTTTGGCGCGCACGTGCAGAAAAGTATTGAACAAATCTAGATATTTTTCACCGTTTCCCAATATTACAAATTCCACCGGGACTCCGGGGGCTAAGGCGGCCAACGGATGTATATCCACAAATTGTCCCTCTTCTACGGCTGTCTGCGTTGGTGGTACGCTAAACAAATCTAGACCACTGTGAAGACATTCGCACAAGCTGGGGTGAATAAGCGCCATCATTCAAATATATCAGAGTACCGTCGCTTCTTCTGGTGGGAATGAGAAGTCCGAGCTCGGTTATTTCGTTTTATTCGTTTCGGCTCGCCAGGTGGGGCAGCTCTCGTTTTTCTTTTTCTGCGAAGACCGCTACCCGATTGGTTAGTGGTGAGGTGGTCAACGGCTCCCTGTAATAAACGCTGACACGATTCTTTGGTTTGCTCACGAATTGACTCACCAATATTTCAACCAGCTAACGCATCGCTCGCGACCTGTAGACCGGTGCCAACCCCTTCTCTGAGTAAAGCTTTGCCTCCAGTTTTTAACCACGAGAAAACCATGCGACCGAGCCCGCTGAAAAAACTACCCAAGCCATGTCGTCTTTGACTTCTGCCTCAGATAAACACTGGCATCCCGTGTCCAGCTTGGTTGCAGTAAAACTCCTCATACATTTTGGGGTTTCTTCGTATTAGTACATATCTGACCATTTTTCTATTCAAAATCAAACCGTCTGTGAGTTCGGAAGTGTAGTGTACACACCGAAGCTCCGCTAGTGAATGGGATAGTCTTACCCTGGTCATTAGTTAAAATGATTTCCACAGAGTCAAACGAAAAACGGCTCAGGGGTACGTAGTGGGGTTTGTCGTAAATCCTAAAAACCGAAGCGGTAGTCCTGTCCAAAATAGGGACAATCCGTTACAAAGGGACAGGGGATCTCCAACCGGTCTCGCCGCTACGAGGTCGCAGTACACGTATACATTTTTCATATCGCTATCCATTTGTACTTCAGTCTCTCCTCGTAGTATTGGGTCGATGTCTGTGGCGAGCGAGGAAGGCAAGCCTAACATGTGTTTCAACGTCTCGCTAATTCTAACTTCAACCTCCGGATCATAGAGATTCAATGTGGCCTTATTATTGTTAAAATGGAATCTAACTCGGGCTTTGTCATTCACATCCGTGTCTAAAAGCAAACGATTCAACACGTCGATCAGCGTGTCGGGTGACGTGTATAGACCGGCGGGTAACGTGAGTAGTATAGACTCATCGTCTTTGTTGGGAAAATAATGTATCCATACGTCATCCTCTAGCACGTTATAATAACTTTTGGGAAATTGAATCTCAACCAAACCAACCTCGTAACGCAAGGTCAGGTCTATAGTCTGTGGTAATTTGACGAAAAAGTGACCGGCGTTATTGTTTGGGTATATTTTATTCGAGGCATTGCTGGGTAAAGTCACGTAAAAACTCATCCTATCTTAGGGTTAGGTAACATGTAACCCAGACAACTGCTCATTAAGGCGATCCAAAACTTGCCGTCCGGTCCATCTGCGTTCTCCGACTCAGATTGAATAACGAGACCCCGATGACGACATACATAACGATCATCTGACAGATGAAAACGATCTCTAGCCGCGGGACTAGTTTCCCAAAAAAAGGCCAGACCGAGGTTCTCGTGGCCTTGGGAGGAGGTGACCGCAAAACTGGGGTGCTCACTTCTTCTTCTATCTTCATCAGTCTCGATATCTCGCTAGTTGTTTGGCGGAAATCCAGCTGTTCAATGACGAGTTATAAACCGAACCATTTGACTAAATACTCTTTAACACCCCTGACACCTCGCCGTTCTTGCAAAATGGACTCGATTCGATAAACTATCTTGTCACCGACCCCCTGCAGCTCTTCTTGATAAAAAGACCCTTTCAATTCCTCACCCGAATCATCTTTAAGGACGTTCGTGACCGGTCTTGTTTGGTTTAGTCGGCTGACCGTAAACAACTCTTCTATCCACGCGGGCGTATAACCCTTTTTAAAAGTTTGACTGGCTTGCGCAATCCGCACGCAATCACCGGCTTTAAAATAGACTTTTCTGCCGATGACGTCAGGGGTCGAATACAACGTATGCCACACCTCTTCTTGATTGCTCGGGGTAACTTCCGACGGCGCCATCTTAATACTCTGATGATAAGAATAATTGTAGTTGTGTACCAGTTGCTCTATCACGTCGACGTAGCGAAGACTGTTGGTTTTGGTAAAGTAACGCCACGTTTTTTCTTTGAGGGTTCGATTAAACCTCTCGACAATAGCTGCCTTGGTATCTTTATTTTCCGTGGTGAAGAAATGGACACCTTCGTCTATAAGAAACTTTAAGAAGGTTTTGTTGACGAACTCACTACCTTTGTCTGTTTGAAAATTTATCGGTATGCGACTGTTAAAAATGGTCTTCACCGCTGCTACTAAAGCTTTCCCAGTCTAGTTTTTCAGGGGAACAGCCCAAGCGAATTTACTAAACACATCGATACACGTTACTAGATAGGAAAACCCATCGCTGAATTTTTTTAAACCCCGCAAGTCTATTAAATCAGCCTGAAACTGTTGATCGATACCACCAGCGATGGTGCTGGGTCTTTTAAATTTTCTACGCACCGGTGTGTGTAAGGTGTAGGTATCCTGATGACCTAACCACTCTTCAATTTTTTACGAGTAAGTTTGGTGCTACGTTGTAAGGCACCGACTCCCCCATACGACCCGGGTAGTTTCGGGTCGTAGTAATGTTGTTTTAATATCTTATTCATTTCTTTGGCCATGCTTCCCACTTTGGAGTTTTAGTCTTTTTCCTTCTTCTGAGCGAATACGACGATGTTTCTCGCAATTTACTGGCAACCCCCTTTTTTCTATTAGTATATGGGACTTGTTCGGGTGGGGACTGAAGAGTTTTGTCGACAATTTCGTCTTTAAGTGCAGTGGGTTGCTCGATGGGAGGCTTCGAGCTCGACTCGTTAAGTGGAGACTTAATATCCACGAGTCCTAGAGGCACGTGACTGTACTGTTCTAGTCGATTCAATTAACGCTGCAGTGTTCGTTGATATAATCTAGTTTTATCACTCACTGGCAAATCTTCTCGCTCCAAGACTAGTTGCACTTGACTGTCCAATTCTCCCAAGTTATCCCTTAGTGCGTCGGGGGGTCTATAAGGTTTTTGAGCCTCTAACAAACGAGGGTCCATCAAAATCATTTTCTTGGCCATCTACAAGACGCCTCTTAGCAGGGTTAGTAGGGGTCCAAGGAGCGCTCTTAAAAATCCACCAGTTTGTAAAAATTGTTTTCGTCTTTTGAGCGACAATTTCTTTTTGGTGAGCGCTCTCAGGGTGTTTTTGTAACAACGCATACGACTCTTCTGAGGGGGTGTCAGTGAAACGTTACCTTTTAATACGGTGTGACAACATTCACAGAGTGTTCCTGCAAGATCAGGTGAAGCTGTGTTCATAACAGCCTTGATGACAGGGAGTTTGGCAGTGCCTAGAAACTTTAACATTTCAGCATGTCTTATCACCTTTTCCCTCATCTCGTTATTTGGAGACGTAGACGACGTGTTGTTCGTGTGGAAATATTAGGCTACGAAGTCTTAAGGCGTCGGGTGTTGTCTGTCTCAGGTCGATTAGCAAATAACCGTGTGGGGCCGACGTCGCGTCTTTTAAACTTTCTTGGACATAGGCAGTACGACCTGGATACATCTGTTTGGCTAGATTTGTAATTTGCGACCCATCACGTGGGTTTTTTAAAAGCACTATTTAATGAGAATTCAAGCTAATGGTTCTGTGTTCTTTGTTCTTGCCAAATAGATTTTGCTCAATATATATTACACTTATATCGCGATGATGACTTCCTTTTGTGAATAATTTCGTTACTCTATTATCCGTCTCACTCATGAGATAACCGATAACTACCAAACGTTTCTTATCACCTGTCCACTGCTCAATGTCCGGCAGTCCTTCAATAAACTGAACTCCACTCATCGAATTATACATGGACTGCCATTCTACATAACACCATATAATTTCGTCAGGTGCAGGTACCATCATATCTCGGATATGTTTCAAAAAACGCTGTACAAAGACAATTTTGCCAGACCCTGTCGGCCAGGCTATCAGGGCAGTGAACGGATGAACCCAGCATTGATCGATAGCTAACAATGTAATAGTACAATCACACCCAGTTATTTTATATCTGAGACCCTACACAATGTGAGACCTTACACAACATGAGACTCCCTGCGACGTGTTAAAAATCATCACGAGAACCGTTCTAAAAACGGTACTCAGTCACACAAAGACGGGACTACCATTCACAACAAATATAATCGGCGGTTTGCCACATTTTTAGTCAACACACTATATATATAACAAGTGCTAAAGGTTGCTTTTTAAAGGTTGTTCTAATAAAAGTGTTAAGTTCTGTATTTTACATACTGTCACACACAAAGTTTGACAATATATATTTTTACATACAACATTAACAAACACTAACAGACAAACACTGGGACGAACAGTGTCACGGACAGTTATAATTAAAACAGCGTATTCTAGTTTGTAAATGTCCGCTCGTAAAAAACAATCTCTTCCTGACCTCACCTGCAACCAATTAAATTTTCAGGATCATCTGTGTGCAATTAAACAGTGGTTCTGTGATGCTGAATTACATACCGATAACGATAACTTTTGTGACAAAACCTTGAGCTCTGAATATTTGGTTGCGCACGTGTGCATCTGTGATAACAGCATAGTTCTATTGTTATAAATGTCCTCCTTTGTTCAAGCGTAGAACACAATTAACTTTTTCCGACCAGAGACTAATTAATTATTCACGAACACCTGCGAACTGATCAAAGAAACTTCGTTTTATGAAGGTGAATTACATATCGATTCTCCTTTTCATACGTTCGAACAACCTCACGTGACTGACAAAACACCATTAAAACCTTGCACGCACTATGTTGTGACAAGACTCCTCTACACAACAACCCGTTCTGGTACCATCACGAAAAATGCATACGCGTGCACTACTTTTTTTACAAGAATTTGTCTTGATATAATTATGAGACAAAGTCTGTGGACCGCTCATTTGTGTAACAAACCTTCGACGAGTAAAGACCTCAGACCAAGAAAAAAACCAACTGTTTTGAAGACAAGCCTTCTCATATCAAACTTCTGAAAAACCAGTCGTTGAAACCAGACCACTTCAAACTTACCACCAAAACGTATGTTTCTTTTATATATTTATATTCGTCTGTTAAATATCTGTCATGTTCTCTATTTAAAAAATATATGGTTGTGTGTTTGTCTTTGTTGTTTCATATTTTGATAGACGTATTTTCTTAACAGTCAGAGACTGGAAGAAAACTCTACGCAAAGTTCTAAATGTAAACTCGGTATATGTATATTTGTGTATTCGTCAGTTTTTTCCCTATAATAATATAATAATAATAATAAGAATAGGAAGTTAAAATATATAACACTTCTTTATGTGTAAAATATATTTTTTATATAGCTGTTTTTTTTTCGTTTCTCATTCTACCCATTCTTACATGTCATTAAAAAAAATATATATATATATTTTTGTATATGTACTAGGTTATCCTATCACCTTACCTCTTCATACTCCTTATGGACGATGTCATCAAGGCATGTAAGGAGAGAACAAGAAAGTATTCAGTGGGGTACTGGAAGATGAGACAGGTCTATATTTCGGAGCTGGCATTTGCTGATGATGTTGCCCTGATTGCTAAATCAGAGGCACATCTCCAATCCAACCTGCAAGTCTGGAAGGAAGAGCTGGAGAAGAGAGGGATGGTCATAAGCAGCTCTAAAACAAAATCCATGGTGATATCACGAGAAGAAAGAAAACATCAGATTAAGCTGGGAGAACAGGTCCTGGAGCAGGTCGACCACTTTAAATACCTCGGAGCTATTATAGACCGAAAGGGAGGCATCAAAGAAGAGTTGGCCACTCGAAAAGCAGATACTGGGAGACTTTTTCAGGCCATAAATCGAGGATTCCTCAGCAAGAGAGAGGTTGGTAAGAAAACGAAGATGGATGTATACCGCTCCACCTATGTCCAAGTCTTGACGTACGGATGCGAGTCGTGGGCGGTAGCTACAGCCCATGAGGGACAGGTCCGGGCCTCAGAGGTGAGGTATCTGAGGAAGGTGGTTGAAGTAACAAGAAGAGACATGGTACGCAACCAGACGATGCGTCGGGGCCTAAATCCTACCCCCTGCGGACCCGGGTAGAACAGTCCCAATTAAGATGGTTTGGCCATGTCTGCAGAATGGGAGAAGATCGGATACCACGACAAGCATGGGAAACAAAGAGCCAAGGATCCAGACCCCGAGGACGACCCAGAGTCCGCTGGGAGGACAACATCAGACAATCTTTGTAGGATCGAGGACTAGAATGGAACCAGGCCAGGAGAAAGACAGCCGATGGGATAGTCTGGCGCTCTCTCTTCCAAACCTCTACACCTCACGGTAGAAGGGGAACGACTAAGTAAGTAAGTAAGTATATGTACTAGGCAGTGTTAAAAGACTTGGTTCTGAAAAAAAATTTCCTTAGTTTAAAACATATCTGCGTTTCTCGCCTATTGTTAAGCAAGTGCTTTGTTTATTTTCTGCAAACAGGATGACTGTTGGTGAGTCATCATCGATATTGCACCACAAATTGTAATACTTTCTGATCTACAAACTAAACTCTTACGAAATCAAATTATATTTGGGTTTTCAAAAAATTGTCCGTGATACTTACAATTTACAACGTGTGGGTAAATCGATAAATTATTTTGGTTCCAAGTCGCTACAACATGCCCGCGCGAGGGGTATTTCTGTGTGTTAACATCGCAAATAATAAAATTTAAAAAATACATAATATAAAATGTTAAAAATTATATCTTCGTTATTTTCAAAAAGGCGTGCAAAGTTTATCTCTATCTCTGTTTTTACAAACATATAAACTCGGATGTATGTCTTTTTGTTTCTATTCGTGTCTTTGTTTTATTTTTTTTTTCGGTATTTGTGTTGTTTGTCTTTGTATCTGTTGTCGTTAGGAGACCTAAATTATTTTATTTTCTCGATTAAACTCAAAAATATATATTTGTATATAGCTGTCTGTTCTCTTTAGGAAGTTAAAATAAATAACATTTATGTATTAAGAAAAAAATATTTGTATATGTACTAGACAGTGTTAAAAGTCTTGGAGAATGAACGATAAGTTCATTTTTTAGTTCTTGTGTAAACGTCAAACACCACACCTTACTTTTGTTTTCATTGTCTGCGGGTGAGTCATTCATCGCTCCAACGAATGTAATAATTTCTAACAGTGGAACATAATTACAACTTGTCCGAGTCTGACTATTTCAAATAATTGCAGAACAAAAGAGAAGTCGAAAATCGATATCATTTCGTTCCAAACAACTAGAAAGACCACAGAGGGCAATAAATCCGGGAAAAATAATTACATCAAAGCAAACAGTCTGGCGCTGTTTGACGAAACAAAAAGAAAATCAATCTCGCGTGTTTAATAATTCACATGGTTCGTGTTTCCTGGTGAAACATTCATAATTAATTACTTTGATCAGTGAACACATGCACGTGAAAACTTCGCGATTGTTAATAATTAGCAATCGATATGGGTTAATAAAAGGAACTTTGTGCGTTTCATTGTTGTTAGTTTTATATCTTTCGTGACACTGAAAAACAAGTGCGCGGATCGTTTCTGTACTCAGAAGCTGATAAAAAAAGCACTGGTATTGAAAAGTTAAACACTATATTACTTTAAACCTAACATATAAAAATAAATAAGGACCCAAGTCACTACAAACTGATAAAAAGTTACATACAATCGGCCAGTAAAAATTAGAAAACATACTAGTTTAGAAAAATAACATATTTTGGATTTAAAAATGTGTGTGTGTGTGTGTGTGTGTGTGTGTGCTTCTGCCTATCTGTCTATAAGTCTGTTTATTCTCTCTTTCTCTCTCTCTCTCTCTCTCTCTCTCTCAGTTTGCTCTGTTTTGTCTAGGTTACCTGATTGTTACATGTATTTAATTTTAACGTTGTCTACACTGTAAGACTAACTTCTTTTTGTTCCTTTCTTCACAGGTGTCTTCAACTCAATATACCTGCACGGAGTGCAATCGATCTTTCAATAGGGATTGCAACCTCACTGGGCATTATGAGACAGTGCATGCAGAACAGAGACACCCCTGCCGTGTCTGTACTCTTGTATTCACCACCCCTGATACGCTACAACACCACATAGAGCTCGAACATGGACCCGGGGCACCAAGAACAGACACAGTGGTACAAACCACATCAGTGGAACACAACATAATATGTGCCCGGTGCGGGAAGACTTTCTCCCGACGTGACAATCTATTGCGCCACATCAAGACAGCTCACTCACTACCACGTTTTACCTGTGACATTTGTGGTAATCTCCTTACACGAGGCACCAGCTTACGGACCCACCTAAAACAAAAACACCCCGCGGTCCCTATGGAGATTTCAACCTGATGCCCACAGCAGCATTAGGTGCCACACCAGTCTCTTCAGCAGCATCATAAGCAGGCACCAAAAACATTTCAAACCCCACTGCATCATCGCCGCACAAACAGACACTACCACTAGGTGCCACAGCAACGACAGACTCATCATCATCGTTGTGTACAACAGCAGCTATAACATCAGCGCCCTTCATAACATTTCCCTCCACCCTGACTCACCCTTAACCTGGCACACTACTATAAACCGTCATCTGCTGCAGCAGGCGCCACAACACCAGACTATTCCAGAACACCTTCATCGCCGCCCTCTTCAACAACGCAACCCACTACCTCTTCAACACAAGACCCCACCCCATCCTCTTCAAAAGCTGCAGGCCAGACCTCCAAGAAACGACCAATGTCCAGTACCCAACAAGTCCCTACCAAGAAGGCCCATCTGTCCCCTGACTATGACTTACCAACTGACATAAGACAAATCTATACACAGAATTGGAGGTCGATCAAGACACATAACAAAATCACTAAATATTTATCCGTCTTAACTTTCTTCAATAATAACCAAAGAATAGATTGGGCAAGTCTTTTGACACCTGTCTTTGCACAACAGACAAAACGCTTTAAAATTAATTACAGCCATCACGCAATTTTACGCAACAGAGAAACCCAAGAATTACGTTTCTATCACGCCGCACATAATAACGCCTGTGTTTAGAACAACCTCATCTAGTCAACAACATTACAGATTTCAAATCTTTTGTCTCAAACTTACACGACAGCGACATTCTCACACATGCACAAATAAACAGACCAAATACAAAATATTATGTTGAAGCGATCCCAGCGACATCTTTCTATATCTGACATATCCAAGAATACCAATTGGCTGCAGCTTACAAGACATTCCCTCCTTAATCACAGATAATAAACACATTAAAACACGACTCTTACTCCAAACCTTACAGTGATAACTTTTGCTTTTTTAGATGTTTAGCCGTGTTTAGGGGTGCACCCGTTAAGAATGTTAGAAAAGCCACGCGCCGGCTCGTAGATAAGTGGCAAACAAAGCAGGGACTAGAGTCCCTCATAGATTTTCCCGGGATTAATTTAACAGACATTCCCGCTTAGAAACCTGCTTTAACATAAATATAGACATTTTTGAGTTTGACGACGCGCAAACCCAGACCCCCAAACTTAGAGGTAGTGCTAGTTTTCAGGAAACGTAGCGCCTTCTAATGTTTAAAAATCATTTTATGTACATAGTAGATTTTGATAGGGCAGCAAACTCCTTTTCGTGTCCGAAATGCGGTAAGTTGTGGCAGGAATATTACAGATTGGCGCGCCATGAGCAGACTTGTGCCGGCGATAAGCGCGTGGAAATATATAAGGGTGGGGTGTATACCCCGACAGATACCGTTTGGGAATTAATCGCGGTGCCGGGTGTAGATGTAGACACAAAATTCGTCTTTCCCTGTCGGGCCACCTTTGACTACGAGTGTTATTTCGAGACCTCTGTAGAGCCCAGTGGTAGCGCAACTACCTACACAGCCAAACATGTACCCCTGTTTTGTTCGGTGGTCTCTAATGTCCCCGGGTTTGAGGACCCCGTTTGTTTCATCACAACGGGTAATCCACAAGATTTGGTGAACAGAATGCTCGGGCATCTGACCAACATTGTTGAGGCGTCTTACGCTCTTTTGCGTCAACGTTTCGATGAGATGTACACTCAAGTCGGTGATTTTGAGGGGCTCATTGATAGATTAGATGAGTATTTGCAGGAGCTCCCTGTGTTAGGATTCAATTCGGGAAAGTATGACGCCAACGTTATCAAACCCTATCTCATCAAATATTTCCTTGACCAAGATTTCAAATATTTAGCCAAGAGAAATAATAACTTTATGTGTATTGCCACCCCGCAACTAAAGTTTTTAGACATCATCAACTACTTAGCCTCCGGTTTTAGTTATAGTAAATACCTGACCGCGTATAAAGTAACAGAAACCAAAGGGTTTTTCTTTGCGAGTATATTACAGATTTAGAAAAGTTAGACGAAACGGCGCTACCACCCCACTCGGCTGTTTTTCCGCCCTAAAGAATACTAACATTTCTAGTGACGAGTACTCCGAATGTCATTGAGTTTGGACCGATAACCGCCTGACCACGTTGCGCGATTTCCTGACGTGGTACAACAACAAAGACATAGTCATCTTCCTAGCGGCGTTAGAACAACAGGTTAGTTTTTATGCGGGGTTAGGTGTAGATATGTTTAAAGATGCGATTTCCGTGCCCGGTGTCACTTTAAAATATCTTTTCAAAACCCTCCCGTCAAACGTTTCGTTTTCTTTATGCTCAAAGCGGGAGCAAGATTTGCACGATACGTTGCGCCAAAACATAATCGGGGGACCTTCAATTATATTTCACAGGTTTCACGAGCAAGGCAAAACGTGCATTAGAGAGGCAAAAAGGTACAATGCATTAAAGGTTTTGATGCCAACGCCTTTTATTTGTGGGCGCTAATGCAGAAAATGCCCACTGACTTTCCCGTTAGACGAAACAGGGAGGATGGTTTCAGGTACCACAAGCTGAATAAATATACCGTGCAGTGCCGCGACTGGTTGACGTGGGTGTCGCACACGAATAATGTGATTTTATAGACACAGTTTAACGGCCGTGAGATGTCGTTGGGTGATAGGTACATTAGGGTAGATGGGTGGGACAAAGACTCGCGTACCGTCTACCAGTTCCACGGCTGTCTTTTCAACGGTCATCCTAACTGCCCACTAACCACCGGTCATGACGTTAACCCAGTCAGTAAAAAACCCTTGGCTGAGTTGTACGAAAAGACGCGGGAAATTGGTGCCTATTTGAAGAACGAGTGCGACGTCACCTTGGTCGAAATGTGGGAGTGTGAGTGGCAAATCATGAAGGAAGACGATCCATCAATCGGTCGCTTTCTGCGCGCCTCCTTCCCTACCCTGAAACCGTCTTATATTAAATGTCGGTACCCGCTATTAGAAGAAAATATTCTCACCTCTGTGCTAAACGAAACCTTGTTTGGCCTAGTCGAGTGTGACATTCATGTTCCCGACTCCCTAAAGGAACATTTCTCGGAGATGACTCCCATTTTTAAGAACGTCGACGTCACGAGAGATGATATTGGGCCTTTCATGCGGGAATACGCCGAAAAGCACAAGCTCCTGACTACCCCCAGAAGGACGTTGATCGGGAGTTATGTGGGTAAAAAGATTCTGTTGGCGATGCCTTTGCTTCGCTGGTACCTGGCCAAAGGCTTAGAAGTCACCTGTATTTACCAGGTGATTGAATATACGCCCGCGACATGTTTCAAACAGTTTAGGGACACTGTTTCGGATGCGCGCCGCCAGGGTGATACAGATCCTGCCTACGCCATCACCAGCGAAACCATGAAACTGTTGGGTAACGCCGCCTATGGTACAACGTTGACCAATAAGGCGAAGCATGTAGACGTTTCGTACACGACGGGAGAGGGTATGTATAAATTAATAAACTGCCCCTGCTTTAGGAAAATGACTTTAGTGACTGCCGACATTTTTGAAGTAGAAATGACTAAAAAGAAAATTAGTTGGGACCTGCCCGAGCAGATAGGTTTTTTTCGTTTATCAGTACGCCAAATTGAGAATGTTAGAATTGTATTACGACTGTCTAGATAAATTTGTAGATAGGTCAGACTTTCAGTTGTGCGAGACAGACACCGACAGTCTTTACTTGGCCCTTAGTTCAGACAACTTAGCGGACGTTGTTAAGCCCGCTATGCGACAGGAGTTTTATAGCTCCTACCACCAGTGGTTCCCCGCCGAAGTATGTCCCGACCATAGAGCCGATTTTGTAGCTAGTGAGGGTAAGACGCGCGTAGTTTGCCAAAAATGCCGCGAACAAAAATTATACGACAAACGGACACCGGGCCTTTTTAAATTAGAGTACGAGGGCAGTGGGATGATTTCCCCCTGCAGCAAGACGTATCACTGTTTTGGGGACTATTATAAGACAACAACAAAAGGCTTCAACAAACACCACAACACCATCGACAAAAACACATTTTTAGAAGTACTCAACACACAACAAGCACAGGGCCCGAAAAATATTGGGTTCCGAACACACAACTCCGCCATATACACATACGAGCAACACCGCAACTCCCTGTCTTATTTCTACATCAAACGACAGATGCATCCCGACAACGTCACCACATCTCCCCTCAACATCTTAACTCTCTGTACACAATACAACAAAAAACCCAATACAATACATAAACTACCTACCCAATATCTCTCTTCCACAATACAACACATACAGATACCTAGAGAGGTATATGCACGCACCCAACACACAATACAATAAAAACCAAACACAATACCACACGAACCTCTCTGTCCTTTCTTACGACAATGACGACTCCCCTCTAGGTCTGGTCTGCAGCTGTACCCTGGTGCTATATTTATTTAAAAAACCATTTGTTATCTGTAAATATTGTATAACGAATACACCAATCTGTGATCAAATAATGTTATTTTGAAAACACAACTCTTACCAATGTAAAAACTGTCCATATGTGATCCTATGTGTTACCGTATATGCTCCTATATGTTTTGTTACTACAAAACAGTATTGAATATAAAATAAAATTTATTAACTAAAATCTTTGTTACCTATGTCTATATACCTGTTGTAATATATGTATAACTATTGTCATATAAATATCGTATAACTGTTGTAATATATGTCTAACTGTTGTCTAAATGTTGTAATATTGTCTACATATTGTAAATATAAATATTGTCTATATGTAAAATAAACAACAACATAACAACACATAACAATACACTACCAGGACACCAAGAAGTCACCCCGGCTAAAATATATCGCTATATAAAAAGTCACGCCCCGCCAGAGCACTCCGCCACATTTTTCCTTATATAAAAGTCATGCCCTGCCACAATTATACCCGTTTCCGTCATACTATACTACCGTACTAAAAAGTAGTGCTATTGTAACATACAGCAAAAGCGTTGTCGTTTTTTTGTGACGTTCTACAAAAAACGGTGTTTCGTTTGCATGAGAACGTTAGACAAGCCTATATTAAGATTAACGAGGAATATTTGAAAATAAAGAGGGAGAAGGGGATGAAAGGTGCATAGATGGTCGTGTCACGAGTTCGTTGTTTACAGAAATTTGAAATTTGAACCAAGGCGGAGTATAGAAGGATATAGAAGAGAAACTTAGATAATTTTCTTACATGCTAAAAGAAAGAACAGTTGAAAAATATAATGACATTAACTGTTTAATAGAAGAGTAAGGTGTTAGAGTATATTACCGTAAATAGAGAAATAGGTTATTTGAAGAAGAAAAACGACAATAGTAAATATAATACTTAAAGGTATAAAAATATAAGCACTGTGTGACAGATAGCAACGGGATCAATAATTATTTATCAGAATTTGAAACACTCAATAAATAAAGGAGATATTGACAGAAGACAGATGGACAAACAAACTACTTCTTTCTCAGCTTGACAGATAATGGGAAAGGGTAGGGTAGTCCAAGATTTGAAAATCGAGTTCAATTTTGAATAAAAAGACGCTAGAAGCTAAACAGTCCCTGATTGGCTGAAGTCTAATATACTAACGGAGAAATAAAACTAGTTCGAAGGTAGTGTGAGTCGCCACTTGAGAAAATTTGTATTACACTAAAGTTGTGTGAAGACAAGATACTAGTACGATCTTGTTTTGCTGATCTGCACCAGCAAGCGATCTGGATTTGACCATATTTATCGCAAATCAAACTTATTAGTGTTAATATTTCTCTGATGTGGTAAGAAAGAAAACATTTATATTATCATTATTATTATTATTATGTATTATTGAATATGTATGAAAATTATGTGGGTAGAAGTTTATCTAGAGGGAAGTCAACACCAAACTTTGTGTTGTTTCACAGAGTTGTTAGGAAATATATTAACAGGTTGTAGAAAAGCCAGACAGGCTTTCTGACACTTTAGGGAGAAAGTAAAATTAAAGATTAATGGGGAAATTGTTGTACAGTATTATGACATAAGACCAGGAAAACCACTGGCCGTCGTCTTCAGCAAGTCACCGTGATTGTACATGACTTGATATTATTAACTTAAAATGTTTCCTTTGTCAAGGAAAGTGTCAAACTGAAGTTTGAAGATTATTTGATCATGAATGGGGTATAAAACCAAATAAGAACGATAATTATTTGATTAGTTACCATGCTGATTCTAACTATGATTGAAACTGTTAAATAGTTAGGGATAGAGAAAGGCATATCAGATGTTGAGTAGGACGTATTCCTATCCTTGCAGGGTTTCATTTATGAAATCAAGTGTGCCAATTGGTCAACCTATACTTATATTGGACTTTGTACCAGTTGAATAGAGGCAGTATAGTTCTGTGTGCCTCAGTATTATATTCCAAGGGCAGTATCCTGACATGGCAGTTTGAAGCTGTTGGAGTGGAAAGACATCATCCTGTGATCCAGCACTTACCAAGCTAAGAATTTGTCCACGGGCTCATGATATATCAAACTTCACCACTCTGTTATCCCAAAATGTGTAGTTCATAGTAGAACATGATGAACCCAGTCGTTCTTCCAATTATTACCCACTCGTAAGATCAGGTTTTATTTGACACTTTTCCATAGACATTTAGATAATAGTTGTGAATAATAAGAGACTCATTTATAATTGGAATTCAATGGTTGTAAATATATTCTATTATCACTTTGAGTTTATTTCATTTAATTCCTGTATCCAATAAACTGGAATACAGGAACAATAAATTGTAAAAAGATTGATAATTTTAAACTTAAAACAGTGACTTGTTTCCTTATTGTTCAGTAATTTTTAAGTGTAGGTGTTGTCATTTTATCACATTACAGCGCATGTACCCTAGACATCTAGCAAGACAACATCCACACACCAGTACACATAATTAGGAGAAAATATATCGCAGGTTGAGGTCATAAGGTGGTAGCAGCCAGGTTCACTGAGAACACATTTATAAATAACTAACCTCAGGGGATTGCACAGCTGACCTCACATCTGTTACAAATAATATTTTATTCTTTAACATCAAAACCCACCACAATTATGCACTTGAAGATAGTAATTCACTTTCTTTGGGAATATTATGAGATGAGGAAAGATGGAAGGTATATATTGACAACATGAAAGATTGAAATAACATGATACATAGAAAGGCAAGGGAGCCGCGCTGGTGTAATGGCTTCGGCGTTGTACTGGCGACCAGGTGTTCGTGGTTCAAACCCGGGCGTCAGCGTTTGAAGAAATGTTTACGGCCGGAAATTTGACTGAATAACCTGAACGGCTCCTGTGATAAACCCTCTGTGGATGGGAAGGAGCAAAGCTCCTGACCGGGTTGGAAGGAAAGTCCTCAGGTTCTCCAGCCTCGCAATGACATATCATTGGGCCGAAGGGCTGAAAGCCCAAGTGCCGCTGGTTAAGGAAAAAAATAGAAAGGCAAAGAGAAAAAGTGCTGGACAATATGAGATCTTGGCATGGAAAGAAGTCAACAACAAATGTTATAAGCAACACATGAGTCATTAAATTTTGAGAGACACGATTACCTATACCAACAGACATGATACTTCCCCTAGCCAGTATCAATGTCAAGACTCGCTATGTGGAAGGAGTGTTCAGTGCAGCAGTGTGTGATGATCCTAATTACCCGCTGGTGTTAGGAAGGAGATATGTTTTCTTAGGGAACCCAATAAAACCTGTGATCATTGCAACACTCCAGGTCAGGTCAACCCCGGGAAGGAGAAGGGAATACCACTTAATATTCATCCTAAAAAGATGAAAAAGGCCCAAGCAAAAGATAAAACATTAAAACATTGCTTTGGCAAATTGCCAAACAGACATAACCCTCCAAAGAAAGGACAATTTTATATGGATGATGGATTGCTTTACAGCAAAGCTGGAGTAGGACCCAATGGGCATAGCCAGTTAGTACTGCCATCTTCTTATAGGGACAAGGCTATGGAACTAGCACATGTTGATTCAGACGGTGGACATAAGAAAATTGGTACCACTTGTCAACGGACCTCAGTGCAACATTATTGGCCAGGTATTGCTGAAGACATATTTTAGTATGTGACCACCTGTGATCAATGTAGCAAGGTGAACTCCACACGAGGAGAAACTCAACAGGACCTAGGAACGCATTGCAGTGAACATAGGCCTGAAAATAAACATAAACAGGTAGACATAGTGGGTAGGACGGCACTTTCTGACACATCGTCTTCCATAAAACCAGTTACCATGGCAACTCTCCGTCTCGTACAGAGAGGGGAAACAACCCATCCCGCGCCAACACAATGTTGTTCTGAATTCTTGGAACTGGCTAAAAATAGAAGTATGGTTAGTCAGCCAACTTTGAAAACAAAACTGCGACAACCCCAGAAAAATTGGAAGTGGGAGGGTGGACAATTGGCCTAATGCTCAGCTCATTTCAACATACGGCTATTAAATTAACATTATGAGGGCACCGGTAACAGTGGTAGTTAGTCGGCCCTATACACAGTCCATTGAAAGTATTTGACACGGACATGGATTGAGATTTAATATTATATTGCAATGCTACGGGGAGAATTGATTTCTTCGTGCAGGAAATTCATTTCCCCATATGAATCATATTATCGCTCCAGTGAGGGTTAGCTGAGGAAACCACTGGTGAAAATGGACTCTGCCTGGATTTGGGAAATAATTACAGTAACAGAGTCACAGGTGAATCTAGATGAGAGTATTACCAGTTTCCAGTCAAGCCTGAGCTCAGACAAATGCACAGGGGCACTATGAGTTCCATATGTTGCTTGTTGGGTTGAAGATTACTCCGAGTGTTTTATCCAAGATGATGAGAAAATTACTGGGTCTCTTACACAACTCAGCTATCACCAATTTTATAGATGACATCCTCATAACTATTGGAACCTTGAGAAACATCTAACACCTCTGGTTATGTCATGGAACAGACTCAGAGAAGAGTAATGGTGAATATTAATTGATAATCAGCAATTAGACAGACAGCAGCACCTGTGCTGTTTATTAACACAACATGCGGGGGTTATCTCAAAAAGTTGAGGCAGATTTCTTGAGTAGTGTCTACTTGAATTGACTCACCTGCAAGAAACCAGGATACCAGTAAGGCAGAGTGAACCTCATTGTGGGGTAATGCCGTGATTGTAAATCCAGACAGGAAAGCTCCACCAGAAAGGCTCACGCTTTTAAATGGGGGAGCTCTGTCGTGATTTGGTCTGTCTTACAACGTGTCATACCGAAAGCCTTACTGTGGGAAACTGTCTGATACAATAGCCAATCAAAACGCTCCTTTTGTGGTGTGTATACTGGAATATTTTATGCTTAATATAGAGGCCCAGTTTGTGTAAATGATAGTGCGAATTTATTTAATTTCTTAAGGACTAAAGATGTTTAAACGGAAAGGTATAGATATTTCAACAACGGTAATGGTACTTTAGAGGTAGGTGCAAAGACGTCCTCAAATAGTATTTACTGTAGAAAGAAAAATCTTTTAAAATGACGTCTGTACATCAGGGTAGTCTCAAATTCGGTTAGTTAAAGCTTACATAAATTAAAATGCATTTTGCTACCTAAACAATTATTATATAGAACGGTAGAGATAAATTCACTGTATAATTCTAGCTTTAAATTATCAAAATCGGTCCAGAATTAAGAAAGATAATGAATATTAAAGATTTTTCTAATTGAACTGAATGCAAAAATACGCCCCAATTTTAGATTCCTAACACCGCTTTTACCCCATGCCATCCGAGAGGGACGATGCGGTACTATATAAGTCCTCGAACGTGGCTGAATTGAGGCCACAACTTTTTCAAAACCGAGTTGAACAGACGAAGAGCGGTAAAAAGGGTTACTGCCATTATACTTTGTTGCTGCATCTGACTAGCAGACCTAGATGCCTATTAAGAGCCTGTTACAGCTTGTGTGTATTGCCTGAGGGTAAGAAAGAATATATATATGTATATATTTATGTATTTTTGCTGTGTTTTAATCCAATGGTGTGTTACGAAGTGCATGACATGTGTTACAGAACTAGTGTGCTGCCGGTTGAAATGAAGGCATGTGTTGACTTTTAGAGACAAAAGCCAGCATTGTAAAATGTGTAGAATAATTGAGAATGATGGCACAAATCCGACTGTAAGTTGAATAAAGTATTTGAAGGAGGATTTCTTAAAGAAATGACATTTATCAGGAACCTACGGAAGGATTGACAGGAATTGTTGTAATGAATCGATCAAGATATTACTTAGTAGTTTTATTAATAGGCCAAATCATTGTATGGAAGCAGATCATGGACTACTGGATCTAACTTAGGATTTATAAGGAAATTGTAGTCACAGTGAACTGGCTGTGATTGGTAGTGAGGTAAATTGTCCTGTGCATATGTTAGCACAATGTCTGACACTGTTTGTTACGTCCATTGTATGTAAGGACAGAATAGTGCTGGACCATACAGAGGTTGTGATTATTTGTATTCCATGTTTTATCCTGCAACTACCAATATTGTACGAGACATCCACTTCGATGGGACTCTGTGGTGCGATAGTTCTTGAAGTTCATAGAACTGGTTACCCTGTTTTCCCAGCCTGGAGATCCAGACATTGAGTGATCCTGGCTGGAGTTGGATGCATCTCACCCCAACAACATAAGTGGAATAGAAATTCCACTGGTCAGCCTAGTCAGACTCTAGCACCAATATAAGAATAATAAAAGATACAAGTACAGTGTATGATGAATCCTTGTGGATAGAATTAATATATTATTATCTTCACAGTTCAACTCAGTGACACAATATATTGTATTATAATAATTAATCAGTGTTAGAAAAAATAGAACTTTCAGGACAGGATTCTGTTTGATAATTAAAGTTTCTATGTTTATATTTTATGCTGTAAATACATTTGAATTTCTTTAAATTACCTAACCGAAAAGAGAACCGGTATATGTTTAATAAATTGTAAATATATACCAGCAGACTTTCTGAAATTATTTACATTGAGTTACAAGTTTTGTTGGATACATATTATAGTTATAGAGATAGAAAATAACTAACACCCCTAGAAAAATTAGCCAACATAATCAAATAATAATACATAATATCATAGGCGGATCTTGAAAGGGAGCAAATAGATTTTCAGGACATTCACTCTCATCACTCTTGGAGGTTTATACAGCTGATCCTAACCTTTGATGTCGATGCACCCTTATTCTGTTCAGAAAAGGGGGTATTTCTTGTAAGACCAGTCTCTTACCTGGCAATATCCTGGTATCATCTGATACATCCTTTTGTCCAGGGTAACCTTATTCTTTACTACAATAAGACCCTTTTGCTACAATACTTTAGTTTAATTCAGAAAATTCCGAGAGAAATCACCAGAGATATAAATATCACTGTCTAGAATTCTTCAGAGACATTTACCTTCTAGAGAGTATTCGCCTTCTCTTCTTTCATCGGTATCTTCTCATTTCTTAACGATCGTTTTAATCACTGTGCCACACCATGATATACGTTTTAATTTAATAAAAACGTTTTAGATTATCCTCTTCCTGTTCATGACACAACGGCTGTTAGATTTTGTTGAAGCCATTAATGGATCTGGAATCGGTGGCACTATTCGTGAAGGCTTCGTGTAAGTCTGCTAAAGACCTGAGCTTCTGTGTTTCACAGGGAGCTGAAGGTTTAAGAAGAATTAAAAGGCTTGTCAACAAGAAGTACGAGGGGCGTTCAGAAAGTAATGCACCACATCGTTTTTCTCAGGAGCTGTTTATTCAAAAAGCATGAAATTTATACACAATATACATGGATATGTCGTGTAAACATCAGTATTATTCAACTTGTACGTTTTTATGCCAGCGCGAAACAAGTGCATGTATTCCTAGCCCGTACCAGATTTTTCTTGATCATGTAGCCATTTCTTCGCTGCATGAATCACTCCTTCATCATTTTCAAACCTTGTCCCACGCAGTGCATCTTTAAGGGGACCAAATAGATGAAAATCAGAGGGTGCCAAATCGGGACTATAGGGTTGATGGGGTAGTACAGTCCAACCCAATTTTGTGATTGCTTCCCGTGTTGCCAGACTTGTGTGAGGTCGCGCATTGTCTTGAAGGAGAAGCAGGTCTGCTGGATTCTTGTGCAGTCGAACTCTGCGAAAACGTTGACTGAGTTTTTTCAATGTCTTAATGTAAGCTTGCGAATTTATTGTCTCTCCTCTTGGCATAACGTCCACACGAATCACACCTTCAATGTCCCAAAAGACAGTGATCATGGCCTTTCCAGCTGAAGGAATTGTCTTGAATTTCTTTCTTCTTGGTGATTGCGGATGATGCCACTCCATTGACTGTCTTCTTGTCTCAGGTTCAAAATGATGTGCCCAGGTTTCGTCACCTGTAACGATCTTAGCAAAAACGTTCTCTCCGTCAGCATTGAAACGCTCCAACAATTCAGAAGAAATTGCTTTCCTTTGCAATCGGTGGTCATTTGTGAGACTTCGAGGAACCCATGTTGCGCAAACCTTAGAAAATCCAAGAGTTGTTATAACTGCATTTGCACTACCAATGCTGACTGACTGCTGTAAAGCCAATTGTTGAGTAGTGATTCGCCTATCAGTAAGAATAATGCCCTCAGCGCATTTCAACATTTCTGCGTTGGTGGCTGTGGCAGGACGTCCACAGCGCGGCCGAACAAGCAGCTCCGTATCTCCACTTCCTGATTCTTTGATTCTCTGAACCCAGCGACTGACTGTACTCCCGTCGACTGCAAAACGTCCATACACATCACATTGACGCTTGTGAATGTTCACAACAGTTTCCTTCTCTGCAACGAGAAATTCTATCACAATTCGCTGCTTATAACGCAAGTTGCTAACACGCTCCAATTCAACGGTTTAGGGCAGCCGTATTATTTGGCCGGTTGCAGTGGAATTTGGTGCACACAAAAAGCACATGCCATATTTAAAGTGTGCAACATTTCATGCTTCCATCTTCATTATTAGCTGAGAAAAACGATGTGGTGCATTACTTTCTGAACGCCCCTCGTATAATTCCTAATAACAAATTAATTTTTAGTGGCTCAAGATGCAAGTCCCGTAATGATAGAGCAGCATCGTGGCAAAGCTATTAATATATAATATTGCCCATTGAATTAGGATTTTCATTAGTTTTATGGCGGCACACATTAACAAATGCAAAGGTTGTAAAAACACTAAAATGACATATGTTATGAACATTATACCTTTCAAACATCGACGTGGACTCAATCAAGACAATTGGCTTTCCTACTCAGTGAAACTAGAACTACCATTTGACAGTGGACCTTGTTTCAGAAAGGTTTGTTGGTTTTCTTTGTACAGTGTGTTGATATGATTCGGGGGGGGGGGGGGGGGGGGGGGGAGGTATCATTTTGATGATGATCTTCATCATCATCTTCCGTGCACTCCTTATGGAGCATGGAGTCACCACTGCAGTAGGTCAGCAGACATGAGGCCTGCACTAAGCCATCACATACTCTTGCAGGAATGGCTTTTGTGGCTGTTGAGGATTGTTCCCCTTGATCTGCCACAGGGGTCCACGAACTGCCAGAAAGTTCGAGTAAAAGGATGCTTTTTTTTCAAATGTAGAAACATGCGCTTCAAGATTACTCTTGGCATTGACATAAATAGGATGTTTATTCTTCTATGTTAAGGAGTCTCACAGGTATTTTTGGACGGCAATAACATGAAGCTGAGTTTTCTTGGTTCTTGTAACATGTTTATCTTCCGCCCACTTCTGTGAGATATGTATTTCTGTCACAATGTGACAACAGACTCGTCTTTAAACACCCATCAGCCGAGGGTAATTCTGCAAAATATTATTAGACGTATATAATCAACTTTCAATTGACCAAGCGATCAACTCCAACTAAGGATTTATATTTACATATATATACCCATAAGTTATATGTTTCCTTCTCACGTCAGGGGTCGTGTGGATTTTCCCACAAATTGTGCCGCTTCGAATGTCCTCTAAACCAGTACCAGGCACTGAGAGAAATATCATCTCTTGTAAATCTTTTGTCTACTGATGTAAGTACCAAGACACTTTCGCTTTCATCCACCATTTCATCTCCTCAGAATGTTGCTGATGCCCATGAGAACGAAATAGTGCAAATGAATCATAGTACAATTTACTGAATAGCCGTGTTTAGATAGGAAATATACAATACGATATCACCATCATTATCTGTGGTTTATGTGGCAATGTATTTTACATATTGAGGTTGCCAGCCGCATACACAACGTGACATAAATAAGCATATTCATGCTTGTTAAATATACAGTTAAGACTAACCCATTTCTAAATTAACGGTACTCAGGCACTTCTATTACTGGGAAAGGACTTTTTTTGGGAAGATTGATAGTGGTAATTACTGATCTCGTCGTAAATAATAATTTGATATGTTCGGGACTGTGTTGTTATGATCAGGTCAGACCTAAGGATTGGCAATTTTCACTGGTCACTTTAATAAGATAATTAAACATGTTATCTTAAGCGGCTATATGTTCCTAATTCGACAACATCTGTCCTCTTTCTGTCTGAGTGGAAACAAATCAGGTAATCCTAAGGTGGTGTCAGACAATTTAACTCGTACTAACATTACACCTCAGTATATCGTCTGTGTTTATCTACACAAACACGCTTGGGTTAATCTTCCTACTCTAATGTCACAAGCCTCGTAGAGCGCTGCCTTCCATAATTAAAAAGATAAACATGCCATGAGTGGCTTAAGTTCTAAAATATGGATGTTTATCTTAAAGAGGCATACCTCAACGACAAGACAATTATTAGGAAATAAGGTCGGAGATGAAAATAGCTAAAAGATACACAGACAAAATGAACGAGGAATAACGCATCTACAAGT
Organism: Oreohelix idahoensis; assembly: GCA_024509875.1. Taxonomy (NCBI): domain Eukaryota; kingdom Metazoa; phylum Mollusca; class Gastropoda; order Stylommatophora; family Oreohelicidae; genus Oreohelix; species Oreohelix idahoensis. Next base: position 382,535 of record JAMPIV010017641.1, read on the forward strand.
AGAACGATTCGACTATAACACTTGAAAATTCTCATCTCTTAACTCTTTGACTCCGCAGTTATTTTCCACAATGTGCCGTAATTTTTATTCGTGATAGACAAGGCCAATGGACTATATGGAAAGGAGCACTGCAAAGGTTCTTGACATGGAATGATATATGGAATATGGCACCTCATAGACTCAGTTTCATTATTAGATCAATGTATGACCTCCTGCCATCGGCCACAAACCTTGTAAGAGGGGGAAAGTCTGATGATGATAAGTACCCCCTGTGCCATGAGAGGCAGACAATTGAGCATGTGCTCTCAGCTTGCAATGTTTCATTAGAACAAGGGCGATACATATGGCGCCATAACAAAGTGCTAAATGAGCTGGCTGCGACAATAGACATGGCAAGGGTGAAGGCGAATAGCAAAGTCTGACCGAGCATCGCAAATACATACTTTCTGAGAGCAGGAAAGTAAGCACACCCCAAACCAAGTAAATCAGGTAGCAGTTTACCAGTTTCAACATCTTTTTAATTTTTTTCTCTCTCGGTGTGGTCTTTCATCGTTGTTAAAGAAACCTGTCTTAATCGCAGCTCGTATCTATGTGTAACTTTACACGCTTTTGATTTATTTACCCACCTTGCGTTATCTTGGGAAACCCCCCTGGCCACGTTAGACGAGCATTATTTGGCTTGAAAACGACCGGCTTGGCCATAGAAAGAATTCCTTTAATGCCTCTCTCTCTCTCTCTCTCTCTCTCTCTCTCTCTCTCTCTATATATATATATATATATATATATATATATATATATATATATATATATACTGAAGCACATTAAAAACGCCACACCTGTATAATCCAGGAACAGAGTGTGAAATGTAAATATAAGTGTTTACAAGTATACATATTTGGAATCTTTATTCATTTTCCTATGAATCCATGCTGGTAATTAATTTGTACATTTGATTGTTATGAAATTCATTGCATTCTGTGCTGCCAAGGGAGAAAACTAAAAATGCAACCAATAAAGAAATTCATTCACACTATCCTCAGTATCTGGTATGTCCACCGTGTGCTTGGAAACAAGCTTGGCAGCGGCTCCGCATGGAACGCACAAATCTCTGAAGGAAATTCCGGGGAATCAAGTCTCATTCACGTGGAAGAGCAGCATCGAACTGTTGCAGATTAGCTGGAGAATCTTGCCTGTAGACTCTGCGACCAAGCACGTCCCACAGATGTTCTATAGGGGACATGTCTGGTGATAGGGCAGGCCAATCAATCGTCACAATGTTCTGCTGCTGTAGATATTGCTGCGTAATGCATGCGGTGTGCGCACGTGCGTTATCCTGCTGGAGAAGCTGCAAGTCTGGATAATTTGTGAACGCAGGAGCAACCAATGCATCCAGAACCTAATCTCGATATGTCACAGCATTAACATTTCCACGGAAGACGTGAAGAGGCAAGCGATGGTGAAAACTGAATCCTCCCCAAATGTGAATACTGCCACCTCCAAATCGGTTGTGCTGACGAACACAGCAATCTGCAAAGCGCTCTCCACACCGTCGCCAAATCGGCATACGTACATCAGCAAAGGATATGTTGAATCTGCTCTCGTCTATGAATATGACAGCATTCCACTGCATTCTAGTCCATCTGACATGCTGCTCTGCCCATTGCAGGCGCTGCTGACGATGTCTGTGAGTCAAGTTTGGCCCAACATAAGGTCGTCTTGCAGTAAGGCCTGTATCTCTGAGTCGTCGTATGACTGTCATTCGAGAGACTTGCCCACGTCTATCCCCTACTGCTCTTGCTGTTTGACTTGCCGGGAGAGAACGATTCCTTAGGTGACTCAGCACAATATGACGATCTTGCGCAGGGGTAGTAACTCGTGGTTGGCCACTCCGAAGTCTATCCCGGGCACTGCCAGTGGTTTTGTAACGCTCATTGAGACGCACAATAGTGCTGTGGTGGCAATTAATCCTTCTGGCAATGGCATGCGAGCTCATTCCGGTCTCCAACATACCAATGGCTCGTTGGCGGTCGTTTTCAGATAGTCTTGGCATTTCAAGCACATGTTCTGGGTGTTTTGTCTCAACGGTCTTTTTATACCGAGTATACTGCCACAACGCGTACACATTTTCAGGGTCATAGCTGTTGAGAATCGTGTTGCACGTGTAACTTTCATTGTTCATGTAGTCTGTACACAAACCCGTGGGGTGAATCATGCACTTTCCATTCCAGCAGCCATTCGCTCTCTACCTCATGACAAACACGGGGAAATTCCATTCCCACACTTTTTTTCCAGCTTCTCGGCATCAGTGTATATATATATAAAGTCTAAAGAAAACGAATGCGCTTTGTCAGGTTTTGGATATTGTACCAGTTATCACTATCGCTAACGATGAATAAGCAGTGGTGCACCACTTCGTTACATGGGGTCTATCATTAAAAAAAAAAACAAGAAAAACTCTCTCTGAACATAGAAATTGACAGCAGAATTGGTAACGCTGCGGCCACCTGTGCCCGCCTCACACGGCGTGTTTGTGAAAGTTCCAAACTCATAATGAAGACCAAAGCTGCGATATATAATTCTGCCTCACCAGCACACTCCTATATGGCAGCGAGATATGGACAGCTTATGCTAAACAAGAAACAAGGCTTAATACCTTCCATCTACGGTGTATACGCCACATCCTCTGTATTTCGTGGAAGGACAAAGTGACAAATGTCGAGGTGTTTTTCACATGCTGGCCTTTAACACATGTATACTCTGCTTAGGAAGTGCAGACAACGTTGAATTGGTCATGTCGGCTGCAATGAAGAAGTCGCATCCGGAAAGATGTGTTCTACGGACAGCTGGCAGATGGCAAATGAACAGTTGGGCGACCGCAGCTGAAGTTGAAAAATGTGTGCAAGAGAGACATGAGGGAACTGGACATAAATCCAGCTACCGGGGAGGATGAAGCTGCCGATAGCACTAAATGTCGATGGTCTCTACGGTGTTACCTCAGATTGGGTGAAGATAAGAGAAAAGAAAACGTCGAAAAGAACATCAGGAAAACAGCAGCGGAAGATTGTCACCTCTGGGGCGTATTCTCATAGTCACTTATGATTGAAGAGAGCTACTAATAATTCTTGTTATACCTCATACCCTCAGGAAAAGATACATTCAGCTGTTATGTGTTGGAACTGTAATGTCACAAAAATGAGAACCTTTTTTGTTACACAAGTAATTCTTCTTTTTTTCAGATAATTTTCCCCAAAAATGAAATATTACCAATAGGCCAAATTCAAGATGATGATATCTCAAAGAAATCTTTCGGACACCTGAATGTTTTGCTAAGAATATTTCCGTATCAATGTCTGCGTATATGTTGTTCTAAATAGTGACATCATCATTTTTAGATCGATAACAGAAGGTAATAACGAAAGACGATGACAGAACAATCAATCAGCTAGTACTATTTACCTGCCCAAAGAGCAGATCCCTTCAACAAACACATGCCAAGTCCTCCTGTCACCTGCTATCAGCTCAATTTGTTTCCAAGTTTTCCTCATCATTTTGAGTTATGTCCCCCTGTTCTCTGCTATATGTGTGTATTGGTGTATCTCTGCCTCTCCTACCCTGGTGATTCCATAATAAGGACTGCCCTGGATTGCTATACAATGTTTCCTCAATGTGTGTCCTATCCTTTGCTTCAACATCATTATTAAAAATGCGTGAACATCTCGAAATATATCGTCAATCAATCAATACATTTTAGCTCCCCAAGGAGCAAAGGCCTTCAACAAACACACGCCAAGTCTTCCTGTCCCGTGCTATCCGCTCAAGTTCTTTCCATGTTTTCCTCACCATGTTCACCTCTGTATTCAGTTCTCTTCTCCGTGTGTTTTTTGGTCTACCTCTGCCTCTCTTTCCCTGTGGATTCCAGAACAAGGACTACCTTGTAATGCTATCAACAGGTTTCCTCAATGTGTGTCCTATCCATCGCCAGCGTCTTCTTCTCAACTCTTGTTCCACTGGCACTTATCTGGTTCTTGTCATCAATTCAACATTTGTGACTTTGTCATACCATTTCAGTCCTTCTATTCTACGCAAGCACCCGTTAGTAGTATACAATGTTGGAAACGAGGCGTTTTCAGACGGAGGGTGATGACTTTTATATAAGAAAATACTCGATCGATTTCAGGCGTTCTCAGGCGGAGGGTGATGACTTTTATATAAGGAAATACTCGATCGATTTCAGGCGTTCTCAGGCGGAGGGTGATGACTTTTATATAAGAAAATACTGGATTGGAGGAAACGAGGCGTTTTCAGGCGGAGGGTGATGACTTTTATATAAGAAAATACTCGATCGATTTCAGGCGTTCTCAGGCGGAGGGTGATGACTTTTATATAAGAAAATACTCGATCGGAGGAAACGAGGCGTTTTCAGGCGGAGGGTGATGACTTTTATATAAGAAAATACTCGATCGATTTCAGGCGTTCTCAGGCGGGGGTGATGACTTTTATATAGCAAAGTGTGGTGGCGCGCTGTGGTGGCGCGTCAGGCGGAGGGTGATGACTTTTATATAGCAAAATACTCGATCGATTTCAGGCGGAGGAATTTCAGGCGGAGGGTGATGACTTTTTTTATAATATACAATGTTGGAAACGAGGAGTTTTCAGGCGGAGGGTGATGACTTTTATATAAGAAAATACTCGATCGATTTCAGGCGTTCTCAGGCGGAGGTTGATGACTTTTATATAGCAAAATACTCGATCGATTTCACGCGGAGGAATTTCAGGCGGAGAGTGATGACTTTTTTATAATGTACAATGGCGGACATAGGTATCATTCAGGCGGAGGGTGATGACTTTTATATATAAGAAAATACTCGATCGATTTCAGGCGTATTCAGGCGGAGGGTGATGACTATTTATATAGCGATATATTGTAACCGGGGGACTTCCTCTGACGATCAGACGCGTGACTTTTATATAGCAATAAATTTGTTCGAAAATGGTGTTGTTTACAGACAATACTTAGACAATATATAAAAAATATATTTTAAAAAATCGATAACGACGGAAAATAAAAAAAAATCGATAATGTTGGAATAGTAGGGGTTTTTTTAAGCGACTGGAGGTTTTTTGTGGTGCGATAACGCTGGTTTAGGTTACTAAGAGGTTTTTGAAACGAGTGGTGTTTTTTTTGTGGAGGCGTGGGTGACGCTGTATAGTGGGGTGTAGGTTAGTGGGGTTTTTTGTGTGATGTATTGTACCGGTAGTGTGTTTGGTTGTAGGTATCTTAATTGTGTGATGTTTTTTGTGGGGCTGTCGAAACGTGGGGTGTGTTGAGGTATGGGTTTTTGTGTGCCGGTATTTTAATTGTTGTGTATACATTATGCATATATAGGAGTGAAGTGATAGAGACCTGTACTAGGTCTAGCATCGAGAGGTGGGAGTGAAGTCTCGGTTCAACAGGAGGAGTGTCAGATGGAGGCGCATTACTGTTCTGTATAGCGATATATTAGTTCGATAATAGCAGGTGTTTATTGATTGTGTTGTTATGTTTATGTTTTTACATACAATATTTATACGTACAAACAGTTATTACGATATATTTAGCTATATATTACAACAGTTATATTTAGACATATATTACAACAGGTAGACATATATTTACAACAGTTAGACATATATTACAACATTTAGACAACAGTTAGAGTATATATATATATATATATATATATATATATATATATATATATATATATATATATATATATATATATATATATATATATATATATATATATATATATATATATATATATATAAAAGAAAACATTAGATACATTTTATATATATTTATTGACAAAGAACGGTCTATGGGTGACGTCTAACTACTACGGTCGTGTACGCCTACGAGAGAGCACAGTCGGCTCGGATTACTTGGTCAGTCTTCTTTTTTCATGTACAATCAGGTGGTGGGTATAGTCATCTTCAACAATCTGTCACTTCGTGTTCGTGTACAACCAGGTGGTGTCATGTAGTCATGTGAGGGGTAAGTGTCTATGAAGGAAAAGCAGTCTTGTGGTTCGCTAGCCAGTGTCTGACTAATCGAAAAATTAATCGCTCGTTGGTGTGTTGTCTAGCCGAAAAGGGTAGTAGCACGCGTTGGATAGTACCGCCGCGAACTTTGAGCAAGATGAAATAAATGGCGTAGAGCCCACAAACGTTGGTAACTACATCTTGTAAATGTCTAGCGTTGTAGTTAACAGGTCGGGTAGAGTTTCTGGCTATAAAATTAATCAGGTCCGGGTGTGTAGGTGGTAGGTCGAAAGAATCAAAATATTCAAAATGCCAAATCCATTATAATATAGAGCGACTCAGTGGTCACCCGGACGATAGCTAGGGTCAGTGTTGATGACGAAAGCAGCAGTCTTGGTCGGATCGATACGTAGAGGTAATTGGTCACGTACTAAAACTTTAACTAGCCCAGTTCGTTTAACAAATATATCCGACAGGAGGATGGTCCGTAGCTCGTCTGTAATCATCGTTTAAGTGGTGTAGTCTGTCAAAACTTGACGGAAAGAGGTGTATTCTTTAATAAATATAGCACCGGGGTACAGCTGCAGACCAGATCTTGAGGGGAGTCGTCACATTGTCGTCGTAAAAATAGAGAGGTGCGTGTTGTGTGTGTTTGTGTGTGTGTGTGTACATAGTGGAAGACAGAGAGTTTAGATGTTGAGGGGGATGTGGTGACGTTGTCGGGATGCACCTGTCGTTTGATGTAAAAGTAAGACAAAGAGTTGCGGTGTTGCGCGTATGTGTATATGACAGAGTTGTGTGTTCGGAACCCAATATTCTTCCCACCCTGTGCTTGTTGTGTATTGAGTACTTCTAAGAATGTATTTTTTGTCGATGGTGTTGTGGTGTTTGCTCAATTGATTGGGTGGTCTTGGATATGGTAAAGATAGAAAGATGTCGCTGGAATTGCTTCAACATAATATTTAGTATTTGGTCTGTTTAACTGTGCTTGTGTGAGAATGTCGCTATCGTGTAATTGTGAGACAAAAGCTTTGAAATCTGTAATATTGTTTACTAAGTGAGGCTGTTCTAACACACACGCATTATTATGAGAACTGTGAAAGAAACGGAGGTCATTTGTTTCTCTGTGGCGTAAGATGACATTGTAACTGTAGTTAATCTTGAAGCGTTTTGCCTGTTGTGCAAAGACAGGTCCTAACAGAATTTCCCATTCGATGGGGTCTGTTCTGTCTGGCCTGTGAAAGAAAGTGAATATAGATAGGTATTTATGGGTGTTTGCATGTGTTTTTATGGTTCGCCAATTATTTGTATAGATTTGTCTAACGTCATCTGGTAAGTCATTTAAACAGTCGTAGTCAGACGACCACCGACTTTTTTTTATTAGGGACTTGTTGGGGACTGGGGATTGTTCGTTTGAGTGGGTTAATCTGGCCTGCTTTTGTAGAGGGAATTGTCGAAGAGGACGATGGGATGGGAGTTGTTGAATAGGGTCCTGATGGTAGTGTGGAAGTTGAAGGTGTTCTCGTCGAGTCTGTGGCGGTTGCTGCAGCAGATGATGTAATTATCTGTGGGTTCACTGTTGTTACTGTGGTACCTGATAATGAGGCTGTCTCCGGATTCGTCGCTGTTGATGGGGCACCTGGTAGTATTGTCTGTGGGTTCGCCGATGAGTCTGGTGTTACTGTGGCACCTGATGTTGTTGGTGTTGGTGTGGTACCTGTTGGTGGGTTCTGTGTTGAGGTAGAAAGCTGGGTAGGGATAGCGGTGTGTTTTTGGTTTATGTTGACGCGAAGATTGTCAATACGAGAAAAGTCTTTTCCACAGACCTCACAAGAGAGCAGCGTCAGTGAGTGCATGGTCTTATTGTGTCGTGATAGATCGGCGCACCTGGTGAACGTCTTCCCGCATCTGGTACATATCAGGTTGTTTTGTACCACTGATGTGTCTGTTTGTGCTGAGCCGGACCCATGTTTATTTTCTAAGTGCCGTTGAAGATTATCGGGTCTTGTAAATTCTAAACCACAGAAAAAGCACTCGTGATTGTGGCGATCGTGGACTGTGGCCATATGCCGAGTAAGAGCATGACCCCACTTGAAAACAGACTGGCAGTGTAAACAGGCATAGCAGAGTCGTTGAGGTGAAGACATCTGTAAAAATGAAAAAATAAAAAAAAAGTTACTATAAAAATAGGTGTATATAGCTATAGAAAAGCAGGACATATGACAGACCCCAAGTAATCAAAAATATGATAAGGAATTTCCGTTGTTGGGTGAATGTCATTACATATAGATGTACACGGGGAAGATGTATCTTAATTATTTTATATCACGATTAATAACGATACTCATGTCAATACCCATTTAGTGATATGTAAAATTGGGACTTTTGTTCCTGTCATGCTCTGTCCGGTTTGCTGCTCCTTCCTTAATGTGTGTGTGTGCGTGTGCGGGTGTGCGTGTGCGTGTGTGTGTGTGTGTTTGTGCGCGCGCATGTGTCTGTTGTTTTGGTCCAAGCTTACCCCGCTACTTAAGTTTTCATTTTTTTTCACTCCCCCTTGTCAAAAAATACTCCCCCCTTGCCAAAAAAATACTTCCCCCTTGTCAAAAAATACTACCCCTTGTCAAAAAAAATTTCGCCCTCTTGGTAATCACATTTCTTCCTCTTGTCAAAAAAATACTATCCCTTGGCAATTAAATTTCTCCACCCTTGTCAAAAAAAATACTTCCCCCTTGTCAATCAAATCGCACGAGTAACAAAGGCTGGTCTCGGTAAAAACTTCGTGTCTCAAACGGTTTAGTCTAAGAACCCTATGATGTCTTACAAATTTTTGAGGTCCCAGAGATCTTTTGTAGATAAGAGTTGTACCGCGAGGATATGACAATATCAAAGAAGGTGTTCGATTATAAGGAACATAGTGTTCACCTCGCTGACCCCCAAATAGGCTTTCCGCGTACCATATTTTGAGAATCACCGTTCGTATGTCTTTCTTTATTCAGCTGATAATAGCATTCGGGTTCTTTCGCCCTACCAATTAGACACCTGATTCTGGTTATTTTTAAAGCGAGATATTCTAACAGAACCTTTAACTACAAACCTAGTCATTTACAAGGTGTAGCTCCCACCTTTTTGTGGATCCAACATAATTTATTTCGTGTCTACATTACAACCAAGTTGTTTATTTCAAAACCAAACAACAACCAACACTCACCCCCGTTTACGCGAACCCAACTTAGAATACATGGATAATCAATAAGAAGCAATCGTTTTGCCGTGTTAGCGCCCGTGTGGGATATGTTAATGTACTAGCGATCCGGTGATATCGCGGTCTTCATTACAAAGCACGTAAAAAACAGCCAAGGTGAGTTGTCTTTTTTGGTTTGTAACTAAGAAATAAATTTAAACAAGAAAATAGAAATATTGTGTACATCACACAAGGTCAAACTTGGTTTATATATATATATATATATATATATATATATATATATATATATATATATATATATATTAGAATATATATATATATATATATATATATATATATATATATTCTAATTTTCACTGGGTGGTTAGGTAGTTTGTAGTGACTCGGGTATTTTTTTATTTTTTTAAAGTAATATGTTTGAAGTTACTATGAGAAGGTCTTTATAGAAGCAGCTTCTGAGTACAGAAATACTCCTTGCGCACACTTAACTTATCGAAAATCAACCACTCTTTAAAAATGACGTGTAAGAATTTAACATAACACACAGAGATAAATAACAAGTGACGATCTGCGTTAACAACTTAACAAACAAAAATATTAAAATTCCAGCTAGACTAATTTGAAACAGCCTTTAGCAACACTGGCTAGTGCACAGACATCGCTTTTAAATAGAAAACAGATATTTAATACAACACACTAGTAATAAAAACAACTAAAACTTATATATTCTCTAAATAGAAATAATTATTTTAACTTCATATTATAGGGAAAAAACAGACGAATACACACGCACACATATTTAGATCTTTGCGTAGACCTCACAGTGTCTGAAAATATTCCGAACAACAAACGGCCAGATATTTAGATAGATAACAGCCATATATTTAACAAATATATTTAACAGACGAATATAAAATAATGCATACGCTGTAACAGTTATATTGATATGAGAACACAAAACAAGTACTTTTTTCAGAAGGCTTGGTCTTTCAGCGATCTGTACGCCGCAAGGTTCTGCTAATTGAATGACTTGTCTAGCGAGAGTATGTTTCCTTATATCAAAAGGTTTTGAGACAAACACGCGTGTGAATACACAATCTGTTTCAAAAAATAATTGACTTCGACGGACCTAGTGTATACCCACCTGTTCGCTGACGTGTACTGTAGAGTGTGAATTGTCACGTACCGACAATGGGATCGATAGAGGGTGTTTAAGAACTGTCACAACAATGTTTAATTACTGTGCAGGTGTAATCGTCATCTGTTCTGGAAAAGAGTTCTTCGCATTGTAATAAAATAATTAGACAAATAATGCAGTTGATTATTCGTGTCCAAATGGACATTTAGATCACGTACGACAATTGATCCACATCGAAAACTCGTTAGCAATTCTCGTTGGTTGTTTACTCAGGGACAGATGTACATAATTTGAATCGCCTTGTACAACGTTCCACCATAGCGATCTTTATTTGTGAAACGCGCAGGTGTGTTGACGAGAAAGAAAAGGCGTTAGACACATTTTAACAAATGTTTAGGTTTTTCTTTGCGAGCACATTTTAACAAATGTTTACAAAAAATAAATAGAGTATCTAACAAGTATTTTGGAATAAACTTAACAATAAAGTGAGAAACACAGATAAGGTTTAAACTGTTGGATATATTCTTTAGACTTTACGGAGCGAAAGACACACCTATTTTTTAGACCATATTCTTATCTAAAACATATATATTAAAGAGAAAGAGAAACGAAGACATCAAAATCAACCACTCTTTAAAAATGATATGTAGGACTTTAACGAAAAAAAAAATCCCCAGAGATATTTATGTTATGTTATTCGGAAAATATACACTTTTATATATTAGTTAAATAGGGATTCTCTTATGGGGTAGTGGGTCTCACAATGTTTGCACGATTCTTACGTTGTTTTACACCAAAGGTTATCACATTGTTTTACACCAAAGGTTCCCACATTGTAGAACAGTGATTCTCACAATGTTTGCACGATTCTTACGTCGGGAACAGGGGTTCTTGTTTTAGATGTAAAATAACTGGTTGTAAGTGTGATCTATCATTATTAACTATGGACCCGCGTTGGGTTCATCCGTTCACTTGTTTGATTTCAGGGCCAACTGGTAATGAAAAGACTGTTTTCGTCCAGCGTTTCCTAACACATATCAAAGATATGGTAACACCCGTACCCGATGAAATTATATGGTGTTATGGTGAATATCAACCCCTATACAATTCCATGACTGGAGTTCATTTTATTGAAGGACTGACCGATATTGAGCAGTGGACAGGTGATAAGAAACGGTTGGTAATTATCGATGACCTCATGAACGAAACAGATGAGCGAGTAACTAAATTAATCACAAAATCAAGTCATCACCGCAATTTAAGCGTATTTTATCTTGTGCAAAATTTATTTGGCAAGAACAAAGAACACAGAACCATTAGTTTGAATTCTCATTATATAGTGCTTTTCAAAAATCCACGCGTTGGGTCGCAGATTGTTAATCTAGCCAAACAGACTGCTGCTTTCGTCATCAACACTGACCCTAGCTATCGTCCGGTGACCACTGAGTCGCTCTATATTATAATGGATTTGGCACTTTTGAATATTTTGATTCTTTCGACCTACCACCTACACACCCGGACCTGATTAATTTTATAGCCAGAAACTCTACCCGACCTGTTAACTACAACGCTAGACATTTACAAGATGTAGTTACCAACGTTTGTGGGCTCTACGCCATTTATTTCATCTTGCTCAAAGTTCGCGGCGGTACTATCCAACGCGTGCTACTACCCTTTTCGGCTAGACAACACACCAACGAGCGATTAATTTTTCGATTAGTCAGACCCTGGCTAGCGAACCACAAGACTGCTTTTCCTTCATAGACACTTACCCCTCACATGACTACACGAAACCACCTGGTTGTACACGAACAAGAAGTGACAGATTGTTGAAGATGACTATACCCACCACCTGATTGTACATGAAAAAAGAAGACTGACCAAGTAATCCGAGCCGACTGTGCTCTCTCGTAGGCGTACACGACCGTAGTAGTTAGACGTCACCCATATACCGTTCTTTGTCAATAAATATATATAAAATGTATCTAGTGTTTTCTTATATATATATATATATATATATATATATATATATATATATATATATATATATATATATATATATATATATATATATATATACTCTAACTGTTGTCTAAATGTTGTAATATATGTCTAACTGTTGTAAATATATGTCTACCTGTTGTAATATATGTCTAAATATAACTGTTGTAATACTTACTTACTTACTTAGTCGTTCCCCTTCTACCGTGAGGTGTAGAGTTTTGGAAGAGAGAGCGCCAGACCATTCTATCAGCTGTCTTTTTCCTGGCCTGGTTCCATTCTAGTCCTCGGTCCTTCAAAGATTGTCTAATGTTGTCCTCCCAGCGGACTCTGGGTCGTCCTGGAGGTCTGGATCCCTGGCTCTTTGTTTCCCATGCTTGTCGTGGTAGCCGATCTTCTCCCATTCTGCAGACATGGCCAAACCATCTTAGTTGGGACTGTTCTATTTAGGTCTGCAGCGAATGGGATTTTAGGCCTTGACGGATAGTCTGGTTGCGGACCATGTCTCTTCTTGTTACTTCAACCACTTTCCTCAGATACCTCATTTCTGAGGTTTGGATCTGGCTTTTGTGGGTTGTAGTCATTGCCCACGACTCTCATCCATATGTCAAGACTGGGACATAGGTGGAGCGGTATACAGCCATCTTCCTTTTCTTACCAACCTCTTTCTTGCTGAGGAATCCACGATTTATGGCCTGAAAAAGTCTCCCAGCCGCTGCTTTTCGAGTGGCCAACTCTTCTTTGATGCCTCCCTTTCGGTCTATAATAGTGTTGTAATATATAGCTAAATATATCGTATAACTGTTTGTACGTATAAAAATTGTATGTAAAAACATAAACATAACAACACAATCAATAAACACCTGCCATTATCGAACTAATATATCGCTATATAGAACAGTAATGCGCCTCCATCTGACACTCCTCCTGTGGAATCGAGACTTCACTCCCACCTCTCTATGCTAGACCTAGTACAGGTCTCTATCACTTCACTCCTATATATTCATATTGTATACACAACAATTAAAATACCGGCACACAAAAACCCATACCTCAACACACCCCACGTTTCGACAGCCCCACAAAATACATCACACAATTAAGATACCTACAACCAAACACACTACCGGTACAATACATCACACAAAAAACCCCACTAACCTACACCCCACTATACAGCGTCACCCACGCCACCACACAAAAAAACACCACTCGTTTCAAAAACCTCTTAGTAACCTAAACCAGCGTTATCGCACCACAAAAAACCTCCAGTCGCTTTAAAAAACCGCTACTATTCCAACATTATCGATTTTTTTATATTTTCCGTCGTTATCGATTTTTTAAAATATATTTTTTTATATATTGTCTAAGTATTGTCTGTAAACAACACCATTATCGAACAAATTTATTGCTATATAAAAGTCACGCGTCTGATCGTCAGAGGAAGTTCCCCGGTTACAATATATCGCTATATAAATAGTCATCACCCTCCGCCTGAATACGCCTGAAATCGATCGAGTATTTTCTTATATATAAAAGTCATCACCCTCCGCCTGAATGATACCTAAGTCCGCCATTGTATATTATAAAAAAGTCATCACCCTCCGCCTGAAATTCCTCCGCCTGAAATCGATCGAGTATTTTGCTATATAAAAGTCATCACCCTCCGCCTGAGAACGCCTGAAATCGATTGAGTATTTTCTTATATAAAAGTCATCACCCTCCGCCTGAAAACGCCTCGTTTCCAACATTGTATATTATAAAAAAAGTCATCACCCTCCGCCTTAAATTCCTCCGCCTGAAATCGATCGAGTATTTTGCTATATAAAAGTCATCACCCTCCGCCTGACGCGCCACTACAGCGCGCCACTACATTTTGCTATATAAAAGTCATCACCCCCCGCCTGAGAACGCCTGAAATCGATCGAGTATTTTCTTATATAAAAGTCATCACCCTCCGCCTGAAAACGCCTCGTTTCCTCCGATCGAGTATTTTCTTATATAAAAGTCATCACCCTCCGCCTGAGAACGCCTGAAATCGATCGAGTATTTCCTTATATAAAAGTCATCACCCTCCGCCTGAGAACGCCTGAAATCGATCGAGTATTTCCTTATATAAAAGTCATCACCCTCCGTCTGAAAACGCCTCGTTTCCAACATTGTATACTACTGCCGTTTATAATATATCATGATTATGTTAAATGTTTTCTTAATCATTCGTACACATATATCATTTCTTGCTATTTGCTTTCAGTAATGGAGCGAAGGTATTTTGACAGGGAACAAGCCATCTACAGTTTGTTTCTATTAGGATGTGCTGTCGTCTGCGTAGCTTGCATAGGAACAAACACCAACAAAAAAGAAGTTAAACTCTTTCTTGCAAAATACGACGCTGAGGCAACGAAAATTGGCAACGATATAGCACTCAAGTCATGGAATTTTTATACAAACATGACGGAATTCAACCAAGAAGAGATGGTAAGTGTCTATGTCAAATTATTATATTAGTTATATAATATTTATTCTATATAATAAATACAGTATAAGCTATATAATATATAATGTTGCCTATATATGTAAAAATTGTATCTAGAACATGGGGACGATACATGTGTATCCATTCTTTACATGGCTATATCCGAAAATATAATGGGAATTTCAAGATCTTTTATGCATGAATTAAAGCCACGGCCGGATTTAATCATAAGCTAAACAAGCTACAGCTTAGGGCCTCATAGGCTAAAGGGGCCTCTCTAACAGTGGTGAAGCGAGGTGGGACCTTAGTGGCACAAAATGTGAAAGAAATAGTTAAAGTAGGAGTAAGTCTATAATGTTAATTTCCACTTCTAATGACTGTACCGAAGTAAATCAATAATGATATGTTTATATTAATTTTTAAGCGTAAATTTACTAAACAATTTTAATCCTAGCAATTAAATATATTCAGTCAGTTCACTCTCTAGGAACTAATTTGAAGTATTTTTAGCTATAATAAATGTCTTGCACCACTGGTCTAAGACCAGGTGATATCCTGTCACCTTATCCTTTCATACTCCTCATGGACGATGTCATCAAGGCATGTAAGGAGAGAACAAGAAAGTATTCAGCGGGGTACTTGAAGATGAGACAGGTCTGTATTTCAGAGCTGGCATTTGCTAATGATGTTGCCCTGTTTGCTAAATCAGAGGCACATCTCCAATCCAACCTGCAAGTCTGGAAGGAAGAGCTGGAGAAGAGAGGGGTGGTCATAAGCAGCTCGAAAACAAAATCCATGATGATATCACGAGAAGAAAGAAAACATCAGATTAAGCTGGGAGAATAATTCCTGGAGCAGGTCGACCACTTTAAATACCTTGGAGCTATTATAGACCGAAAGGGAGGCATCAAAGGAGAGTTGGCCACTCGAAAAGCAGCAGCTGGGAGACTTTTTCAGGCCGTAAATCGAGGATTCCTCAGCAAGACAGAGGTTGGTAGGAAAACAAAGATGGCTGTATACCGGTCCACCTATGTCCCAGTCTTGACATATGGATGCGAGTCATGGGCAATGACTACAACCCGCAAAAGCCAGATATAAACCTCAGAAATGAGGTATCTGAGGAAGGTGGTTGAAGTAACAAGAAGAAACATGGTACGCAACCAGTCGATACGTCAAGGCCTAAAATCCCACCCCCCTGCAGACCCAAGTAGAACAGTCCCAACATAGATGGTTCGGCCATGTCTGCATAATGAGAGAAGATCGGCTACCACGACAAGCATGGAAAACAAAGAGCCAGGGATCCAGACCCTCAGGACGACCCAGAGTCCGCTGGGAGGACAACATTAGACAATCTTTGAAGGACCGAGGACTAGAATGGAACCAGGCCAGGAGGAAGATAGCCGATAGGATAGTCTGGCGCTCTTTCTTCCAAACCTCTACACCTCACGGTTGAAGGGGAACGACTAAGTAAGTAAGTATATATGTCTTGACACCGAAAAATTAAAGGAATTTTTTTAAAGCTGTAACGGAGAAACCTTTCCGCCTACCGTGATTCATCTTGGTGGCATTCTTGCCAAGTTCAGTTGTTACTCGGCATCTGTTACTTATTACCAAATAGGGCCTCCACATCTTCCCATAGGTTAGGGCCTCGCCATGTCTAAATCCGACCCTGACTAGAGTGGTTGATTTTACTTTTCACAGCAGACATATAGAAACATGCAGGCATACCTGACACACATAAATCTTATATAAATGTATATGTAAAGGTTCATTGGTCTATTCGGATTATGAGACTATAACTGAGGAAGAAACTTTGCAGACAGCCTGTCCCAACACAGGTCATCATTAGCCTTGGCAGGGAGTGCAGATCTTGGGGCAATGGAAAAGGAGAGCTGGTGATTAATCAGCTGATAAGTGATCATGCTGGGGATGATGACGCCATTGTGTAGACTGATGGGTCTGTAGTGCGTGGTAAGAAATCAGGATGGGACTTCTCTGCGAGAATAAAGGGCAGGGTCGTCGCTGAACAGAGTGGAGCCTACATGACAACAACCTCCAGCATGAAAATAGAGGTAGAGGCAGTTACTGCAGCACTGAGGTGGCTGTCTGAAACTCTATCAACCAGGGCAGTTATATTGTCAGACTCTCAAGCCATGCGTTGGAAAGTTCAGAACGGATGGCTGCGGCAGGAATGTAAGACATCACTAGAATCCTGAAGTCTTATAGAACTGATGTGGATCTACTGTCTTAGTCATGCAGGGGTACGTGGCAATGAGAGAGCTGACAGACTGGCCTCGAGAGCACCCATAGTGGGGACACTGGACATGGATAAGGGAGAGATACTAATGCAATTAATGATGGTCTGCTGGATAATGACACTGCAATGGATGCGTCAACAAGGCTGAGACTGTTGGAGTTTGGTATCAAACATGTGACTAGCAGAAGTGGACGCGAGAGAGGATGCATCCGTCTATGTACAACCAGCATGCTACAGGTACAATTAGCATTCATACTCTTCGACCTTTGATGAGGGAGACTAAGCACCTATGGGTTTACCCGGCGTGCAGTAAGGTCCATTATGATTAACAATTAATTAAGAATCAATTAACTTTATGAATTTGTGCG